>CM052887.1:89617026-89644214 GCA_028534135.1 Potos flavus | reverse complement strand
TTGAGCAGGGACCTTGATGCGGGGCTCAGTCCCAGGACCCTGGGATCATGACCTGAGCCAAAGGCAGATGCTTAACTTATTGAGCCACCCAGGTGCCCGAAGAATTGACATCTTTACTATGTTGTCTTCCATTCCATGAACTTGGCCATGTCTCTCCATTTGGGACTTTGCTGATTTCCTTCATTGGTGTTTTGTAATTTTTTTTGTTTTGTTTTTTTAAAGATTTTATTTATTTATTTATTTGAGAGAGAGAGAACATGAGAGGAGAGAAGGTCAGAGGGAGAAGCAGACTCCCTGCAGAGCTGGGAGCCTGATGCAGGACTCGATCCCGGAACTCCAGGATCATGACCTGAGATGAAGGCAGTTGCTTAACCAACTGAGCCACCCAGGCGCCCCATGTTTTGTAATTTTTTAATATAGATCCTCTGCATATTTTCTTAGAGTTATACTAATTGTTTCATTTTGGGCGGAGCTATTGTAAATGATACATTTAAAATGGTTTTTACTTGTACATTGCTAATGTATGAAAATATGATTTATTTTTGTATGTTTGCCTTGTTCTCTGCAATGTTGCTGAATTTCATTTACTTGTATCAGGTTAGCTGTAGGAATTTTTGTGGATATCCTTTCTAACTTATGGAGTAAATACTTATTTAATCAGTTTTCATTACTTACTAAACCAAAAAAAAGGGGATTAAGCTGATATATCCTTTAACATGATTTATAGTGTTTTCCCTAGGTTGAGATAGTAATTATTTTTATTAGTCCTCATTTTCTAAATGGTTTTCAGTTTTTTGAGCCTTCTTTTTGACTTATGAGGTGTTTGAGAAAGTTTATAAAATTTCCAAGTATTTGTATGGATTTTCTCTTTATTTTTGTTACTAATTTCTGATTTTATTACATCATATTGGTTTTATGCACTTTGTACATTTTAGAATTTGAGATTTCTTGAAATCTTCATTGGTTTTGGAAAATTCTCAGCTGTTACATATTCCAGTACTGCTTTTGCCCCATTCTTTTCTTTCTTCTAATTAAATGCTCATTAGACTGTATCACTGTTGCCATTTACCTTCATTTTTGTATTTTTTAATCCTCCTGTCCCTCTGTTCTTTATTTTAGACAGATTTATTTAGATGCATTCTAGATAGATGTTGCAGTTCACCTGTTCCCTTTTGGCATTGTCTAGTCTGCTGTTAAACATATGAATTGAGTCCATTTATTCTATTTTAAAATTTCTTTACTTATTATCTTTGCAGCATCACTTTTTATGATTTCCAGTTCTCTCCTGAAGATTTTAATGCCTGGTTTTATTACTTTCAACGTAGTAAATACAACTGACTTAGAGTCGTTGTTTGATCGTGCCAATGTCTGGAGCCTTCTGGTTCCATTGTTTCTGCTCATTGCTCATGTTGTCTTGTCTCCTCTTATAACTGATTATCTGTGTTTGTGTACTGGACAGTGTTTGACAGTTTATATATAGAAGTAAATTGATGTTTTTTTCTTCCAAAGATAGTTTTTCTCTGATTTTTTTCAGAGGTACCTCAAAGGCACTAATAGTCTAGGACCACCTCAGTTCGGTTTCATGGCTATGTTTTTTGTTCGAGGCATGCAATGCAAAGCTGTGCAGCAGTCCTTGCAAACATTGTTTTATTTCTGGTTCCATCTTGCTCTTAATGTCCAGGCCTTTGGGGCTCCTGCCGTTCCTGAGCCCACATTCCCTGGTGGTTGTCAACTTCTAGGACCATCCACAAGTCTCTTGAAAGTCAAAACTGACACCGCCATGGGAAGTGCAGCCCTGAGTGCTGGGCTCACCTTACTCGTGGCTTCTCTCTGTGAGAAGAGAGCTTCCTCTGTGATTCCTCACTACCTTGTTAGGTTTTTTGTTGCTTTTAAGACTTGTTTACTTTTAAATTATTTCTCTCAGCTCTCTTGCTTGTCTTCAGTGGGAGGGTTGTTCCAAAGTACCTAGTCTGCTATTAGTGGAAATAGATATTCTCCAGAGTTTTCTTTGAATTGCAATATTTGGCGTATGTAAATTTTTCTGGGCACTGAATAGAATGTATAGCCACTTTTGTCCCCTTGCATGGTATACGAAACTTGATATTCATTTGTTATATTTAGTCAGCTAGTATGTTGTTATTAAAATAACATAAATTAACTCAAACTACAAGAAAGAAGGAAATCTATGGGTCATTCACTGTCAGGTTCAGAGGTGAGATGGGTTTACGTTGACCTAATTCAGGCTTATTCTTGTCACAAAATGCCTGGTTCATTGCATTTCTCTATGCTTTTCTTTTCTTTTCCTTTCTTCTTTCTTTGTGTGTGTTTCTTGTTTTCTTTCTTTCTTTCTTTCTTCCCTTTTTTTTTTTTTTTTTTTTTTGAGTCAGCTTCATTCTGTGGCTGGAATGATGGGAGCTCCCCTTGATGGAAGGTGGTTGCTTGCATTCTTGGGTGCTACATTATTTCTTGTCCATATCAAAGCAAAGGGGGCATGTATGTGTATCAGCTGAACAGAATTCTGGGACCAGTTTATTTAGATCTTATATCTGTCTCTAACCTAGTCCGTTTCAAAAGTAAGGTAATGTGTGGAATCCAAGTATAATAGTCAGAACTCACTCCTAGAGATAAGAAGGGGAGCAAAATGATGGCTTCAAGGGCAGAGGCAAAGAATGGGTGCCAAAAAAGGCAACTGTGATGTCCACTACATAGGCCCCATTTATAGATGATGTTGTAAAGATCCTTCATCTGCTTCTTTTTTACCTGCTCTGTGAAGGGCTGGGACAGGTGGGCAGCTCATTTTTTCTGCTGCTTTGATCTGCAGATTAAATCCACAGGTTTGGGCCTGCCTTTGTTTCTAGAATGTTTTCTTTCTTAGAATCTTTGAATATTTTTTCCCTTCAATTTTCTTTGTCAAGTAGTAGTAAGTGTGCACATTGTACATGTTATTCATCTTCCTTTATCACTTCTACTGTTTTTAGATTTTTCTGTGTGTTTTCTGTAGTTCATCCTCTACATACTAACTTTGTTTTCAGAATTGTTGCTTCATGCAGGTCCTCTTGTTTGCAGTTCTGCAATTACTGGTTTTTTGTTTTTTGTTTTTTGTTTTTTTTTATTTCTTCACTTCAACTCACACTCTTCACACACTTCAACTTAGTAATGGTTAGCAGTTTCAACTCTGGAGCCAGACTGCCTGTGTTGGAATCCAGGCTCCCCTACTAATTGTATTTTTCTTTTAATTTTATTTTTAAGAAATCTCTGTACCCAATGTGGGGCTTGAACTTACAACCCTGAGATCAAGGGTTGCATACTCTACCAACTGAGCCAGCCAGGTGCCCTTCTACTAATTGTATTCTTGAGCAAAGTTCCTTCATCTCTTACCTTGCTTTCTTATCTGTAACGTGGAGATGTCGATAGTAGCTACTGTTGGGAGATACGCCCCCATGGTCTCTTGCACTCGACATATCTTGTTGTGTATGCCAAGAATGTAAGGCCTTGACTGTTCCTTATCTGGGCCATTTCTCAGGGTTCTGTTGCACTAAGTAGCCTTGAAGAATGAGGCACTGTCTCCCTCTGGGACCAAGAGCAGGCATGTTTAATGCTTACTATAAAAGCAGTGGGCTCCCCGTGCTCTTGTTTCCTTCCTTGTAATGCAGTTCCCTGCAAGTCCAGGCATTCATTTGGGCCCATGGTATGGCCCCTGTAAGACTTGGGGGCCACAGAGGAACTGACAGCAATATCCTCATGTTCGTGCTACTTGCTGTGCAGTGAGTAATAAAGTCCTTTGTCTTTGATCCAGGAGTCTATGTTTTCTGCCAACCTCTATGGAATAGTAACAGACTTATTAGCTTGTGTAAAATCCCAGACTTAGAAGCTGTCTTCATATGGTTATCGCAAAGTTTAAATGAGTTAATCACTTACAGCATTGCCTAGGACGTAGTAAGCATGTACTGAAAGTTAGCCATGAAGGTTTTCTTTAGGTATTTTTATATTCTCTGCGTTGAATTTTTAGGCCTGAGTAAAGGTAAGGCTCAGAAGATTAAGATTGCTGTACATAACTATTATATGGTGAAGATCTGTGTTATAACTCATTGGTTTTATTTTAGTTTCTTGAATTTTTTTTTTTTTTTAAGATTTATTTATTTGAGAGAGAGAGAGTGGGCGCACATGTGGAGCAGAGGGGTAGAGGGAAAGGGAGAAAGAGAGTCACAAGCAAACTCTGTCCTGAGTGCAGGGCTGGATGTAGGGCTCAATCCTACCTGAGGTCACTACCTGAACTGAAGCCAAGAGTCCATTGCTTAACCAACTGTGCCACCCAGGTGCCCCTAGTTTCTTGTATTAATTGTAAACAATGACTATCCATTGATAATAATCCATTAATAAAAAAGTCATATAGGAAACGAAACAAAATGCTTCTAATAACTGAATAAAACATCCGGAGAGCAGATGAATTTTAACAATTACTATTTTATTTATTTATTTATTTTTTTGGAAAGATTTCATTTATTTATTTGACAGAGAGATAGAGAGCACAAGTAGGCAGAGCAGCAGGCAGAGGGAGAGGGAGAAGCAGGCTCTCTGCTGAGCAGGGAGCCTGATGCGGGGCTCGATCCGAGGACCCTGGGATCATGACCTGAGCTGAAGGCAGCCTGATGCCGACTTAACCTACTTAACCGACTGAGCCACCCCGATGCCCTAACGATTACTATTTTAATTAACATCACTGTCGTCTTTGGCTCTTGATAGCCGTTGGACTCTCAATCTTTTTGTACCGCATTTCTGAAAATAACATTAAAATTATAACAGTGATGCATATTTGTGAAAATATATAGAACTATGGATAAATATAAAGGGACTAAGTTATCCTTAAAGTGTTAACTCCAAGAGAAAACCAGTGTTTCACATTTTTGTGTATTTTTGGTGGCTTACATGTTAAATCTTTACATGGCTCTGTGAAAGTAGTGACTATCCTCATATTATTAGTGTCAATATTTTAAATAGTTTAGTGAATAAAGATAGGGTAACTGTTTCTAATATAGTGCTAATTCTTCAGCTGTACAACACATTTCAGATGTATGGATACAGTAGATTCAGTAAGATACAAATACAATGTAAAATAGAACTGTCAGAATGCAGGCTTATTTTGACCACTGCTGTTCAAAAGAAGGAAAGGGCGTAATGACACAATTTCTTAGATACGTTTTGTTCTGTAGTCTTAGGATAAAGAAAGCATGAAAGCCATCACCATTCTGTGGAGGTGAAGGAAGTTAGGAGAGAGAAATAATTTTTATTCTATTTAATGTTTGACTAAAGCACAGAGCAGGCTTGTTTAGATAAGAAGTAGACAATGAGTGCTGGTGTTCACTAACATATTTAGTAAATACTAGCCCGTTTAAAATATTTCGTATGTTTTTCTCTGTGCTTTTTGTGATTCTTTATGTATATGTACACAATAAGATTTGTCTGCTTGCTTGATATTAATTACATCACATGTAATTAATCAAACAGTTAATTGGGCATCATCCAGATTTTGCTCTGAATGGTTTGTAAAACAGATACAGTGCCTGTTTCTATAGGGTACATCGTCTGGGGGGTGTCATCAGCACCTTTGCCAGACTCTTTTCCAGATAATGTTTTTAAATGAATAAAATAAAATACATAAGATTGTGAAGATAAAAGATTATATTGAAATATTATCAAAATAGTAAAAAGCCAAATTTGTAATTTCATAACGTGTTTTTAAAAATTTATACTTCAATTATAAATCCTAATATAATTTTAATAATTGCCATAATTTTCAAGTCGTGATGAGAGTAAATGATATTGTGGGATATTTGCAAACACTGAATGTGATAAGAAATTACCTGCTTTCTGTTGGTGACAGAGACATAGTTGTTGCTATATCGCTCTACTTGTGCATATATTCATAATGAAATGAGTTTTTAGGATTCTAAATTTCAGAGGTTATTAAAAAAATGAATTTTTCCCTCCCAAGATCCTAGAACACCTGATTAAGTAAATATATTAAAAAATTATTTTATTTTATTTTTAAATTTTTTTGGGTGGGGGTGGGGTAGAGGGAGAAAGAGCGTGAATCTCAGGCAGACTCCATGCTTAGCACAGAGCCTAACAAGGACCCTGAGATCACGACCTGAGCCTAAATCAAGAGTTGGATGCTTTTAAATGACTGAGCCACCCAAATTGCCCATAAATAAATACATTTTTAAAAATTTATTCAAGGGGTGTCTGGGTGGCTCAGTGGGTTAAAGCCTCTGCCTTCGGCTCAGGTCATAATCCCAGGGTCCTAGGATGGAGCCCCACATCGGGATCTCTGCTGAGCAGGGAGTCTGCTTCCCCCTCTCTGCCTACTTGTGCTCTCTCTGTCAAATAAGTAAATAATCTTAAAAAAAAATAAAAATTCATTCAAATATAGCTGCTTTGAAAGATTGTGTTATGTATTAATAACAGAGGCCATAAGTAGACTCTGGAATATTTTTGACATCTGATAGTCTGTTTTGTCAGGTTGGTGAGTTTACTGAATATATTTTTAGGATATATACAAAGAATTACTTAACCTTTGAGGGAAATAATTTCTTAATTGTCCAAAATCAAAATGTATTATTTCCATGAACTTGGCTGTGAGGTAAATGCCCTCTTTACTCGATTTTACTCAGCTCGGCTTTAAAAGTGAACAGAAACAAACTCTATTTTCAGTTTTCATTTCATATTCTTCATATTCAACAAATGATTCCTCAGTAACACGGTGCCAGTAAAACATTAACGTTTCCCTTTAACGTTAGTCTATTCAGTGAGAGCCCGACTGCTGCAGTGAAGTGAGCAGGGCGGAGCCTCCCTGCAGGGGGAGGTACACAGGCCTGATTGTCGACCCCTGCGGTGCTTCCTATTAGCTGGGTGATCTCTGGCTTGTTGCTTAACTTCCTGAGTTTAGTTTCCTTATCTTGTAAATGAGGATACTATGTCAGATATTACTATTCTTTTTTAAAAGAGAAGAACTACGTGAGGGAACTGTTAGGTGCACACCTCTATTTGTCTTTTCAGTTTTAGTTGGGCTTTTAATGCCTTTTTGAAGCCTTTCTAAGCTGTACTCCCACCTCTTCCCTTGACTCTCATCACACCTGTGCCTCCGTCATGACAAGTGTGCTGTTATTATTCCCTGTCTCCTGACTAGATCCATGGAGGATAGAAATCCTGACTCTGTTATAAAAACTGGCTACTATTTGAATAGAATGTGGTACACAGTAGTTACTCAAAGTTTTGTTTGGTAAAAATCATTCCGAAGTAATTATTTAAAGTAAAGTTCCTCAGCAAAGAGCCAGAAGCTTCTAAGTAAGTGTTCTCTTTGTTCTTATTACTTTCCACAATATAATAATGTGTGATCAGATATCAAGAGTTTGGTGTCTTAGTGGGTGATACCCAACTAGATGGGGAAGTAAATGGATAGAATATTGTGTGTGAATGTAGAGAATCAGAATAGCAACCACATACCTATCCACACCATATACTTAAGGCATTGGGCTGAGTGCTTTACATGTATTATCTATTTTAATCCCAAAGACAGTTTTATACTAGGTGGTATTAGCTATCTTTTAAATGATTAATGAACTGAAATTGAGATGAGCTAACTTGCCGAGGTCCCATGGCTTGCAATGCAGATTCTGGACCATTTGATTCCAAGCCTTTGATTTTAACTAATACCCCGAACTGAAACAGCCTTTGCTATTGATTCACAGAAGCAACTATTTGGGACTCTAAATAAGAGTCGTGGGAGGAATGGCATTGTTTAGGGTCAGGGGATAGAGCTGATTTACTGTTGCAGCCGCAGAGATTTGCACAGCGCTTCAGCCGGCCCCTGAGTGAAGTACGCAGGCCTTCCAGGTTCTCCTGGGAGCTTCCTTACGCCTCATTGGGTTCTTCAGTAGTGTTACCTCTGCACATGTGCCACCTAGTGGTTCAAGATGAGACACAGGTGGGGCTGCCGATAAAATCATCTGTCATCCCCATGGTCAGGGTGGACTCTTCTGGCTTTAAAAAATTTTGTGACCAAGTAGCATTGCCTTTATTTCAGGTCATGGTCAAAGTAAGGAGAAAGATACACGGAATATTTCATATCAAAGAAAAATATAACATGGACATTTTTTAAAACGTAAAAAGTGCCTGCTTCCTCCCATTTCATAGTTTTAGACTGTTAGGCATTTGAACAAATAGAATGCCATGAAACGCAAAAACTCCGCAAAGTAGCAGAGTAGCCAAGCCTGGGCTATTGGTGGAATGGCTAGCTCTTGTGGTTTCGGCACAGGCACAGGACGGTGTTCCAAAGCGCATTTTTGGTAGTAAACTGTGGATAAGCAAGTACTGGCATCAGAACTCTTGGCTCGGTTGTCAGTGAGTTTACAGTCTTTTCACCAGAGCATTTCTGGTTGACATCTCTGGTTGGATGTTTGCATGACATCATTTTCAACCAGAGCGGTCTGTTTCACATTCTGCTGTGAAGACTTGGGCTAAGAGGAGAAAGAGACATAAACATTAGTTTAATTGTCCTGGCTTGACTTTGACAGATAGTAAGATCTAATTTATTCTGTTAAATGAAGAATGACAATTAAAAAAGATAGGTTCTATCATTATGTAAAGTTTCACATACTTAAGGGTGCTTTTTTCTGTTTCTATTTTGTGGCTGGAACTGCTCCCTAGGAAGCAGTCATAAGATTCCTCTTTATTTCTCCTTATTCCTTAAAAAACAAATGACTAAAACAAAATCCAAACCAAAAATCCAGCCCAAACCCGTCAATCCCTACTCTGTCTTTAGCAGACCCAGGGTGGGATCAGGGGCAGACCCAATAGCAGTAATAGCTGGAAGCAAAAGGAGAACAGGATGAACTCAGGAAGCCTGACTTACTTTTACTCTCTTTGTGGATCAGGCCTGTTCCAGATCCCATTAGGAAAAAAAGCTCTCTCGAGTCTGAATCTGTTTTTGCCCCTCGGAAATGCAGGGAGCCTAATTTCTAAAGGTTGTGTACTCGAATACCTACCAGCCTACCATTAACATTTATGTTCAACCTTGCTGTCTCTTTCTGATCTAATTTGAGAGAGGAAGAGAGACAGAGAGAGAGTGGACAGACACTGAGAGAGATGGTCTTCCTACTGGTTTCCCCTTAGTTATAAGCAACAAAAAAGCTCCTAAAAATATTGAAAGTGTTATGTATTTTCCTTTTGAGGGAGATCAAAATAAGGACGTAGTTGGGATTGTGCTGCAGTTTGCCTGGAGAAGAATTTTGTAAGTGGTAGATAGCAGCGTATACCAGAGGGGACATAGGCTGCACTAATGGAGGGATTGCGGGGTAGTGGTGGAGGCTAAACGGAGCTGGTCCTTAGGAGAAAAGTGCTCCCAGAGCAATATAATGGCACGTGACTCTGGTCCATGGGGCTCAGGATCTATAAGCTTTTGAGGTACTCTTCTTATTACTTCTCTTGTCTTGACTCTTACCTTTCCATATAACCTAGTGATAGGAGTGGTACAAAAAGAGCATATCCCACATGTGCTCAGAGCATCTCTGGATAGAAGTGAAATGCTTCCTTAAAGGCACTTTTATATGTGGTCATTTTATAGTGTTTTGAATATAATAGGCAGAGGGGATCTGTCTAGTAGAACCACGTTACTTTCTGTCTTTGGTTATAAAAGCACTTAGAGGGCAGGCAACACAAAATAACTTTTGGGTCTTTCCAGATGCTTTCCCTAGACCTATCGGCTCTGGAGGTACCTGGTCTGCTTTCCAAGTTATTGCAGGTCACAGATCTACCAGATATTTTGATACAGCATAAAAAGGGTCAGTTGATCTTGAAACTGCAGTATCACTGTTCTCATTGCCTGATGACCAGACCACATTTTAAGTGTTTGTTACGGCAGTTTCCCACTTCTGTGTTACTTGGGGCATGGGTTAAAATGCTGTAAACAGAGACCCCAGAATACAGCAGTAGTGTAAATAAAACATTCATTTTTTTTTTCATGCAATATTTCTGAAAGTGAGAGGTTCAGGCATCTTTGCTCCCTGTGGTGGTTTATGGACCTAGGCTCCTTTCATCTTGTTTTTCTGCCCTTCACAAGAGTGGCGTTCTCATCTGCAGCACTGCGTGTGGGTTGCTGATGTGTCTATGTTCCTGTCCGTAGGAAAGAGGGAACATAACTTAGTCTACAGCAAATCCCTTCCTGTTAGAAGTTGCATGGTCAATTTTGGCCCTACTGTATTGGTGAGAACTTGCCACAATTATCTACAAAGAAGGTTGAGAAATAAAGTCAGTAGCTAAGAAGTTATGGATTTTATCCTTTGTCCACTTTTCTACAGGGTCATGTGCCTTGTTCATGTTTCATGATATAAAGTTCTTTACATATTGTAGATTTTGAGTGCCCATTTGTGGACACAAATCACATGTATTTTCTCTCAATCCATGATGTACTTTTTCATTTTGTTCATGATAGCTTTTGTTATATAGAAATTTAGTATTTTAATTTAGTAAAGTTTGCAAATCTTTTTATAATCCTTTGATACAAATATACTTTATATTTGTAGATTTGATTCTAGGTACTCTGTCTCAGTTTTGTGGCTAGGGGTAGACAGGACAGACAACATGATTGATAGGCCCACAAGCACTTGATTTATGCTCCACTTTACTATTTCAATTTAAGAAAAAACAATGTTATTTTAAATAGGAGAACCAAAACTGTTTGATGCTTTATTTCATCATTCATTTCATGATTTGACAAGACTTATAATTATTTGTAGTTTTTCTAACTGAACAATTAATAGTTTTCAAAGTTATTTGTCAAAACACTTACCTAAACTTCATTATGAATTTAGGAGACTTTGATAGTCATAAAAATAGGAAAGTCAGATTGGAGAGCTGATCTGAGAGATGTGAGATCCAATTTGGTCTGGAATTTAGTGTTCTAGCTGCTGGTTATGTCCAGAATGCAGGTGAAGTGTGGTCTGAAACTCGGGACGGGAGCCAGGGCTGCAGGTGTCAGCTGATGACCATGAAATCCAGAGGAGACTCTTAAAACCTGGATAATCATTAAGTTCTTCAAGAAGAAGGAGCAGGGGCGGCTGGGTGGCTCAGTCGTTAAGGGTCTGCCTTTGGCTCAGGTCATGATCCCAGGGTCCTGGGCTCGAGTCCCGCACTGGGCTTCTTGCTCAGCGGGAAGCCTGCTTCTCCCTCTCCCACTCCCCCTGCTTGTGTTCCCCTCTCTTGCTGTGTCTCTCTGTCAAATAAATAAGATCTTTTAAAAAATTTAAAAAAAAAAGAAAGAAAGAAAGAGCACATAAAGGACACCCTGGGGGCTGTTCCCACACTTAGAGGTCTAAAAGAAACCAGCTGAAGAGACAGATACGAGGTCATTTAATTTTCGTTAGCAACCTTGTGCGATACATGGTAGCTTTTTGGTTTTGCAGGTGAGACGGAGAATTTTATTTTTTTTAAGATTTTATTTATTTATTTGATAGAGACAGTGAGGGAGGGAATATAAGTAGGGGGAGTGGGAGAGGGAGAAGCAGGTTCCCCCGCAGAGCAGGGAGCCTGATGTAGGGCTCCATCCCAGGACCCTAGGATCGTGACCTGAGCTGAAGGCAGACGTTTAACCGACTGAGCCACCCAGGCGCCCCGATGATGGAGAATTCTAGATGACTTTACATAAATCGTGTAGACGGTAGTGGGTACAACTGGACTCGAGAGCAGGTCTTGATGACTCTGAAGCCTGTAGTAATAATCCATTACATCTCCTGCTTATAAAAGTTAGGAAAGCCTTTCACTGAGGAGGAGGTTGTCCTTGGTGCCCGATGAATTCCTAGAAAGTTTGAAGGCTTGCATGTAGCCCCCGGATTGTTAGTTCTTTTGCTGTTAGTGGTGGCGGGGAGAACAGCATTGCAGTGGTAGGATGCCCATTAGGAAGGTAATGGAGTGTGGCCCTTCCAAAGTCCCATTTCGTGCATTTTATTGGGAAAAGGAAAGAAAGAGAGAGGAGGAGTTTGAAGGAAAGAAAGAGAGAGAAAGTTTGTATTTGTTTCTTTGGCTTGGGGTAGTGGTGCAGAAAGGTGTAAGTAAATTTCGAGTTAGGAAAAGAAGGACCGCCTGGGGCGTGGAATTGCATCAGGTGCGCTGGTGGAGGGACCGTGCTTGTTCTGTGCAGCGATGCCATCTCTGAGAGTGGCCACATCGTTCTTAACGAGACGCATGATGTTCTGGGTGATGGCGTTTGTTAACTTGCCTCCTAAGAAAGTATGTGTAAGGCTTTGGGATTGGAGTCTTGAGGGTAAATGAAAAAGGCAGTGGAATCAAGATGTGCTCTTTTCAATTATTTACCTTTAGAGTGACTACTAATTAAGGCTCTAATGATTGTTTTAAGTGAATAATAGTTTTATTTATAAATTGTGAAGAATCTTTTTTTAAGCGAGTCACTTTGAAATACACTTGTTCTGTAGATGAACTGCTATAATCCTACAAATAAGGTTCTTAACAGTTATGACTAAGATGAAACTCCGCTGAGTCAGTTGTAAGGTGCACAAAAAGAACAGTGTGCAGCGTTTCACATTATTTCGATGATCATGTTGCAACAGAAAGTAAATAACCATTACACACATAAACTTTTCCCGTGTTAGTGAAGTGCTGCCATTGCTCTTTGCATCTTCCTCCTGTGCCATGTATGCTTTACAGATAAATTCACCAAAGATTGATTTACATGTGAAAATGACTTTTTATATCCTCTTGTTCACTATTAAGCAGAAATCAAAGAACAGTCTGCAGAAGAGGATGCTGAAGCAGAGGTGGACAGTAGCAGACGGCCGATCCCAGCGCTTCAGCGTTCCGTGTCGGAAGAATCCGCGAGCTCCCTGGTCTCCATTGGTGTAGAAGCCAAGATCAGGTTAGAGAGAGAATGCAGCTGGATTGGGGATTAGTGATGTGCGGGGAGCGGACTATAGAGAGAATGCAGATACAGGCTTGGTGTGGAAATGTGGATGGAACTTTGTTATTTGCTAGTTGTGGATTTCTGGCTGATGCCTCTGTGGGCTGTTGAGGTGAAGTGTGTCTGTGACCCGGAGACGAGCGTGTGTCACCCTCCTCTCCGCAGGGCGCAGCCAAAGAGATGACTCCAAGCTTTTATTTATTTATTATTATTTAGTATTTTTTTAAAAAATATTTTATTTATTTATTTGACACAGGGAGAGAGATCACACGTAGGCAGAGAGGCAGGCAGAGAGAGAGGGGGAAGTAGGCTCCCCGCTGAGCAGAGAGCCCGATGCAGGGCTCGATCCCAGGACCCTGAGACCATGACCTGAGCCAAAGGCAGAGGCTTAACCCACTGAGCCCCCCAGGCGCCCCCGTACCGAAAAAGTCTCTGGTGCCTGTTTGTTGCCAACCCCAACTCCAACTTCGCCCTTGGCAGCCACTTGTCTTCTGGAGGTCCCTGTTGTTTTGCCTTTGCAATAACATAGAAATGGAATTGTAGAGTATGTGTTCTTTTGATTCTGGCCTTTTTTACTTAGCTAATGCCTTTTTTACTCTCTTTCTGGCCTTTTTACTCATCTGCGTTAGTGTGTGAATCAGTAGTTGCCTCCTTTTTATTGCTGAACAGGATTCTGTTTTATGGAGGCTCCTTCCACAGTTTATCCATTTCTTAGTTCAGGAATATTTGGATAGTTTCCAGTTTGGGGCAATTATGAATACAGTTGGTATAAATATTCACTCACTGGTTTTGGGGTGAACACAGGGTTTTTATTTCACTTGGGTAAATACCTAGGCTGGGAGAAAGGTAATTTGAAAAGAAAATGCCGAAGTGTGTTCCATGTGTGGCTCTACTGTTCTGCATTCTCACTAGCGATGTAGGAGAGGCGCAGTCCGAGCATGGATGAACAGAACATGTCTTGTTCTGATTCAGCTTTGCTCTTAGATAGGCGCTGCCTTCTGCTTTCAGGGGTTGTGTTCTCAGCGATCCCGCCGTTAGGCCAGCTGTGGGAGACCTGTGACGGCCTGAGCCCAGGACACAGTCGTGCTTCTCCTCTAGGGTGAAAGCCCCCTTCACCGCCTCCCTATTCCTCCGTCTGCACGTGGCCTTCACCGTTGCAGGTGGTGATTTTTCCTGTCCCTCTCTCACCAGCCTCAGGCTTTTGTTCCCTGTGCGGCTTCCCCGCACTGCTGCCGTGCAGCTCCCAGGGGCTTTGTGTCATGGCCAGCACATCGTGCAGACTCGTCGCCGCGCTCCCCGTGTTGTGCGTGGGCATCCGGGGTGCTGCGCAGAGAGATTACGAGCGGGGCAGAGTTCACCCTGTGTCCGTGGTCACAGATCTCTGTTCTCTCACACTCTCTCACACTGGGACTCCAGCACTTGGTTAAAATTCCTCGCTGAATTCTTCTTACGCTGCTTGTATGACATACCGTGGCCTCTTCCCCACATTAAGCAAATGCTTGCCTGTCATCTCTTTTTGGGAGTGCCTCTCATTCAGTTGGAGGTGGATTGGTTGCCCTGTGACTTCTACAGTCTGATGTGTTCAAGAAAAGTGAATTTGTAGATTTTCCAGCGAGATATTGCTGTGAGGGTGGGAGCCGTGCTCTTTGCAGCTTTCTACACCCGAAGTGAAGACAGAAGTTTCCTTTGTCCCACATGTAGAGTTAATAAATTACTCTGAGATGTCTAGGTGACTGTCCTTACTTTTTCCAACTCTTGAAACCTTTTCCAATTCTTTAGTGATTTGAATACTTCTTTAAAATTATTTTCATCGTGGATCTATTGTGTGGCAAAATTCCTGTGTTCTTACAAGCCTGGGATTACTTTTAATCACCATCACATTTGAGGGATGGTTTTGGCTATGACATTGAAGGTGAAGATATTTACTGTCAGTACTTCAAGGGACACCTCGGTGGCTCAGTCAGGTAAGTGTCTGCCTTCGGCTCGGGTCATGATCTCAGGGTACTGGGATCAAACTCCATATTGGGCTCCCAGCTCAGCGGGGAGTCTGCTTCTCCCTCTCCCTCTGCCTCTCCCCCTGCTTGTGCCCTCTCTGTCTCTCTCTCTCAAGTGAATAAATAAAATCTTTTAAAAAAAAGTGTAATACTTTAAAACAGTTTATTTTTTTAGGGATTTTATTTATTTGAGAGAGTAGGGGGAGGGGCAGAGGGAGAGAGAGAATCTCAAGCCGACTCCCCGCTGAGCACGGAGCCCGATGCAGGGCACGACCCTGAGATCATGACCTGAGCCGAAATCGAGAGTCAGATGCTTCACTGACTGAGCCACCTAGAGGCCCCTAAAACAATATTTTAAAAAGTTTAAAATCAATGTAGAAAAATCCATAATGAGTCAAATGTAATTTTTTTAAAGCAATGAAATACTGTTTTTTCTTTATTCTGGTATTTTTAAAAGTTTTTATTTAAATTCCAGTTTGTTAAAATACAGTGTAATTTAGTTTCAGGTGTACAATGTAGTGACTCAGCACTTCCACACATCACCCAGTGCTCATGACAACAAATGCCCTCCTTAATCTCCGTCACCTGTTTCCCCCATTCCCCCATCCACCTCCTCTCTCCCAACCAGCAGTGTGTTCTCTGTAGTTAAGAATTTGTTTTCTGGTTTGCTGCTCTCTTCCATGTTCTTCCGTTTTGTTTCTTAAATTCCACATATCAGCAAAGGGAAAAGAAAGAGTGACACAAACAAACAGACTCTTTTTTTTTTTTAAAGATTTTATTTATTTATTTGACAGAGAGAAATCACAAGTAGGCAGAGAGGCAGGCAGAGAGAGAGAGAGAGAGAGGGGGAAGCAGGCTCCCTGCTGAGCAGAGAGCCCGATGCGGGACTCGATCCCAGGACCCTGAGATCATGACCTGAGCTGAAGGCAGAGGCTTTAACCCACTGAGCCACCCAGGCGCCCCAGGAAACAGACTCTTAACTCTAGAGAGCAAACTGAGGGTTACCCAGGGGAGGTGTGTGTGGTGGGAATGGATGAAATGATGGGGATTATAAGGAGGGCACTTGTCCTGAGGAGCACCCAGTGTTGTATGGAAGTGATGAATCACTAGGTTCTGCACCTCTAACTAGTATTTCACTTTTATTAACTAAGTGGAATTTAAATAAAAACTTGAATAAAATAAAATACTCCATCATAAATAAAAATAAAATAAAGGGTGATGGATAAAATGAGAAAAACAAAATACTTCTAACAGGTAAAGCTGATGGATGGGTTCATGAGCATTTATTAACTACTATTCTACTTTTGTATCTTTGTTCAAAAATTTCCATAATAAAAAGTCAAAGATGTATGTGATCTTTAAAAAACAAAAAAAGCCCCCAAACAGCATCAAAATTCCACATGAATGAAATCATATGGTATTTGTCTTTCTCTGACTTATTTCACTTAACACAGTACTCTTTAGCTCCATCCATGTCGTTGCAAATGGCAAGATTTCATCCTTTTTTATGGCTAATATTCCATTGTATATATACCACATCATATTTATCCATTCATCAACCAATGGACACTTGCCTGCGTCCATATCTTGGCTGTTGTAAATAATGCTGCAGTAAACGTAGGGAGCGCATGTGTCCCTTCGAGTTAGTGTTTTTGTATTCTTTGGGTAAATACCCAGGAGTGTGATTGCTGGATCATAGGGTAGTTCTGTTTTTAACTTTTTGAGAAACCTCCATACTGTTTTCCACAGTGGCTGCACCAGTTTGCATTCCCACCAACAGTGTGAGAGGGTTCCCCTTCCAAGGAGCAGTCCTTTTAATTCTGTTCTTTCTAAGGTCTCTTATTAAACATCTATTCCATAAGCATATATTGTTTTTGTCTTTTAACTTGTTAATTTTATTGTAGTTAATAGATGTTATTGTTTAGAATAAATTTAGGTATTCAGAAAAATTGAGCAGAGGGTACAGAGAGTTCCCATTCCCAGCCCGCCCTCCTTCCCTGAGTTTCCCCTTTATTAGCATTGTGCCTTAGTGTGGTACATTTGTTACAATCGATAAACTGGTATCGATATATTATGAACTGAACACCATAGTTTACGCTAGGGTTCATTCTTTGTCTTATATATTTCTACGAGTCTTGACAAATGCCTAATTGTCGTGCATTTGCCATCGCAGTGTATCATGGGCAATAGTTTCCCTGCCCTAAAATCGCCTGTGCTCTACCTACTCAACCCTTTTCCCCTCCTGTTGAACTTTCACACACACCCCGCATCACTGACTACTTACTTCAGTAAGCACTTAAATCTACGTTTTTATGTCTCTGTGTTTGTTCATGTGTGTTTTGTACCTACGTCATGCATAAAGAATGGTCCGTCAAGTGCTTAAAAAAAAAAATTGAAAACCACAGGTTTTCCAGAGCCCAAATGTCGTCTAGTGGCCATTAAACCCTTCCCTCTTTCCTAGCCTCAGCCTTACCTTCTTTATTACTTCCATTTTCTTGAATTAGATGAAAATAAAATTGTTTTTCTAAGTACAAGCTAGAATTTTTTGATTTGGTGGGGTTTGCTACTTTAAAAAGTCATGCTATGAATTGCGAATGTATAATTGATTATTAAACTTAATTGTTCTTACGGCCTATCCATACTCAAGCTTCACTCGCACTAAAGTCGTAATATTTAATTTTAAAGCACAAGTATCTATAGTCTGTCACTTTAAAAATAGTTGATTAAAACTACTTTCTGATTCTCTGTCTTTCTTACTTTTCATTTCAACCAGTGACCAGCTCTGCGCTTTTTGTTACTGTGGTGAAAAAAGTTCCTTAGGACAAGGAGACTTAAAACAGTTTAGAGTAACGCCTGGGTTTATCTTGCCGTGGAAAAACCAGACTTCTAACAAGAAGGACATTGATGACAACAGCAATGGAACCTGTGAGAAAATACAAAACTCGGCACCACGAAAACAAAGAGGACAGAGAAAGTAAGCAATTTTAAATAAATGGTTGGAATGCAGTAAGGCTGTCTATAATTCATTTTCATCTCAGTGAATATATAAATGGGGTTGTTACTGAATCATTTCTCATGTTTTCCAACATTCATAGGATGCTTTATGCCTCACCATTACCCCCGTAAAACACTCCTTTTCTCAAAATTTCTTGTGTAAAAAAAAAGTGTGTTATTTGTATATTAAAATCAGTGTGATCACAAAAGTTAATGTTTAAAAAACCTTTAAAGAACATAACATAAACCTAGAAGGAGTTTATGGAAAGAAGGTAAAGCAGATCAGTGAAGTCTTTCTTTCGTTCCTTTGAGTAAGTTTTTGATTGTTTGTAAGAATATAACCTAACACAATGACAAAACCAAGATGGTTTTCTCTACCCATGTTCTTAATTTGTCATTTAGTTATTTTAATGGTTCAGAGAATATTGAGCTGTGCTATAAACTGTTATAATACAGGGTTAACTTTCTAAGTAATTATATGCTCAGAATTCCCTTTCTAAAGTTAAAGAAGAAGCTCTTCTTTTTCAATGAAGTAAGAATTTACTAAGGTATTTGTATAACTATATATATGTGTCTGTATTCATCAACATGATAGTTACCTAAAACTTCTCTCTAATATGTTTAATTTTGGAGTTAAAAAATTTTTTTTATATGTCACCGAGTTTTGTTTAAAGGCCATCTTAGTATGTGGCTTTGGCTCTGGTAGTTGAGGGAATAGAAGTTTCTGTAGTCGATGAGAAAGTGTGAAATTAATTTAGCTTGGAAGGCTAACCAGCTCTGCCCCTTGAGGGTGATGATGTAATCATCCAAGTGCTTATCTGGCTTTTATCCAAATTTAAGTACTAAAGCATTGTTGTGTTGTACTTATTTGATTGGCTCCTTCTTTTGGACTGCTGCCCATGCCTTGAAGCCCTGAAGTAGGAAATGAAACAATAACAAGAAAGAGAATCTTTTAAAAAAATTTAAGGTAGAACAGCTTAAGGAAGTTCAGAAGTACTATGTTGAGCGTCTTGCGGTTTGAATGGCCGGAGCTAGATCGTATAGAAGAGCTTTTCCTTTTATAATCAGTTGAGTGCTCACATCCTAATAAAATACGTGAAAAGTCTAGCAAACTTATAATGTCCATCAGTAATTAGCAGATCTAATGGACTGGACCAGCTTGTATCTCAGGCCCTTATGTCCTGTTACTGAATAATGGCGTTTACATAAACGCTGCTTTGGGGATACAGTTGGACTTTGTTCACTTCTTTTATAAGCTGAGTTAATTTTTAGTGAAAATTTTTATGGGCTAAGGTAATTGTGTAAAAAGGAGCCTTGGTTTAGTCTTTACGTACACTTAGTGTTTACCAATGTATTAAGTAATGATGACAAGACAGTTAATGGACTTTAGGAATAAAACACACTTGTAAAATTTGAAATTCAGTCAGGGGTGGACAATTTAATTTGGTAATGATTTTAAATAGTTATGAAGTATATTACTGATGAATAGAAATCTAACAAACTTGTTTTTGTTTTTAATACGAAAAGGAGGTTTTGAAAAGAATTTTTCTCTCTTGGTGGCATTAAATTTAAAGAATATGTAATTGGAGATTCTTTTTCTCTTTTGTTTTAGACTTAAATTTTGGGAGTATATTTCAGTTGTCTTCTCCTGATGGTCTTTCCTAAGTTGGGCTGCTGTCATCCTTAGGGCTGACATCAGCATCTTACTGATATGGTATATACATAAAAACTGGTTGCAAAACCTGAAGGTGAAATTTGATTAAGCTAATGGTTAGGAATTGGTTAGTAATAGACTGGTTAGTGATTTCATTAGTTTTTATACCTGTCTCCCCCATCAAATACTGGTAAAAAGGAAATATCTTAGAGCAATACATTAATCTTTATAGATGAGCTGTTCGTCTTTTTTCCCCCCTTCTAATAAAAGAACAATAATTAGTAATGAAGAATCTATTTGTAGGAATGGAGGTATTCATAGGGAAGAGTTTGTTCTCACTATACTGGGGGCATTTATAAAAACGAGAATTTAAAGTTAGAATAGCATGCTAAACTTTTTAAAAAAGTGAGTCTATGCATTTCTAATGCTGAACATAAAAAATACTGGTTATTTTTATATGGTTTGATATTTAAATGTACTTATTGAAATATGTTAATACTTTTTTTCTTTCAATGATTCCAGGTATAAAAAAGTTTAGTACCCTGGTCATTGTGCTGATTTTCTCTTAATAGGAATCATGATAAATATCCAGCATACAGAAGTGCAGTGAGTTATGATCTATATTCAATAGTGATTTAATCCAGAATTATGATCAGGTTAAATACTATGATATCAGGAGAAGATTAAAGTTTTAGTTCCAGTCACCTGATTTCCCATATTTAATGTTTAAACACAGTAGTAGTCATTGTTTACTTAATGATTTCAATTAATAGCTGAAGTTTGAAGGCTTTGAAAGTCTGAAGTAGCCCATGTGTTGTATGCTTTATTCAGTGTTCATTTCTATACTGCTGTTTTTGCTGTTACATTATCTTCTTTATTCCCCACGCCACTAGTAGCTATTTGGTTTTTGCATTTTACTTCTGACTTTTGAGGTGAAGTCTTACTTACTAGAGAGTACTTGCAGCATCATGCCACCCAGCTGTCGAGATTTGTTGAGGGGCCTGTAAGAAAGCTCCAGCTGACACGTTCTACTCCCACTACCTCCCTCTTCACACTTTGTAGTGGGTTTTCATTTCCCCTGGGAAATAACCTTTCTTTACATAACATTAACCGCCAGCTCTGTTGTGCTAGCCCTCATGATAAAGCAAATTAAAATTTCTGATCGAGTTATGTTTCGTAAGCATTTAAGTAAGGATGAAGGGAATATTTATTTTATGTGATAAAATATAGTTCCTGATTAGAATATTAGAGTGTCATTTAAAAAAGTTATAGAATGGCAAAATAAATTCGTAACTGTAATTTTTAACACTTTCTTATGGATTTGGACACTTTTTTTAGTTGTTTCTTACATGATAAAATATAGCAACCCAGTTTTATATTAAACCATGAATAATAACAGTTGTATTCTAGAAGTTGTTTTATGACAGTTTATGCTTAATAAATTAAAATTGATTTGGTAATACATTATATTAAAGTTGTTATAAACAAAATAATTATCTACGTGTTACCACTTTCACATCTGTTTTGTTTTATTTTATTTTTCCAGAGAACGATCTCCTCTGCAGAATATAGTATCTTGTGTAAGTGTAAGCACGCAGACCGCTTCAGATGATCAGGCTGGTAAATTATGGGATGAACTCAGTCTGGTTGGCCTTCCAGATGCTATTGATATCCAAGCCTTATTTGATCCTACAGGTAGGAGCTGGTCTTCAGTGATAACTGCCTCTTGATTCTGTGGACATTTTAATTTTAGTGAATTATCAACTTAATAGTAAATACCTTTCATCTAGAAATAATTATAATCACATTGTAAAAAATGTCATTGTTTAAGTATGCTTGCTTAGGTAAAATAAATTGTTTAATTATGTGTACCTAATTTATTTAGCATCTTCCCTGGGCCAGTGCTGGGCTGGATGCTTTTATAAATGTTTGCATTTATTCTCCTGTGTACAGCAGGGCCATGGAGATCTGGTAATTGAGGAAAGAAAATTTTAAAAGGAACTGTGAGAAGTTGGGGAAATTGGGTGTCTGGGTCTATTTAATGCAAGATGAAAGACAATAGATCTTAGCCATGTGGGTATCTTATTATAACAATATAGTAACCCATACTCATGATATGGTGCTTTTGGGATTCTGAGTTAATTTCAGTTGAACTGCATATTGATCGATAGTGGTTCAAGTGTTGTGTAATAGAGAATTTAAAGACTGACCTGTTTTTAGTGATTGATGTGGCCTCTTGGTGTGGGATGAAGCAGAATGGAGGTGTATATGTAGCTTATTTGCCATTCATCCTCTTTGTCATAAAGTGTTGTATAATGTCCTTTATATTTTATGTAAAGATACCAAATAAAATATCTTACAGTACTATTTAAATAAAATGACTAAGAACTCACTTTTTATTGAAACAATCGCTCCTTCAGTGATTCTCAAACTTGTGTGCATCAGAATCACCTAGAGGACTTGTTAAAACATAGGTTTCTGGGCACCACTGCAAGAGTTTTTGGTTCAGTGGGTCTTGGTTGTGATATATTTTTTGCATTTCCTTTTTTAAAAAATTTTTTTAAAGATTTGTATATTTATTTGATTGAGAGAGAGAAAGAGTGAGTGGGGGAGGGACAGAGGGAGAGGGAGAGAGAGAATCCTCACACAGACCCCCCACTGAGCACACAGCCTCATGTGGGGCTCCATCCTGGGACCCTGAGATCATGACTTGAGGCAAAATCAAGAGTTGGATACTTAACCGACTGAGCCACCCAGGCACTCCAGTATTTTGCACTTCTAACAAGTTCCCAGATGATACATTTGGGAAGGGCTGACTGCTTTAGTGCGATCGCAGATACAGGGTGCTATTGTGTGTCTACATGTCAGAGTTGTTTGGGGGGTTTACGTCTTAATAGCGTTAATATGCTTCATGTTTATTCATTTGCTTCTTTTCACTTCAACCGTTTTAGGCACTTGTTGGGCTCATCACCGTTGTGTGGAGTGGTCACTGGGAGTGTGCCAGATGGAGGAACCGTCGTTAATGAACGTGGACAAAGCTGTTGTCTCAGGGAGCACAGAAGTAAGTAGAAGTAACAAATATTTAATTAAGCCACAGTTTTGTAACATTTACTCTCGTCAACATAAAGGTTCACTTGCAAGAATTGTTCATTAAATAATTAATGTAAAAACCCGTAAAATAGGAATTTTTAATTTTATATCCGAATAGTTTGTGCACGCCACTAGAATATATATGTTAAGCTGTGCAATAAGTGTAAATCGTAAAAACAAATATTTTACATTTATTTTTTTAAATATTTTACATTTAAATCAGAAATTAAAAATTTTAGAAATGAAAATTTCTAACTATATTTATATATCTGTGTGGTTACTCTTTAAGAAAGAATGATTCGATGAAGATTTAACATGAAGAGACAACATTTGACAGGTCTTTAGTCCACAATGTGCATTAGCTCTGTTTGATGTTTTAAAAATTGATCCAGATATTTCTTTACAGTCAAGTTGGCAGTTCAGTTCATCTTTTTGGCCCCATCCCAAAGTAATATCATGTACACAGTCTACTGTCTTTTAAAGTTTTCACTGAGATTTTCATGTGATTTTGAAATGAGCAAAATAAATGCAACATTTAGCTTCCATCTATAAAGGAAACAAACCCTATGAAGTGAAATTGCTTTGCTGCCTACAAATTCCCTTTGATTTTTGACAGTTTTATTTGGGAGAAGTGAAGCAGCCCTCCCAAAGGAATGTTAAAAATGGAATTTTGACCGTAGAAATTATTTGGGTTTTAACAGATAGAGTATAGGTAAAACTTTCAAAAGTGTAGTTGAGACAGGGACTTAGATTCAATTAATTATTCAATTAGTATAATATTAGCTTTACTCAGATTATTAAAATGACCTAAATTACATGGATGAGTAACTCCCACCTCAAGCTTAGTCAAATTAGAGTGCTTGTTTTAGAAATGTGACGTTACATCAAAATGCTTATGTCATCAAATCGTGAACAGTATAATGCATAATAGTAAATTCTGCAGTCTGGACACACTTAGATGGCCAGATCAAGACTGTGATAGATCAATGAGCACTCTTTTTGTCACAGACTACTTCAGAAGTAGTGTTGGATTATTTTGTGGAAGTGAAAAATATTATAGGAAAGTCAGTGAACAAAGGCTAAAATGAACTTTGTGGTGTTTGATTGGAATTGGAAGAATCCATGTAAACTGGTTGTTCATATTTATACAAATATAGAACTGTAGATGTGTGTATGTGTGAGTTGGTATGTATACATATGTTTCCTAGCTCTGTTCACTAAGACGGTAGTTAAAAGCTTGCTTCCCCCTGTCCTTTTTGGATAGAAGATACCATCTTTGTGTCTTAGATACTTACTGATAAATATTTAAATGGGATATAGAGTTGAAGGCTGGGCCCTGTTGCTGGCAGAGGAATCAAGGGCCGTGGGAAATCTGCACTCCCATCTCTTTCTGGAGGCGTTAGCGTGGAGTGGGCAGGGCGGTGGAATGCAGATGGGGGAGCCTGTGTAGACAAAGCAATGGGATCCCAGGGGGGCTGGTGGCACATTGTCAGATCTTCACTTGGTTAAATCCAGACTTAGGGTAGCATCAGTAGTCTGTTGCCATTTCTACAGTTGTTTTTTTTTCTTTTCTTTTCTTTTCTTTTTTTGTCTTTTGGTTTTTCTCCATTATCAAATAGGCACAGGACTTGGCTGGAATTTTTCTCATTTGCTTGTCCCTAAAAAGAGTTTGTCTCACTGACAGAAATTCAAACCCATAACAACGCATTTGTTGATAAGTCTGTGGGGAAATAGGTACTCTTATACCTTGCTGATAGGATGCAAACTGGTATAAATCTTCTGGAGAATAATTTGGTGATACCTAAAAACCACTTATTTTGACCTTTCCAGGACTCTGTCCTAAAAATATGCCTCCAGTAATGCAAAATACCTGTGCTATTAAAAGTTAATAATTGCAGCATTGTTTAACTTGTAAAATATTGGAAACAATCTAAGTGGCCGCACATAATAGAATGGTTGAATAAACTATGATATGGTTCATACAGTGGCATATTGTGTGTGTACAAATACAGTGAGGAATATCTCTATGAAATGGTGTGAAGTTGGTTCCAACATGTATTTTTAAGTGAAAAAAGTGCAAAAGGCCATTTATGATGTGCATCCTTTTGTGTAAGAAAGGATAAAATATAAGCAAATACATGTGCTTATGGTCATTTTGGAAGAGAAATACAGGAAGGATAAACAGGAAACTGAAGAGATTGGTTACCTATGGCAGGTGGGTGGGAAAGAGATGGAAAGGAAATGGGAATGGGACTGATGTATGAGGACTGGATAATGGGACTGGATGAGGTGTGACAGACACTTGCAGATATCTCTCTTTGTATAGCTCCTCTGACTCTTAGAACCATAGGGATGTTTCACATACCCTCTAAATAAGCAATTACAACTATCTAGGATATGGTGGAATTCAAAAAGAAACACCAAAATTCCCACTAAAGGGGATAGGGAAGAAAAGAGCTAACCTGAGTAACTGGCAAACAGTATCTTGACTGGTTAGCTGGAATGCTAAAGACAAAAAACACAGCGTGTATGTGCTGTGATCCAGTGAGTAAATGTATTTCTCATGAGGGTATGGGTTTGCAATTCCGAAACCACTTTGTGTGTATACTGTAAGTGAACAAATAAGTAGATATATGGTTGATAATTAGAACTAGGTTTTTCCATGTTGGAGAAAGGAGCTACAAATAAGGAAAGGCTAAAATGAATTTTGTGGTGTTGAAATGGAATCAGATGTAAGTATAAACTCATGGTTCTTAATATTTATGTAGACAGATACAGAAATACAGATGTGTGGATGTGTGTATATGCATGAGGCAGTATGCTTACACATAATTCCTAGTCCTGTCCTCTGTGAAGGCCTAGACATAGTGACCCTCACTAGCAGTGAGCACACCTGCTGCCCAGATCTTGGTTTCTAACCACTATTCGCCAATAAAAGGAACTGGGTTCCTTAAGAAGTAGTTCATGGTACAACCCGAGGTGCCAGAAATAAGGAAGTGCTCAAAAAGGTGCAGACTTGTTGAAAACACAGGAGCCAACCTGAAGGAGCTCCTAAGAGCTGGAACAATTGGAGCCACAACAAAAAATACAGTATTGGGTTTTCATTCACAGAATAAGTACACAGAATGAGTCCATACTGATATGAATGAATGAACGAATGAATGAATGAGCATATGAATGAATAGTGTAAGTCAGGTCATATCCCTCCTCTACCTTACCACACTTCAGTACTGGATTTCCTGTTTCCTTCAGAGAAAGAGAATAAAAAGCCAGTGCTCACTACCTGACAGGGCTCCCCGTGATCTTCACCACCCCCACAAGTACTTCTAAGACGTCACTCACTATACTCTGCCCCTCACTTGCTTCCCTCAGCCATACCAGCCTCCTTCGTCTTCCTCGAATGCCCCAGACATACCTTCCTTGGGGCCTTGGCACTTCCAGTTCCCTTTCCGTTGAATATTCTTCTTAGATATGTGATGGCTTGCTCCCTCATGTCCTTTAGGAATTTATTCAAGCGTTGCCTTGTCAGCGAGGGCTTTGCTCAGCTCCCTGTTGAAAGTTTCAAGGGTCTCATCCTCAAATAACATCCCTGCTCTGTGGTTTTCTCCTTTGTCCTTGTTGCTATCTAACATAGTATATATTTACTTTATGATCTTGTTAATCTTCCTTTACTAGAGTGATGTTGCCAAGGATCTTTTTCTGTTTCGGTCATTCCTCAATAATTATTTGTAGCCTAAATGAATAGCACCAGAGATCATCCATGAATCACTCATAGTTACAGGAAAGACCCAAAGTGCCAGAGTGTTAACGGAGATCACTAATGTAGTTAACTTTATAAAAGTGTATGAATACATAATTGTGAAAAAAGAAACTCCTAAAATAGAGTAAAGCTTTACAATTCTACCTAAGTGATGCGGGGTGGAGGGCAATGACAATGGAAATCTTTGCAATGCTCTCTCAAAATATTCTCTAGGGGCAAACTATGTAGAAGTGCTATTGAACTTGGAATACATTTTTATTTTACCAAAAGACAGATGTTCTAAATTTGTTGACCTTTATTTTGATGACATGTGGCTGAATATATTATGATACCTACCTCAAAGAAAATAAACATTTCATCTGCCTCTTCTAAGATAAAGGTGACATTTCAGCAATGAGAATGTAATGAGTTTTCAAAGAAACATGTGCTGAGGGTTGAGCATTTTGAAAATGGATGTCTAGAACTATTTCTGTTTGATATTTTATTGTGTTTTACAAATAATGGAAGTTTATAAAAGACAAAAATTCTCACACTTGTCAAAAAATTTTGGACACGGAATTTTGTGTTCTCTTTAAAATATTCTGAAAAGTTTTAGTATGTTTCAAACGCATTTGTTAAAAATAAAAAAAAATTATAAATACTTCTGGATTATGGAAGGTGAAAATTTACTAGTTAAATTTTGATAATTTTGGTTGGGATTGAAAAATAGTTCTGGAAATGATGCACTAC
>CM052887.1:89526720-89607558 GCA_028534135.1 Potos flavus | reverse complement strand
TTTTTGAGTGTTGAGTTTGAGGAGTTCTTTATAGATCTTAGATATCAGACCTTTGTCTGTAGTGTCATTTGCGAATATCTTGTCCCATTCCGTGGCTTGCCTGTTTGTTTTGTTGACTGTTTCCTTTGCTGTACAGAAGCTTTTTATCTTGATGAAGTCCCAAAAGTTCATTTTCGCTTTTGTTTCCTTTGCCTTCGGAGACAGGCCCTGAAAGAAGTTGCTGTGGCTGATATCGAAGAGGTTACTGCCTATGTTCTCCTCTAGGATTTTGATAGATTCCTGCCTCACGTTGAGGTCTTTTATCCATTTTGAGTTTATCTTTGTGTATGGTGTAAGAGAATGGTCAAGTTTCATTCTTCTATATATAGCTGTCCAATTTTCCCAGCACCATTTATGGAAGAGACTGTCTTTTTTCTACTGGATATTTTTTCCTGCTTTGTCAAAGATTATTTGACCATAGAGTTGCGGGTCCATATCTGGGCTCTCTACTCTGTTCCATTGGTCTATGTGTCTGTTTTTGTGCCAGTACCATGCTGTCTTGGTGATCACAGCTTTGTAGTAAAGCTTGAAATCTATCAGTTTTGATAGAAAAGAATAGCTTTGAACTCCAATTAAGTAAAATGTTATCCTCCTTCCAAATTCCATTCTTTTCATGAGCAGCCTGTATTACCCAAAAAAAAAAAAAAAAAAAAAAAAAGGAGAGAGAAACCATGCTCAATTGTTACCATATTCCATATTTTTTAAAAAAGATTTTATTTGTTTGTTTGTTTGGAGAGTATGTAAATGGGGTGAGGGGTAGAGAGAGAGAGAATCCCAAGCAGACTCTGTGCCAAGTGTGGAGCCCAACACAGGGGTTGATCCTATGACCCTGAAATCACAACCTGAGCTGAAATTAAGAGTTGGACGCTTAATTGACTGGGCCATCCAGGCATCACAGTTGTTACCACATTTTGAATAATAACAATAGTTATAAAATTTTTGTGAAAATTTATTTTCTCTCTTGGTAGATAAGTACTCACATAATATCCTTGATTTTGTCTCTTGTCCCACAAAGGTGTTCCTAAAATATTTACTATCTGGCCCTGTTAGAACAAGTTTGCTGATCCCTGGGCTACACTATTAGAATAAGGGAAAACTGGGGGGAAAAAATCTGTCGTCACAAACACTCGAAAACCAGCTTCAGATCAGCTCATCTGCAGATTAAATTAAAGTGATCTTCTCTAGTCTTAAGTGCTGGTTTGAAGAAAAAAATAAATCCTCTCTAGCTGAAAATAGCATCATTTACGTGTCTCCAAGTATCTCTATAGTTTTTAAAAAATTCAATGATAAGTCAAATTGCCAGGTATATTAGAAAATAAGACCAAATCACTGAAAATCAAGAGAAGGAACAAATAATAGGAAAATGTCCTTGGCTTATTTTTGTGTTCTTTGCATTTCCACATAAAATTATAAAATTTTGTAAAGATAACACAGGAGAATATGTTTACAAAGTAAGTCTTTAGATACAGAAAGCATTGGCTATAAAGCAACAAGTATGGCCAAGTAAAGGAGTCATTTCTAGAATAAAAAAAATACTACAGTACTACAAATAAATAAATAAATAAAATAAATAAAATAAAATATAAATAAATAAAAAATACTACAAAGACAACTCAATAGAGAAATGGGCAGATGATTTAAATAGGCTGTTTACAAAAGACATAATCCAAATATCTGGTAAGCATATGAAAAGGTGTACAATTCCATTCATAATCATGAAATGCAGATTGAAACTGCCCTGAAATAGCCTTACATTCCTAACAGATCACAAAAATGAAGTCTAAGTGTAGTTAGCTTTGGTCTGGATTTGGATCAGTGGGAACTCTAATGCTCTACTGGTGAGGGAGAGTGAAAACTGCAACAGTCATTTGGGAAAACAGGGTATAACTAGTAAAGCTGAAGAGACAACAGTTTCACTCCTACTTATAAACCTTTATGGGTTCTCAAACTTTTTGGTCTAAGCACACCTTTATACTCTTATTTTGAAACATTGATGTCTACCTTCATAGAAGACAGGGAATTCTCATATCTGCTTCTGCATTCCATGTTGAAATATGCCATTTTGGTTGAGATATATGAAGAAAATCTAACCACAAAAAGATACGTACTAGGAAAAAGGAAACTTACTTTAATTGCCACTTTAGATAATTATAAATATTTCTGCTTAATATGCACAAAAACTTGACAAATAGATTCTTCGAGGTATGGTCCAAAATGGAATCTGAAGCCTTATCAATGAACATTTCTTTACCCTTTAATATTATAATCTATTATCTTGCAGTTTCAGTGGTTCTTTACTCATGTATGATTTTATAACATTATTAATTGGTATTTTGGAAAATATTGATTCATTGAATGATCCAGATATTCTATACATTGACACGTTTTAATAAATAACAAAATTCGCATTTGTTATTATAACCCTGATCTCATCAGAAAAGTCTAAGTATTGAAAGCAGTCAAGCTCACTGCAGTAGATATATGTTTGTTAAATGTTGTCAGTGGCCATAAGAGGTCTCAGTTGTTTTCCTTGGAGTGATAGGCTCACTGTATTCATTTTTTGAAGAAATTGTTTTCAAATAAGCCTGATTAGTCATCATTTGTCAGTTTTTCTCTCAGTAAAAATTACGTTTCTTAAAAAACGTTTTTCAGCTTACCAAATGACCACAGAAGTGCCTTTTTTTTTTTTTTAAAGATTTTATTTATTTATTAGAGAGAGAGCACAAGCAGGGGAATGGCAGAGGGAGAAGCAGGCTCCCCGCCGAGCAGAGAGCCCGATGCAGGACTCGATCCCAGGACCCTGAGATCGTGACCCGAGCCGAAGGCAGAGGCTTTAACCCACTGAGCCACCCAGGTGCCCCAGAAGTGCCTTTCTTCCAGAAAGCCTTCATACTTTGGTGCAGCACAATTACTTGATGCTTTCCCATTTTATCACACAAATATTTAAAGGTTGTGTACTTATGGATTGGGATTTTGAAATTTAATAATTGTACGGCTTCGGGCGCCTGGGTGGCTCAGTTGGTTAAGCGACTGCCTTTGGCTCAGGTCATGATCCTGGAGTCCCGGGATCGAGTTCCGCATCAGGCTCCCTGCTCGGCAGGGGGTCTGCTTCTCCCTCTGACCTTCCACTTCTCATACCTTCTCTCTCTCTCAAATAAATTAAAAAAATAATAATAATAATTGTACGGCTTCATCAGTGATATTCTTAAATGGAACTCGTGATGTTTATGTTTATTGCTATTGCAGAGCGAGTTGAGAATGTAATGACTGCTAGTATGGTTTGGTGCCACTGCCTTGGCTACTGAAAAGGCATCAGGAATTTTACCCACCATTGCTTTGCACCACATGCAAATATCAGCACAGTGAAAATGGTTAATAATGTCTTATTACGAACAGACCTTTGGCCTCACAGATCCCTTGCAAAGGTCTCAGAGATACATTCACCTCACAGGTCTGTGGACCACTCTTTGAGAACTCCTCCATAGAACTATAGCTTCACAAGTGTGTCAGGGTACGTGTATGAGAATGTATAGGGTATATTTAAAAAATTTTTTTTAATGATAGCTACCAACTGGAAGTAATGTAAATGTCTTGGTATTTAGATTAGGATAGATGCATCTAAAGGAATACTGTCTAGCAATGAAGATGTATGATCTGTAACTACAAAAATCAAATGGTTGTATTCCACAAATGTACACTGAGTTGAAGCTAAGTCACAAAAAAATCCTATAATGTGTTTATATTTAAATGCATTTCAAAACAAGCAAACCTAAATTATATTGTTTCAAGATATATATGTAGCTAGTAAGACATCCAAAGAAAAACAAAAGATTAATTATTATAAACCTCGTAATAGTCTGTACCTATGAGGAGGGGTTTGGAATAATCATATGAATGGTTTCACTGACAGGATTCCTGATGGTATCCTGTGTGTTGATACACAGATGCTCTCTTAATAATTTCCTAAATTATAAAAATACACTTTATGTGATCTGTTTCACAATAAAAGATGGAAGCAAAGAGAATAAAAGCACAATATATCCCCTAACTTAATGTATAAACTTAATGTAATTTTTATGAGATTTAAATTTCAATAGGAAAAAATAAAAACAGCTGTATACATACTTAAAGAAAAATGAAGGGGTAGCAGCCTTTACAGATGTTAAAAACATATTAGAAAGCTGCAATTACAACTGTTGTATTAGATTCATAAACAGATTTCTGGAACAGAATAGAAAGTCCAGATGTAGACCAAATACATAATAAAAAGTTACTTTATGGTAAAGATAACATTTTAAATCATCATCAGTCCATTTTCATGCTTATTCAAGTTGGGTAATTTCTCCATTCCACTGTTAAGTTTCAGTTAGTTCTTTATTTTTGTTGGTATATTTTTCACTTCTAAAGTTGCCATTTGTTTCTTTATGATATCTTATATTTCTTTGCCAAGATTTTGTTTCTTGGCTGAAACTTTGTCTTTTTTTTTCATTTGCATCAAGCTTATTCATAATTTCTTGGTAAAGCATTTTTATAGCGTATAAAGTATTTGGCAAATACTAACATATATGTCTTCACATATATGTTCACGCTTACTGATTGTCTTATTTCTATTGAAATGGTTTTTTTTATTATGGTATGACAGGTTATTTTTGAGGAAATCCTTTATATTGTAGTACTGTGTTATGAAACTCTGTATATTATTTAATACCCCTCCCCCTTTTATCTGAAGCAGATTTTATCTGAAACTGCTTTTGGGGTGAAAACCGAAAGGGGCAGCACCACTGTGTTACTACTGGGTGTGTGGAAGTTCCGGTTCCATAATCAGCCTCCACTGATTGTTGGGGAGGAGCCTCTAGTGGCTGTTTCACAAGAAGTTTAGACTCTCCTCTATGCTTTGCTGATGCCACCCTGGCTTAGAAGTTTCCTGCTTCTCAGCTGGTCCTGAGTGACACTACAGTGGGAGTGGAGGAGGGCATGTTAGCTCTGGGCAGTGGTTTAAATTCTGATTCTCCAGTAGGTATCCCCTGCCACCCCCCAGTGGGGAGGGACAGGGTTAGGGATACCTTGTGATCACTGTGTGAATGTTTAGCTCCAGGCTTCCCACTTTCTCTCCACTGACACGGTGGAGGAAGGGGGCCTTACTCCTGTCCAGTGGGTATGAATGTCCTGCCTCTCAACCTAGTCTTCTGTGATATCACCCTGTCCGGTGGGGAGAGGGGGTGTCTGGGTTCTCTTTGGCCTTTGAGGGGTGTGGGATTTCCTGTCTTGCTGGCCTGTACTCTCCTGCTCTTTTGGTTAGGGCTCTCTTTGTTGTGCACCTGTTAGTGTTCCTGGATCGTTGGCTTTTTTAGCACCTCTTCTGTATACGAATCAGAAAGCAAACCTAGGGAATTTATGCTTTTTTATTCTTCGGTGCCTGAGGCACTAGTTGTTCTGCCACCTTCTCTCTACCTTTAATGTCTTCTTGTGTTTGTCTTTTGTGTCGTGTTCAAGTTGTATAGGTATACTGAGTTAAAATGAAGGGAAAAGTGCATCTGTCCTCCATCGTGTCTGGAGGTAGAAGCCTGCATTCAGCTTTGAAGACTTTTTTCCCCTGAATATATAGTTCTGGGTTGATTTGTTTTTCTTTTCTTTTTTCTTTTTTTAAGATTTTATTTATTTGAGAGAGAGAGAGAGAGAGAGAGAGAAAGTCTGAGCAGGGTGAGGGGCGGAGGGAGAAGCAGACTCCCCTCTGAGCAGGGAGCCCGATGCAGTGCTCCAACCTGGGACTCCAGGATCTTGACCTGAGCCAAAGGCAGGTGCGTGCTTAACCACCTGAGCCACGCAGGTGCCCCTCGATGTGTTTTTCTTTGAGTATTTAAAAGAGGTTCTTGCATTGTTTCCTGTCTTCCATCATTTCTGATGAGAAGTCAGGTCATTAGTATCATTATTCCTATGTGTATAATTTTTTGAGTATTCTCTGGGTGCTTTCAGGATTTTCTTTTTATCTTTGGTTTTCAGCAGTCTGACTATGATGTGCCTAGGTGTGATTTTCTTTGTATTCTTCCTGCTTGGGGTTTGCAGAGCTTCTTAAAACTGTAAGTTGATTTTTTTCACCAAGTTTGTAAAAAGTTTTATTTTTATTTCTTTTTCTTTTTCTGTCCCATTTTCTCTCTCCTCTGCAACTCCAATTACATGCATGTTAGTACAGTTGGTATTGTCTCACGGGTTACTGCGTCTCCGTTAATTTCTTTTTCAGTAATTTTAGTTTCTCAGAATGGATCAATGATTCACTTATTTTCAACATCACTGACCATTTTTTCTGTTCTGTCCAATCTCTTGTTAAACCTATCCATTGACATTTTTATTTATTTTAATTCATAGTTGCAGAATTTCTGTTAGGTTTTCACTTTGTAATTTTTATGTATCTTTCATTATGCTACTCTTTATTATGGCCAGCTTTTTCTGTATGTTGTTGAACATGTTTCTAATAATGGCTTTTTAAAGTCTTTGTGCATCTTGCCATTTTTTATTTGAATATTTTTTTTCTTCCTTATGGGTCCCCTTTTCTCATTTTTGGTTTTTCACATGTCTAGGAATTTTTATTGTATACCGCACACTTTAGGTGATAGATTATAGATTCTGGATTCTATTACCTTATTCTGTTCAATGGCAGATTTTGTTCTGGGAGGCTTTCATGATGGCTGGGCTTATACTGCAAGCTATCTCATCCCAGCCATCGGTGTCAGGGATCTGCTGGGTTCCTTCAGCAGTTCAGGTGTTGCTTTCCCTGAGCTGCTCAGAGTCCTTCTGTGAACGTACATGTTAGGGGTATAAGGAAAATTTGAGAGTTTATTCTAATCTGGGGGCTCCCTTCTCTGTGGCTCCCTGCTTTCAAGGTTTCCTCTCAGTTTCCAGTCGCGCTAGTCCTAGTCCTAGTCCTGAGAACGTCATCTGTCTTCTCACATCAGTACGACTGAAGCTTGTGTGAGGTCTGGTTCCAGTCTCCCCCTTCCCAAAAGCGTGAGGAAATGTCCGTAGCGAAACATTTGTTTCAACACAAACCTTAGCCAGCGATGTTTTCTTCGAAGCATCAAATGTCCTTCCATTTCATCGTGCTTTTGGTTATTCACAAGTGACTTTACTTAGGCTTTATATTTTATTCAGATTTTACAAATTTTATTTTCAAAAAAGTTACTCTGATACTAGCCTGTCTGCCATTCATTACCCAATAAATAAATTTGGAGGTTTTTTTCTGTGTGTGAGTTCTTAATTTTAAGGTATATTTTACATACACTATAAGTCAGCCCTTCTGAAGAAAGGTACAGTTGAATGTTTTGAGAAGTATGTATAGTCATATAGGTAACTATCATCATAATCAAGATACAGAATATTTCTTTCATCCCAAATGTTGTCTCATGACACTTTTGGTTCTGTCCCCTTCTACCACTCTAGTTCCTGGCAGTCACTGATCTGATCCTTTTCTAGATTGAAATATAAAAGGAATTCTAGAGGATAAAATCTTTTCTGTCTGGCCTTTGTACTTAGCATAGTGGTTTTGAGCTTCGTCCATTCACCAGCTGAAAGATTTCTTCCCCTGTGTGGCTATTATTTATAAAGCTGCTGTGAACATTTATGCAACATGATACATATTTTCATGTTTCTTGTGGCAATAATTAGATCTGAAATTGCTGATTTCTTGGGAAGTGTGTGTCTAACTTTGGAAGGCAGTTTGACAGTTTCTTCAAAAGGGTTTGCATACTTTTCCATTTCTACCGGGAAGATGTGAGAGAGTTCCATTTGGTCTCCATTTTTCTAGGACTGGTTATTGTCAATGTTTCTAAATTTCAGCCATTCTAGTTGGTGTTTAATGATATTTCATTGTGGGTTTAATTTTGTATTTCCTGATGAATAATGAAATTGAACATCTTTATGTACTTGTCATTTTATATCTTCTGTGAGTTGTCTGCTCAAATCTTTCGCGTCTACTCTCCTTTTTCCAATTGATTTGTCTTCTCATTACTATTGAGTTAAAAGAGTTTTTTATATATACTACATAGAAATCATTTATCAGAGATGTATTTTTAAGTATTTTGCCTAGTTTGCATCTTGCTTTCATTTGTTTAGTGCCTTTTGATGAGCAGAGGGTTTAATTTTGATGAAGTATGTCATTTGTTAATTTTCAAATGTTTTCTTTTAAGAATTATGCTTGGTATGCCTTATATAAAAGTATTATTGCATATTCCAAGGTTACCTTAAGGTTATTTATTCATTTTGTTTATTTATTTATTTGTAAGATTTTATTTATTTATTTGACAGAGAGAGAGACAGTGAGAGAGGGAACACAAGCAGGGGGAGTGTGAGAGGGAGAAGCAGGCTTCCCGCCGAGCGGGGAGCCCAATGCAGGACTCTATCCCAGGACCGTGGGATCATGACCTGAGCCGAAGGCAGACGCTTAACAACTGAGCCCCTCAGCTGCCCCTGTTTATTCATTTTATAGTTAAATTACGTGTGTGGTATGAGAATATAAGATACAAGGTTCAAAGTTCTTTGTTTTTCATGTAGATTCAGTTGTTCCAGCATCATTCTAAAAGACTATTGTTGGGGCACCTGGGTGGCTCAGTCATTAACACCTGCCTTCAGCTCAGGTCATGATCTCAGGGTCCTGGGATCGAGCCCTGCATTGGGATCCTTGCTTGGTGGGAAGCCTGCTTCTCCCTCTCCTACTCCCCCGCTTGTGTTTCCTCTCTCGCTATGTCTCTCTCTGTCAAATGAATAAATAAAATCTTAAAAAACAAAAAACAAAAAACTATAGTTTCCCTGAATTATCTTGACTCCTGGTCAAAAACAAATCACATAAAAGATACTTTTCAAAATAATGAGTTCATACTGAAATTTTTCCATTTAATTCAGTAGTTCTTTATATTTTTTAAAATTTTTATTCCCTTATCAAATCTATAATTGTATCTTTTCTTTTAAATTTAATTTTTCCTCTAATTAAAAAAGTTACTAAAAGAAAAAGAAAAATTATTGTTTATTTTGTGTATCAATTTAAAAGAAATCCAAATGGGGTGCCTGGCTGACTCAGTTGGAGCAGCATGTGACTCCTGATCTCGGGGTCATGGGTTGGGTGTAGAGATTTCTAAAAATAAATAGGGTTGCCAGGGTGGCTCAGTTAAGTGTCTGCCTTCTGCTCAGGTCATGTTCCTGGGGTGTTGGGATCCAGTCCCGTGTTGGGCTCCCGGCTCAGCGGGGTGTCTGCTTCTCTCTCTCCCTCTACTGTTCCCCCTGCTTGTGCTCTCTCTTTAAAAAAATAAAAATAAATTAAAATAAATTAAAAAGTAAAAGAAATCCAAATAAACACCCAAAGCTAGTAGATCAGTAATGAGATTTAGTATTTTCATTGCTTTTAGCCATCATCCTTTGAGCCCATGAGTGGCTTACAATATATTTGAGTTATTTGCTCTGATTGTATAAATAGTCTTGATATAATTCAGCTACTACAAGCATTTTAGTTCATGTTAAGATTTTTACTGATATTTCTTATGTGATAATAATGTGTGCCAATGTTGCTTACTTGCTGAGTAGCATTTTGTCAGTGGACAGTAATAGAAGTCTGCTCTACTACTTCTCTGTGAGACAGGTGGGAAACACAGTTTTGTCTCCAAAGTCAGGTTCAAAAGTTGTATTCATCCAGAATCTGGTTCACCTGTATCGACTGCGTGGCTATATTTACTAGCTTTTTTTATAAATATAATTTCTGTTTGGATGACCTTATTCTATTAGTGTACTGTTTGTAAGAATAGACATTCTTACACTACCGTTGGAATCTTTTGTGAAGATGGGCATCCTTCTTGTAAAGGGTTTAAATGTGGGTTGGGGCGCCTGGGTTGCTCAGTTGGTGGAGTGGTGGACTCGTGATTGTGGCTCAGGTCATGATGTCACCTGACTGAGGTCCTGAGATTGAGCCTCACACTGGACTCTGTGCTCAGTGGGGAGTCTTCCTGAGTTTTTCTCTCTATCCCCCTCCCCCATAAGCGCACCCTTTTCTTTAAAAAAGATAAATGTGGGCTAAATCTACTAATTGACATCAAAATTTGGACCAAAGAGCATGCAAATATAGCCATTCTTATGTTTTTAAAGGACACAATTTAAATGCATCCAATTAACTGTAATCATATTATGTTTGTGTTTACCTGTACTGACATAAAAACTTTTAATTTCTCTTAGAAGTTTTTAACTCTTTCTATAATATGCAGTGTTGTCTTGCTAACTCTAGTATCATGTTAAACAAACATGTTTAAATTAAAATGTTTCAGTTTTCAGATATCCTAATTTTCAAACAGTCATTGTTACAAAGCGATTGATAATGTGTAGTACTTCGTTTTGTGCTCTTAGTAGTAACCAAATAATAGATGATTTATGTGGTAGTAATATGTATCCTTTTCCTTCTTCCTTTCCTTTTTTTGGGGGGGAGGGGGGCTAAGGACAAAATCTTAGAATTAGATTTACAGTGCATTCATTCATATTACTCTCGCAGCTAATATCTTAATATACTACACGTTACTGGAGAAGAATAAGAAATTTTAATCCACTAATAGAAACACATCAGGTAGAGTAGTAGTATTTATATAGAATTTCCTGTGAGAAATAAAAGGGCAAATATTATCCCTTACAAGTTTAATGTTCACCTAAAATTCTCTAATTTTCTTAAAAAAACTCTTATTAAAGTATGATAATACATAGCAAAATGTATTTATTATAGATGTACATTTCTACGAACACCCCTAAATAAGATCAATGCACATAAACTGCGATCAGTTCAAGAAACGAATAATAGCACCCCAGGAATTCTGTTCCTTTTGGTCACTACTTTTAACTCCCTAGAGGCAAGCGTTATCATCACATCATAAATTAGTCTTGTCTGTTTTTGTACTTTATGTAATTGGACTCATACAATTAATACTGTTTTCTTTTTTCACATGCCATTATGTTGGTGAAATTCACCAAATAGCTAATTGTCATTGTCATTAATTTATCCTCAATGATCGTAGTATTCCATTGTTCGAATACTGTAATTTATCCATTTTACTGTTGGGCATTGGGGCTTTTCAGTTTGAAAGTATTATGAATTATGTTTTATGAACATTCTTGTGTATTTCTTTTGGTAGTCAGTGAGGATTAATATTTTATGAAATTCAAATCCCAAAGTGGCTGCCTTTTTTACTTATAACCTAAGTGAGAGTGAGGATATAAGTGAGACAAACTATTCAATGTGTTAATGGAATTTGCATTAATTACCCATATGTAACTAATTATGAACTCCTCTAGTTCAATTTCTCTTTCACTTCCTGGCTTTGTAAGGGTGGGCAAGGAATTCAGTCTCTCTGTGCCTCATTTGTAAATTGAGCGGTAATGGTATCTACCTAAAATGGTGGTTTATTAGACTTGAATAAGGTTGTGCTTATAAGCCGTTTGGCCTGGTTGCTGTGAAATAATGTTCACTAAATCCTGCATATTAAATATGTTTTATTGGCCCATGTTATGTCTTCCCTAAATTATGTGCTTCTATAAAGTGTCATTGTCTATTTTTGAGTTGTACTCATTTTTATAATGTATAAGCTTTACTTTTATATATTCAGGATACTACACATTTGTAATTCAAATTGCAGGTTATTTAAAAAAAATTAAAAAAAAATTTTTTGTCATTTGATTTTCTCTGAGATATGTATGGTTTTTCACCATATAAAAGTTTAAAAGTTTTATAAGTCAGATTTATTAATGTTTTAATTTATGGTTATGTTAAAGCTTGTAGCTATTATGGTTATTTGTTTAAGGTTTCTGATTTATGTATGTTGTTATCAACTAGAGAATTTACTATTTCCTTGACCCAGTAGATAGAGGGCACATTTGTGTATTCAGTATGTTCGACTCAGAAATGCTTATGTTAGGAGAGTTTCTCTTAGGTTTTGCTGCTTCATTACTAGGGTGGAGTTTAAAATATTTACCCTCTTTACTTAATAGTTTTGAGTAAAGAAGACACTGTGTAAGTATAATATGTATAATAATGTAACTATAATAGCAAAATTTTCTTAAAAATACGAATAGTGATTTAGCAGTGAACAAACCACCATGTGAAATGTGCTAAATGTGAGCTATTGCTATATAATAAATTACTATAAATTTAATGGCTTAAAGCAGCCCCCATTTATGAGGTCATACTTCTGTAGGTAAGAGGTTTGGGCAGGCTCAACTGTGCTCTTTGTTTAGTGTCTTAAAGATGTCTACCAGCCTGGGTGCTTATCCAAATGCCGTGGGGAAGAATCCTCTTCTGAGCTCATTTAGGTGAGGGTAGAATTCTGTTCTGTGCAGTGTAATACTGAAGTCACCATTTCTTTATTGGCCGTTTGTCAATTGGCCAACCTTACTTGAGGTTGCTATCAGCTCCTAGAGGCCACTCCTGGACCTTGCATGTGGCTCCTTTTGTCTTACAAGATAGCAATGATGTACTGAATCCTTCCCTTGCTTTGAATTTCTCTGACTTTCCTCTCTCCTACCAGCTGGAGAAAACTTTCTGCTTTTAAAGGAATTGTATAATTCGAATAGACTAATCTCTCCCTCGATTAATTCAGCATCAGTTGAATAGCAGCCTTAATTACATCTGCAAAAATCCATTTGCAATGTAATGTAGTATCTCTGGCATGATATTTCATCATATTTTTTTTTTTTACAAGTCTCTGGATTAGGGGTGGGACATGTTAGGGGGTAAAAGTGGAGCGTGCAGGCATTTTAGGAGGCTGCCTACAGCAGTGCCATATTGAGATCGGACCTGATCCAGAGGTATCAGGGACTCCCTTAGTTAGACTTTTGCGTCGAAGAGGTTACTGCCTATGTTTTCTAGGATTTGGGTGGATTCCTATCTCACGTTGAGGTCTTTCATCCACTTAGAGTTTATCTTTGGGTGTGGTGTAAGAGAATGGTCAAGTTTCGTTCTTCTGTATATAGCTATCCAATTTTCCCAGCACCATTTATGGAAGAGACTGTCTTTTTCCCATTGGCTATGTTTTCCTGCTTTGTCGAAGATTAGTTGACCACAGAGTTGAGGGTCCATATCTGGGCTCTCTGTTCTGTTCCACTGGTCTGTGTGTCTGTTTTTGTGCAGGTACCATGCTGTCTTGGTGATCACAGCTATGTAACAGAGCTTGAAGTCAGGCAGCGTGATGTCCCCAGCTTTGTTTTTCTTTTTCACCATTTCCTTGGAGATTCGGAGTCTTTTCTGGTTCCATACAAATTTTAGGATTGTTTGTTGCAGCTCTTTGAAAAATGTTGATGGTATTTTGAAAGGGATTGCATTGAAAGTGTAGATTGCTCTGGGCAGCAGAGACATTTTCGCAATGTTTATTCTTCCAATCCATGAGCATGGAGTGTTTTCCCATCTTTTTGTGTCTTCTTCAATTTCTTTTCTTTTTTTTTTAAAGATTTTATTTTTATTTATTTATTTATTTGACAGAGAGAGAGAGAGAGAGAGAGAGATCACAAGCAGGCAGAGAGTCAGGCAGAGAGAGAGGGGGAAGCGGGCTCCCAACTGAGTAGAGAGCCCGATGCGGGGCTTGATCCCAGGACCCTGAGATCATGACCTGAGCCGAAGGCAGAGGCTTTAACCCACCGAGCCACTCAGGCACCCATCTTCTTCAATTTCTTTCATAAGTGTCCTGTAGTTCTAGAGTATAGATCCTTGGTTTATTCCAAGGTATCTTACGATTTTTGGTGCTATTGCAAATGGAATTGATTCCCTAATTTCACTTTCTACAGTTACATAGTTAGTGTACAGAGAAGCAACTGATTTCTGTGCATTGATTCTGTATCCTGCCACATTACTGAATTACTGCTGTATGAATTCTAGTAATCGGCCACAGCAACTTTTTTTTAAGACACGTCTCTAAAGGCAAGGGAAACAAAAGCAAAAATGAACTTTTGGGACTTCATCAAGATAAAAAGCTTCTGCACAGCAAAGGAAGCAGTCAACAAAACAAAGAGGCAGCCCATGGAATGGGAGAAGATATTTGCAAATGACACTACAGATAAAGGGCTGGTATCCAAGATCTACAAGAACTTCTCAAACTCAACACCCCAAAAAGAGATAATCAAGTCAAAAAATGGGCAGAGGACATGAACAGACACTTGTCCAAAGAAGACATATGAATGGCTAACAGACACGTGAAAAAATGTTCAACATCATTAGCCATCAGGGAAATTCAAATCAAAACGAAATTGAGATACCACCTTACAACAGTTAGAATGGCAAAAATTAACAAGGCAGGAAACAACAAATGTCGGAGAGGCTGTGGGGAAGGGGGAACACTCTTACACCGTTGGTGGGAATGCAAATTGGTATAGCCACCTTGGAAAACAGTATGGAGGTTCCTCAAAAAGTTAAAAATAGAGCTACTCTGTGACCCAGCAATTGCACTACTGGGTATTCATGCCAAAGATACAGATGTAGTGAAAAGAAGGGGCACATGCACCCCAATGTTCATAGCAGCAATGTCCACAATAGCCAAACTGTGGAAGGAGCCGAGATGCCCTTCAACAGATGAATGGATAAAGAAGATGTGGTCCATATATACAATGGAATATTACTCAGCCATCAGAAAGGATAAATACCCACCATTTACATTGAAATGGCTGGAACTAGAGGGGATTATGCTGAGTGAAATAAGTCAAGCAGAGAAAGACAATTATCATATGGTTGCACTTATTTGTGGAACGTAAGAAATAGCATGGAGGACATTGGGAGAAGGAAGGGAAAATGAAGGGAGGGAATCAGAGGGGGAGATGAACCGTGAGAGACTCTGGACTCCGGGAAACAAACCGAGAGTTTCAGAGGGAAAGGGGGTGGCGGGATGGGTTGGCCCAGTGATGGGTATTAAGGAGGGCACGTATTGCATGGAGCACTGGGTGTTATACGCAAAGAATGAGTCATGGAACACTACATCAAAAACTAACGATGTACTGTATGATGACTAACATAACATAATAAAAAATAAAAATAAAAGAAAATGAGTGAAAAAGAAGACCATTGTGACAGGAGCGACAAAGATGGGTCAGAAAGGGAAGATACTGGCAGGAGAAAAAAATCTCATTCGTATTCATTCATAGCACTGTCCATTTTGATTTTGTAATGTTATTTAATTTTTTTTTTTTTTTTTTTTTTTTTTTAAGCAGATGTTTCAGTCAGAAATGTATGTTTGTTAGTGGACAAACCAGAATAATTAACTGGGCCAGAATGGCAACAGCAAATCACTCATCAAGATATTTATGATTTTAAGCCAATTTATATATAAAATGTTTTGGTAGATTGATTTTTATTTCAATTAGTTTTATTTTAAGCATATTTTTTCTAAAGCAAACAGTGATTCTTTTGATAGAGACTTTAACACCTGAATCTCATGAATAACATCTTCCTAAACACAATATTAGGGTGGGCTTACTTCCTGAGATGTCTAATCGCATGCAGTATATATGGGTTCTTACTTGCTTCGGTTTTAAAATCTAGCTTCATTTATTTTTATCCTTTGGTCTTGAGTTTTGCATTTTTCAAGCTGTATTTTTTTCATAACCAAATTTGCCACATCTCAAAGATTTTGACATGTTTCTTATTCAATCATTTCAAAAATAATATATGTTTTTTCTTTTGATTTAAAAGAAATCTGCTTTAGATAGAAAGGATTTTTCAGTTTTTCTAGTGCAGAGATTTTGAGTTTATGTTGTAAATTCACAATTATTAATGTATTAGGTTTAGGAAATACCTGCTTTTTAGAATATGGCCTAGGAAATATTTGATTTTTTGAATTTGTGGACTTTTTTTATGGTAATATGTATAGTGAATTAAAAATAATTCTAAAAAATGAAAAGCATTCTATGTACATTTGAATAGGATATATATTCTCTGGTTTTAAATGATGGAGGTCTGTGTATCTATGTGTAAGTTTGAATCAACTTGATCATTGTTAATTAAATTCTTTATTTCATATCTATTTATGTCTTGATTTCTGAGAGATGTATTAAAGTCTGATTTATTCATGTACATATTTCTACTCTGTTTTACTTTTAAATGTCAAGGAAATTCATACTAGGTATGTAAACTTTAATGACTGTTTCTTATTCTGTTGGAATTCTTAACATAAGACTTAATTTTAATGTGAACTTTATCTTTCCCCTATTTACTGCTTTTTGTTTTGGATCCAGTTTTCTTTGCTGTAGCTGCTTCCTTTTTGATAGCATTTGTTTGTGCTTTTCCCTCCAGCTCTTATTTTTGAATTTGTTGTGTCACTGTGCCTCATGCACATATATGTACATATACATAAAACGTACATACATGTACATGTGTGTATATGCACACACATTTTATTTATGTTTATAATTACTTATGTTTATAATTAAAATGGATGTGTATATATACACGCATATATATAGAGAAAGCGTGTGTGTGTGCGTGTACATGTATAAAGTATATTTTGCACAATTTGAAAGCTACTGTTTTTTTTAATAGGGAATTTAGCCTGTTTCTGTTTATTATCCATGGACTTGAATGTAAACTTAACAGGTATGAAAATTTTAGTTTCACACAGTTTTTTTGTCAACCTTGGAAGATAAAGCTTTTTTTGGTTTTTGCATTGAATATTGCTAATGAGAAGTAATGACTGATTCTCCTTTCTTTGTAACTGGCCTGTTTTCTCTTTCACGAGGCTACTGGAATTTTTCCTTTTCTTTGTTACCTTAAAATTTTGCCAGTGTTTCTAGATGTGAGACTTTTTAATCTGAAGTGGGTATTTTCCGATTAGGGAGGTAAGGTGGCAGATATTAAGAGAGTAGGTGCTTTTGTAGTGATACAAAAAGAATGGTAAGTGATAATGGTAAGTGATACAAAAAGATGGTAAGAATAAATTCTTACCATCAAATGATGTCTTTAAAGTGCCTGAGGCTAAGAAGAAAGTACCAGAGAAGAAAGTGGTCATTCCTAAGATCGGTGAACAGAGAGAAAGACTCTTCTGGCTTCCCCACCTGTTCAATGAAATTATGCTTAGTACGTGTTAGCTCTTATTAGATATTTTCATAATTTTTAAAGAATTCTTTCTCTGGTTATAATCCTTCTATTTTCTCTCTTTCTGGTACTCTTGCTTAAAGAGACACTGGATTTTGTGGATCAGTTTTCCATGTCATTTTACTTGTTTTTCTTACTTTCTGTCCTTATTCTTTATTCTGCATTCTGGGAGAATCCCAGCTGACTGATAAGAAAAGTTTGGGAAAGGTTAAAAAGTATATGGAAAACCTATAATAGTATTTGATATTTCTTAGAGCCTTTAGCCCATTGCCATAGTTGATACAGAATAAATACTTCATAATTAATTGGATGAACTTTGGAATATCCTCAAACTTATTGTTACTATTTCATAACTCATTTTTAACCTTAATCTCTGAAATTTTGTTGATTCTGCTGTGTTTTGTATTGCAGATTTATTTTGAGAGAGCCTTCCTTATTTTAGTCTAGTGAAATAAAAGTTTTGGAAGTTGCTCAAACTTATTAGTAGTTGGCAATGTGAACTCTAATTGAGAGTTTTTTCTTGGATATGCTCTTGGACAGTTGTCAAAAGAGACTGTAACATTTTTCTTTGTTTTTCTCTACCTCTCCTCTTTTTCTTTTTTTAATGATTAAAAAAAGTAGAAAAGATAAAATGCTATTTAGAAGTTTTAAATACTGATTCAAATAAATTGTTTAGTTGATAAACCATTTAAGAGCTATTTACTTTACCTCCCTCTCCCCAAATGTTAATTAGCTTTATAATTGTTACTTAGTTTATAATTTGTTTCATTTCTAATATATGTTGTACAAGAATGCTGATGTTAGAGAAGTTCCCTGTGGAAATTTATTCTTTCATAATTTCTACAATTTTACAAATGCTTTTATTTGGTTCAGAAAGATCTATTCCAGCCTATATATAAAGTATACATTTTCTTTCAATGCCAAATGTCTTTCATTAGCTATGTAATTATAACAGATGGGCTTGAAACGTTCACTTAAATGCAGTTAGTATTTTATTTCCTTTCCTTTATTCCCTGTATCTTTATATGTTACTGTAAATTAGTATGTTGGATACATTCCAGGACTTCTCATAGTAGTTTAGCTAATGTCACGTAATATTTTCCATTGCAAATGTGATTAAGAGAACATGTTGATGTTTCTAAAATGATATAGACATTGGGAAAAGGATCAATTTAAATTATTTTGTTTCCTTATTATGCACTTAAATAAAAGTCATTATATTTTATTTGCCAAAATTATTTTTAGTGCAAAAGGCTTCTGTACAACTTGCCATATGCTAAAAAATAATGGAGATTCTAGATTTTTAACAGTTTAGCTGATATTATTCTGTTATGTTAATGAGTTAATATAAAAACTTTAGCGATCCATTGGACATAACACACTCCTCCTTCAGTATTTTCTTGGTCTTTCCAGTTTGACTCAAGGATACTCAGACTACTTAGATATTACACGTGTCGTTTATTCTGGGTTGTGTTAATTTGCTAAACATATTTAGAGACCCTGAGAGGTCATAACATAAAAATAAATTCAGAAAAAGCTGGTTATTATACTTTATTAAGAGAAATAAAGGCTTGCTTTCCTTTCTTTTGTCTTTTTAGTGATGTAGCACCTGTAAGTACAAAAAGAGAAGTGAAATGTTTATTAATCTGTGAACTTGTGGACATTATAGAAAACAGAAATGCAATAGATATAAGTAGTGTTTATGAGTCACCTAGAAGGTACAGTGGTCTATTGACAGTTCTCAAAATGTGTAGAAGACTCATCAAGAGATACTAAACTTTCTTACATTGGTTCAATGCCATGGACTGATAGTTACCAGGAAGAATTTGATGGCCCCTTATATAAAATGCTGGAATGAATTATGATTTAAAAACTGTTGTATTCTCTGATAGACTAGCAGAATATAGAAAAAGTATGTTAGTGTGTGAAGATCTTCTTGGGGTGCCTGGGTGGCTCAGTCCGTTTAAGCATCTGACTTCGGCTCAGGTCATGATCTCAGGGTCCTGGGATCAAGTTCCACATCAAGCTCTCTGCTCAGTGGGGCATCTGCTTCTTCTTCTCCCTCTTCTTCTCTGAGCAACCCCCCCCCCCCCAACCCATGCTCTCTCTCTCTCTCTCTCTTTTCTAATAAATGAATAAAATCTTTAAAAAAAAGATCTTCTTAGTAATGTTAGCGAGTTTCTTTCAGGACGGCCAGTTTTACCACAAATTGTCCCTTTTGGCTTCCCGTGTTTCAATTATGCTTTCATGAGCCACACTTAACGATGAGAGTGCGAACAGTGAAATCCATTTAGTACATATAAATATGAACGCCTGTTTATTAGGGCTTTCTGTGTCAAGTAGCATTCACAGTGCTACGGATACAAAGATAGCAAAATATGTGCCTCTCCTCAAGGATCCAGGACTGGGATGAAAAGACAAGTAAATAATTCTCATGAAATGGCATGAACGCTAAAACAGAAGCCTGTGCAAGATAGACAGCTAGGCATCTGCAGAAGAGAGATTTTATATTGTACGATGCAGGCTACCCAGCATAAGACCCACAAAGAAAGTGATACCCAGAGGTTGAGGAAGAGTTGATTAATCATTCTTAGGGAAAGCTGAGTAAATACATGTCTCATTGTAGGCATTTTGTACTGACTTCTTACACCTTTAGTTGCCATACACTTCCCCTGTGGTTGTGTTGGAACTTCGTTGTCTGCTTTTACCACGAGCAAGAGAATAGAGGCAGACTGAAATAGGGAAAGGAGATACTCGGATGCTTTAACTTTCTTTCCATTCCCAGTTTTTATTAAGAAACTTGAAACTAATTGTTACAGGGAAGTGTGTAGATTTGGAGGTGTACTTTAATCCTATGATTGTCCTTTATTAACTTTATGATTGAGTAGTTTATTTCATACTGATTTTTGGGTAGGGTGAAAATAGTAAGAGGTTTTATAAACAGTATAGATTCGTTTTATTAGTTTGTTGGTGGGATTTAAAATATGTTGAAATAACCCACAACTAGACACCTGCCTTTTTAATCATATTACTAATTTAAAACATTTTTACTTGTTTTCGACAAAAGTCAGTAGAATAAAATGAAATGCTCACTGTCTAAACTCGAATGGATGAACCTGTGTTATACCAAGCACTCAACTGAGTACTTTAGATTTTATCATTTTTAATGGATCCTTTATTTAGTATTACAGAGGTTTGCATTGTTTTACTGATAGTGTGCAGAAGACTTTTTTTTAATACCTTCCTAGCCCCACATTTGAATGCTCCTTTTCCAGGTTTTATAAAGAGATTTCTTTCCCGTTTGACCCCTTTCAGCGATGTGCATTTTGTAAGCACCTTGGAGCCACTATCAAATGCTGTGAAGAGAAATGCAGCCAGATTTACCATTATCCTTGTGCTGCGGGAGCCGGCACCTTTCAGGACTTTCGGAACTTCTTCCTTCTGTGTCCAGAGCACATCGACCAAGCTCCTGAGAGATGTAAGTTTACTATAGATCTACTTTTTAAACATTAGTCAGTGTAATTCCTTCAAATAACTAATGTTGTAAATTCCCTAAGTGTTATTTTGCTTGTATTAAAAGGTAGTATTATATAATATTGATAATCTAAGGGATCTTTGCCAGAGATCCTTTGGGGGGAGTCTGTTATCACCAATATCATCGAAGTTAAATACCAAAGGTATTTCCTCAAAATTTTGAAGACAGTTTGCATGTTTTAAATTCTTATTAAAACTTTTTTCTAAACCACTGTAGAAAGAAATACTGAGTATAAAATATTTTACTATGTACTAGAAGGTCATTTAAAAAGTTAAACGGTATTCACTGTCTTCTACACAAAAAACCACCCAGTTAGAGAATTAGAAGATGATTCACTCAGGTGTTATTTCAGGGTGTACATTAATAGGATCAGCAAACACTTTAGAAATTCTTGGTAGTTGTATAGCCCTGATAATCATAATAGAAATCTCTGTTAATGCTTCTTCTTCATTTATCTATCTTGGTTACCTATGATCCTCAGTTGCGCTTTTTTCCTTTCTTTTCTAAACAATAGTTTATAATTATGTGAAAATATTTAAATGTTTGAAATTTGTTATACAGAAAATTATAACTCTTTCCCATCTTTATTGTTAAACAGAGATCTTGCCTTTTTCTTAGTATAAGGATTTCCAATGAGCACGTATGCTTTGAGATTTTCCCCCCTAGTAAATTGAATTTCCAGTCTCATTGTGAAATCTCTGCGATGCTTTATTCAGTCTTTTTTTATGTTACCTGTTAGTTACCTTAGTGTTAGCTTTTATCTGTCTTAGCAATATTGATGAAAGCTTTTTTAAAAAATCTTTTCCAGCTCTGTGAAACATAAATATAGCTACCTCAGGCTTAAACTTAAATAGTCTCAAATACAGTTAGATTGTATAATCTCAGTATCATAATTTCATCTTCAGTTAAAATTATTTTTGTTTACATGTATAATCATGTTGTCCTTAATCACTATACAGACAGAAATTATAGGTAGGGCAAACTAAAATGTCAAATTGTATTTGGGTGAATAAGGGATTTAAAGTTTAAATCTGTTTGCGATGACATACTTAAATCTGGGAGAAAAAGAACATTGATGCACAGCAGCTGTCATGAGTGTCATTTATTTTAAGACCTCAGGTAGTGAATCACTTCACACAGGTGCACCAACTGCGATGTTGGTCATCAGAGTTGATTACATTCTGGGTGGTCTAATGCACTTTGCCAGTTGAACAAGACAGCTGTTTTTATGTTTAAGAATCTGAATTCAGTGTTTTGTACTTAGGCATACTTCAGACCTCAGTAAACAACATACAAACTTTTCTGTGACCACATTTCTAATATTAGACGTTTTGTTAGTTAATGGCCATCCTTCTTTCTACTGCAGGCTGTGTCCTAATAGGGTATACCTCATTTAATGTTAGAGACCATGATAAACATTGTGTAAAGTAAGTGAACGGACTGAGGGGAGATGAGCTGCTGTCACTTACCATACATACAGTGAGAACTTTGTGCTGCCATACACAGCTAAAAGATACACTGAAATTACTGGCACTGTGCCTTGTTCCAAAATAGATTTATGGAGACTCATAAAAATATGAGAATAGTAGGATAAAACTATAAATACGCAAGGAAATTTGGTCATGGGAAAATAAGGATAGTATAAATATCTGGTATTTTGGGAAATAAGTGCATATGTCCTAGACCTAAGCCACAAACTTGCCTCCAGAGCTGTACAGCAATCAACACAAAGAAGGGAATATGAACAATGACCTGATTCATATTAATGTCAAAAGAATTCACTTGATACTGAAACTATATATACATTATACACTGTAGCAAAACAGATCCCACGGGGCAATTTCTTACAACAATCCTCAAAATAAGCCAGTGGTATGAAACCAAAGCCCAGTTAAGTAAATTCTATTCCTTGAGGATCTTAACCAGTACAGTCTATACACAATTTTCGTGCTTGCTTCAGCAGCACATATACTATATACACAGCTTTCTGACCATCTGTCTTAATCCAAGGATATAGAGAATATTGCAGGTAGAATGTATTGTAGTAATTTACAAGATTATGCAATAGTCTTCATAAAATCGTTCATAAATATTTTTAGCTGTCCTAATTGTGTGTCGTAGCACAAGGTACTTCTTATTTTTAGAAATTGGGGCTTGAACACCAGTGTTACTGTGAGGGTTAAATAACAATTAATGGAAACCATGTAGCATTTTACTTTGTATATAGGAATTGCTTTACAAAATGGTAGCTATTCCAGCTCTTATCTAAGACTCAAATTATATGTATACATTGAATGTAATACTTTATGCTGCTGGCTAAGTATAGAGCAATATGCTTGATAGTTAGCTGAGTTAGGAGTTGGATTGACCTCTTTTTATAAAAGTTGAAGAAGAAAAAAATGGGTCTTATTAGAAAGAAATCCCAGCAAAGAGAGAACCTATGAGCAAGGCCAAGATTTTCATCAGAAAACAATTTTAGGGTGCTTGGTCATAGGTAAATGCTGGTCCTGGCTTCTTTTCATGATGATGCAAGTATACACTAACGTTGTGTAGGAATTTTACACTAAATACCATCTCGGAGACATAGCCAGATACACTTACTGAGTAGTATTTTCCCTCTCAGGGAAAGCCAAATGGCAAGGAGCCAACCATGCAAGATCGGAGGAAAGAACATTCCAGAAAGAGTGAACGGCTACTGTACAGGTCTTGAGGAATGGGCCTGGCAAGATTGTGGAATGACAGCTAGTCGCTATGCCTGGAATATAGTGTCTCCTAGGTAGACAGTAGAGACAACATCAGAGTGAACAAAGACTAGATCACCTAGGTCTTGTGAACAAGGGAAAGGTTTAGATATTCTGTCTGCAGGGAGAAGCTTTTGAGGGGCTCAGACATGAGAGTTCCATATCTCTTCATTCCCTCCTCGTCCCCACTGAATTGACTTTCATCACTCGACTTTAACTTCTCTTACTTCATTTTCTTGGTTGTCTTTGTATCGCTTGATACCAAGTCCACCTGCTTTTCTCTTACTCTAAATTCCGTCAGTCTCTGAACTTTCTTGCCTCCCTGCCTGCTCTGTGGGCCAGCCTCTCTGGACAACATCCATGACTTAGTTTTTCTTGCTAGGGATTCCATTTAGTCGAGCGCAGTGTTCTGCCAGTAATGTAAGCAGAGATGATAGGCGCTGTGATGTCGATGAAGTTACAAGGCTCCGCGGATGGAGTCTGGCGGCAGTTTGATTTTTGTTGCTCTTTACCAGGGTTTCTATTCTCCTGCGTAGGCAGTAGTCTCACCTTCCAGCTTGACCAAGTGTCTCTGACACGGTCCCTTCTCATTTAGGCTCAGTGTTCTTGTCTTTTCCTCCATCTCTTCTCTTGCCGCAGCTGTCACAGGATGTGACCTTGTCCACAGCTGATCCTTCTGTTTCTCCCGCTCTGTTCTTGCTCCTCCTCCATCATTTAGCTGCTTCTTTCTATGCCTCTGCGGGCACTTTCCTTCTTACTTTTGTATATGTGCAGATATTCTTCGCCTGATTTGCCCTTCCAGTGGGAGTAAATATCGATTAGTAAAGAGCATGATCTTTGGAGCCAAACTGACCTGGATTTAGCTCCTGTCTTCTCTTAAATTAGCTTTAGCTTTAGTCTTTCACTCATTCTCTTCTGCCTTTTCAACTGCTTAAAGAAAAATTTCATTTCATTGTTTGATTATTGCTTCAAACTTAATGTGTCTGTGGGGCATATGTGTATGTACATGTCCATATGCTTATTTCTGACACGACACTTAAGCTATCTAGTAATACCATTTTTTGTGTGACCTCCAAAAGGCTGTTTCGGTATTTCTATACTTATCTTCTTCCTGGTTCAGGAAATGGTTGGAACCAACTTCATTTCTTGATGTAGTGCTTTTTTTCTATTATTATTTTTACATAATGCATAGTAAATGATTTAGTCTGAATGTATCATGTGGATGATTTTCTTTGTCTGGTTTATTACCAGTGATCCATACTAATCGAACAACATGACAGTATTGCCATTAAGGAATCGGTACAAACTATTATAGAGGAAGAAGTGATCTCTGCCGCAGTGATGGACACTGTTACTGTAGAACAGGCTTTGCTGTATAAAACAGTGCTGTGCAACTGAAATATGATGTGAGCAATATGAGTAAATCTAGTGGTCATGTTAAACACTTGTAAAAATTATAATTAATTTTAAGAATATATATTTAACCCAGTATGTTGAAAATACTAGTATTTCAACATGTAAGCAATAAAATTTTTGACATAGTTGACGTTATTTTTCCCTAGTAAGTCTTTAGAATCGGGGTGCATTTTATATTGTACAGCACGTGTCAGTTTGGATAATCACATTTCAGTTGCTCAGTAGCCACATATGAGTAGTAGCTGCCATGGCAAGTTAAGTGGTGGAATGGTAAACTCTGGAAGGTTTCACAGAAGCCTTTAGACAGTGTTCCCTGCAAATTACAATGGAAAGATGAACTGAGGATCTGATAATCAGAGCACTGTACTTGCTTCAATTTCTGTAAGTTTTGAGGATAGGCAAAAACCAAGGATTAGTTTTTAAATGTACATAGCTTGAGTGAGTAAATACTGGCACTCTCTTTTAGTATTAAAAAAAAAAAACTCACCCTGTGGTGTCATTTCTATCAAAAATGAACTAATTTACGACATTTCCATTTTTAAATTAATGACTTATTTTAAATGCCAAAGAGTCATCTCAAAGTGATTTTAGAATACTTCATGTAAGATATATTTAATAACACTTGATTTGTGCTAGGAAATTGAAGATACAAAGTTGAAAAAGACAAGGTCCCTACCCTTTAAGGGTTCCGAGTATTCTGTTAGAATTACTTGATTATATAACAGTGTACTCTCAGTATATGAGGAAGAGGAATATTCAGCCACTGGGTGGATCTTTAGGTGTGGTAACGTTAGATACTCAGGGCTGTGTGTGAGCAGAGGTTGAAGGCCTCTTCGGAAAGAGCTCAGGGCACCGCACGGCAGAGGAAGAGCATTTCAAGCAGTGGGGAGCAGCGTATGTGAGCACAGCGCACCGAACAGCGTGTCGTGTGCATTGCAGACCCCGTGGCATCACCAGGGCGAGTGGTCCTCAGGTTCCGTTGGAGGGGAGGGGACGGGAGGGCTTCCCCCCCTTCTTTCCTTACACTAGAAAACTTTGTTCTTTTTTTCTTTTTGAGTGAAAAAGGGGGTATTGGTAAACTTTTAATGTAAGCAGAGCATAACAGTTAGATTCACAATTTTGAAAACTTGCTCTGGGTGTAGAAGATGATTAGGGAGAGGTCAGAGCCGGAGGCGGGGATTCCATTTAGGAGACAGTGCGATTACCAAGGCCGAGTGGACCGAGCTGTGCAGACAGAAGGAAAACGGATGTATAGGAAGTTGACTCAGTAAGAATTCCGTCTGCTTGGATGTGTTGGGCCAGGGAGGACTAATTGTGATACTACAGTTTCTGCCTTTACCCGGCTGGTTGAGAAAAAAGGAAGAGGTTTAGGCTTTAAAAATGTTTTATTTCAGAGGTGTTGAGTTTTGAGTATTTTTTAGAACATCTGGCTATTGAGGTCCCGTGAGACTCGAACATAACATCTTGTAGTTTCGAAAGAAGTTTGGGGCGGGTGATACAGATTTGGGAATCATGGTATTTTATAACGTGGGAGTTGGTGTGATCACAAAGGGGAACCATGTGAAATTATAAAAGAAGGAACGGGATGAAATCCCAAGACACTCCAGCATTTAGAGGAATTGTAGGGGTACACAAGCCAACACAGGAGTGTGAGAGGGAGGCATGGGAGACCTAAGGAGAAATCAGGAGAAAGCTGCCATCACAGAAGCCAAGGTAAGGGGAACTGTCATGTGGGAGGGGATAGGAATGGAAATGCTGTGAAGTGCAGATAAGATAAGGTCAAAAAAGTAAGCTTTGGATTTCGTAGATCCTTTGTAGCCTCATGAAGGTAGGGCCCGGTGAATGGAGGGTGTGCAGCCCCCAGGGTTCCAGCCGGGCGGATGGGTCCTAGGATGGGGTTTGTACTGTCCTCAAATTGCGAATGGTTTTGTCATTTTAAAAGGACTTTAAAATAAAAACAAAAAGTCTGTCTGTCAGAAATTCTATGGCCTGGAAAACCGGTTTACCAAGTAAAAGGAATAGATTATTGGTCTGTTTCAAGATGCTTGACCCAGGAAAAAAAGAAGGTAGAAGGGCTTATAGCCAGAGAGGACTGATCAAACCTTCAAAAATTAAAGGAGAGAGAGGAAAAAAAAGGTTCATGTATACAATTTAAAACAGTCTTTAGATAATCAGCTAAGCAAACCATTGAGAACATAAGTGTCAGATACAGACATACTTACATATATCATCAAATTGGTATGATTTTAGAACACATTATTTTTCTTATTGTAATATGCATGAGTTCAACTGTGTACTTGGCAAGGCAGTTTATTCTTACATTTATATTTTGTTTTAGATGGTAAAAGAACTTAAAAAGTGCTATTTCTTTTAGTCCATATTTAGGGATAGATGATACCCATAATTATATAGATTTTAATACCTTTTTACAAACTGGCAATTAATACAGATGCATATAGAATTAGTATATGAAGTTTTGTATTTGTGTATAATATGTAGTTTCCATCTTTACTGTTCTTCATATGATGTTTTCTAGTATTAAAAATATATTTGATCTGAATAAAAATTAGTGTGTTTATACTTAAGAAGCATTTAATTTAATCTTAACATTTCTTAATTTTGTCTCTTGACTTACCTTGTTAATTTTAAAATATATTTAACATCCAAATAAAATGGTTATTTTTGCACCTCAAGGCATTTCTCAGTTGATATTTTCCTGTTTGGTTCTTTTCAGCAAGTCTATGTTGAGCATTAAGTAGGTGCCCAGCATCATCACTGGTACTAGGGATATAAAATTAGATAAGAACTGCTTATGGTCTTAGGTGGACGTAGGCACAAATATGCAAAACTATATGATTAAATTTAATGTAATTAATTTTAGGTTAAATACATTACAGTGGTTTTACCGAGACCTTCTTCTGATTGGATATCAGCTCAATGTGGATAACCTCAAGTGTCTGAAAGATTTACCATGCCAATTCCCTTCAAGTGATTTTTAAATTGTAAAGTCAGAAAAATATTAAACTCTTATACAACAATTTCATTGTTTTACTGTTAATTATAGCAAAGGAAGATGCAAACTGTGCAGTGTGCGACAGCCCGGGAGACCTCTTAGATCAGTTCTTTTGTACTACTTGTGGTCAGCACTATCATGGAATGTGCCTGGATATAGCGGTTACTCCATTAAAACGTGCAGGTTGGCAATGTCCTGAGTGCAAAGTGTGCCAGAACTGCAAGTAAGTTTTAATTTCAACTCAAAGGTGTGTATTGAGATTAAGAGAGACCCTATTACTAGGTGCTAAAGGTTTGTGTTATATGATAAAGATTGTTCATACTGCAGCTATATTCATTCCCACTGACTTTATTATGTTTTAAAAAATTACTAGGTATTTATTATTTTGAAACAAGTCTAAACAAAAACTGATTTTAATAATTTTAGATACCTCTGGTTTCCTAAAAAGTGAATTTCGATTTGCCAAACACTTTAAATGAATGATACTAACAATTTAAAAGAAATGAGCATTAGAAAATAAAGCGACTATTTTTGAGAGAGACTGGGGTGGAGATTTAATAGGAACATACACCTCTAATTCGGAAGGTAGTTATCAGAGCGAGTGAAAGAATCAGTGACATGTTTGAATTTCCATTCCAGGAAGAACAATTTATGCTAAGACTACTTTAAAAAAAAAAAACAACACAACAACAACAACCCTGTTATCTGTCTGAAAAACAGTTACCTTCAGTTGATCCTAGTCACCATAATACTGAAAAGAAGTACAGTTTTTATATGGCATTTAAACGTTGTAATAGGGTTATCCTTTCCTATTTGTTGGATTCCATCCTTTGGTTATTTCTCTAATCTTTTCTGTGATTTATTTTCTCCTGCTACTAATTACCATGATAATTTGGGGAAGTAATCTGCATCTATAGCAGTCTTCAAATTGTTTACAAGCTGAGGACTTTTGTAACAGGAGAAATTATGCCCACCACTGCCATGATTAGTCTGTTTTATTTGTAATTTAATTCGATAACAGTAAGCGTCAATATCTTACAATTATGTGGAAAAAATAGGACGATGTGCTTTTATATTTTGGCAAAAATTAAAATACCGGTGAACATTTATTTGATATCTTATATCTGTGCCTACTTTCTTGAGAAGGAATAAGAGAACTTGAAGAAAAATTGCTTTTCCTCTAAGATCTTTCCATGTAGCTAAAGAGAGAAAACATGCAATTTTATATGTAGAATTTGTTAAACTGAGTAAGAAAGAACTGGAGGCCAACTAACCCATCTTCCTTTTTACTTCTGTTTGTCCCCAGATTTTACTCAGGGCTCCTCTCTCAGCTCTTCTTCTTGCATTCCCCAGTTTTTCTTTTCCCCTCCTCTTGAATTAAAATCTTAGTCTCTGAGAGTGGTTGATAGCCGAGAATCAAAGCAGAGTTCATGTTGTAGGCCAGGGGCCCAATCTTTGGGGCACAGGAGTGTTCAGGGAAAGAGTTTAGGTTTTTGACTACAATTCTTAATAATTATTACAAGATGATTCTTATACCTGTTTATTTAGCACTAATGTTTACGGGATATTCTAAGCTCTTCAACCAGAATTATATTTAATTCTCAGTGTCTTTATAGTTCACATTTTATTCCTGAACCCGAAAGGACTAAGCTTATTTTGTTCAGGAATCATACAACTAGAAAAACAGCAGTCTGAATACAAATACAGGTCTGATGCCAAATTCGATCCTCTTTTTATGACAGTGTCTTTCCAATTCCTGATGACAAGATTTGTTCCTTCCCATGCAGCATCACCTGTCAGTTATAGCTCCTTCCCCTAGAAAGGATGTTTACTGAGATATTTAAAAACTAAAGGTCAGAGTCATTCATCTTGCCTTACCCCTCTTTCTTTGTAGGAATCCTAACCTGGCTAATGCAGGTTCACCATCGGTGAGCATTCAGTAAGGATAATCCTGTAGGGACCTTAGGAAGATGTCTGTCTCATCCTTTAGGGGGTTACCTCTATCATTATCTGGGCATAGACAAAACAGACACTGAGGTATTGATGAACGGGGCAGTTCCTACGATTGATTCTTCTCATGATTACTTATGTTATAAACATAAGTTTAAAGATAAGGCATCATTAATGCTATCTTATTTTTTAGACAATCGGGAGAAGATAGCAAGATGCTAGTGTGTGATACGTGTGACAAAGGGTATCATACTTTTTGTCTTCAACCAGTTATGAAATCAGTACCAACCAATGGCTGGAAATGCAAAGTAAGTTGTTTATTTTTTTAAAAAAAATATCACCTGTATACTTTTTACATAGAGCAGACAAATCGGATACCTATTCAAATCTATACATTATCAGCTTTTTTAAAAAACAGCTTTATTGATGTATAATTGCTATTCAATAAACTGCAAGTATTTAAAGTTTGTAATTTAATTTGACACGTGTACATTTATGAAATCATCATCACCTTCAGGGTAACAACCAAATTCATCACCCCTGAAAGTTTTGTGGTGCTCTTTGGGAACCCCTCTTTTCCAACTGTTCACCCATTCCCACCTCCCCGCCTTGTCTTCCAGGCAGTCTGCTTTCACTCACCATCAATTAATTTGCATTTTCTAGAGTTTTATATAAATAACATCATATAGTATATACTCTTTTGCGGGAGGGAGGGGTCTAGCTTTTTGAACTCAGGATGATTATTTTGAAAATCAGCCATATTTTTGTGCCTACCGTTAGTGATTCCTTTTCATTGCCAAGTAGTGGCCATACCACAAATTGTTTATCAAATAACTTGTTGGTGAACATTTGGTCATTTACAATTTTAGGCTATTATGAAAAATGCTGTTATGAACATGTTAACATATGTATGGTGCTTCATGGCCTAGAAATCGTTTTTGAATGATTTATCTTTAATCTTCTCAGAAGCTCCCGGAAATGTAGTGGCCCCATGAGAATGCCAAAACACAGAGCAATAGTTTTAAAATCCATTAATTTAAAATCTAGAAGCACAATACACTACATTTTGGTGATTATGTAGTGAATTTTATATGTACATCACATTTTTTATGTGTATAAATACACTTGTATTAAATATTTGGAATCATTATATATGCATATGTATGTTGTCCCTCCCCTGTGGTAGTTTTAGTGATTACTTAGTTATTTTATAGATGCTGTTTAAAGATTCTCTTGCTTTTGAGAGAGGTATGTAGACATTCTTCTCATTTTTTCCTTGCTTAAGATATCAGTCTTCTGTTGGTGTGACACTTTTAAGCTGCATTTTCAGTTATTTTTAATTTTTTCTGGATATTCTTTTAGTCAGCGATTCTCCCTTCTTCCATCTCTTTTGTTATTTGCATCTTTATGACCTTGTGTTGTTCTATGCTGGTGTCTTTACGCTTCCTGAGGAATTTCCTGAGGCTCTGTCATCTGAATCTCCAAACCCTGTAGGTTGGCTGACAACTTTACCTACTGGGCAGAGTTGTTAGCACACCACCAGATGAACAAGAACATATTTTAGAAGTATTTGTCCATGGAAGCACAGAATATTTAAACTCTTAAAGTGAAGAATAAAACAAATTTTTCTTTAATTCTCAACTGACTGAATAAAACTAATATTTTTTTCTTGTTTGGAAGATATTTAGAAACTATTTACTATGACTTTTCTTTAAATGTTCTCTAGGATGGATCCGTCATAAAAGTAGTTCATGAGCTTCCTTTGAAATCTATATAGGCAAACTAATAAATTCTAGATGAGAGCTGGTGAGGCCCTAGTGGTTAATTGTCCAAGTTTACTTATTTGTAGAAGCAGAAAAGGGACTAAAACTCACGTTTCCTGTCTTACAATGTTTAATCCTATATATGATGCTCTCTCCCTATGCTGTCAAACAATACTTACTGAGTAGCAGGGCTTTTCTTTCTATTATCTATTTATTTTTTTATTTTTTAAACATTTTATTTATTTGAGAGAGACACAGCGAGAGAGGGAACACAAGCAGGGGGAGTGGGAGAGGGAGAAGCAGGCTTCCCGCCAAGCAGGGAGCCAGATGGGGGGCTTGATCCCAGGACCCTGGGATCATGACCTGAGCCGAAGGCAGAAGTTTAACGACTGGGCCCATTCAGGCGCCCTGGCTTTTCTCTTTAGATTAAGAAATATTTCTTGATCAAATTTTCTTTTTGTATTAGGATGTAGATATAAAGACTCTAGATTCATAGGGTGTCTCTGTATACCCCCCAGGTTGAATTGGTTGGTTTTGTTTTTTATCTAAATTTTATAGAACAGACATGAAACTTGACATAAACTTTTTTATCTTCAATAATTACACGGACTTTTAAAAAATAAAAGTAAATAGAATTTATAAAGTAATTAGTAATTTCACTTGACATACAATTTTGCTCTGAAACTAAATTGCCAAGATTGGATTTAATAGAAAGATATTTTCTCATGTCCAGTTTATTGCGTAAGCTTTTCCTTTGGCTTTAATAATGCCAATACAGAGAATGCCTTTTGTATTTGTATAAAAATAGTATTGATAATGCCATGATACTAGTTCAGAATAATCAGACCTCAAAGTGCCAGCAAGCAGCCCTTCAACATTAGATGTAATGAGGTGTAACTCAGTAAGTATAAAGTTTTTTGTTCGTGAGTGCACCATTGTGGTACAATTGAAATCTATACTAAATGGAGGAATCAATCCAATTATTCCTAAAATATGGAACATTAGTTCCTCATTTTAAGTTACTGGTATGTTGTTTGCCCTTTAACTGTTGTCAGTTGATGTGTATGAAGAATCCTCTCCGCTCGCTCCGTGGATGCCTCATTGTTCCCTGTGCCATCCAAACAGCTCGTTCTTTTCACCATAATTGTACTGTGTAAAATCTTGCATCTTTTGTACACCTTTGACGGCACTTGGGGCTAACATGATAATAAATACAAATGCTAAGTGCAGATAATAAAATCTGCATTGTGGTACCCTTTAAGGTCGGTTAAATTTTAATTTTTTTATGTTAGCATTCTATGGAAACTTTTCACTTTTCAGAAAACAGACTGCATCTGCGATCTCTGCGTCCTCACGCTCTTGTCCCAGCGGCACCGCAAACGCGCCCCCGCTACCTGTGCACCGCCTCTCTGGGGACTTGGCGGGGCGGGCTTCAGAGAGGTGGGGTGGAGTGGGCTGCCTGAAAAGGTCCCTGGAGCACTAGGGCAGGGGTCAGCCTCCAGGTGGCGCTTCCTGGGCTGCCGGGATTGCGCCAGCCCGAGGCTTCTTCCAGAAGCTGGGAAGGCGTTCCGGCCGCGGGAGGGAAGCGCTGGCCGAGTCGGGGTGGGGGGTTTGCTTGCTGTCCTAGGAAGGGCCTGGAAAGGGGGGCGAGGGCCCCGAGGGTGGTTTGCGGGCGACGGGGTGGGAGACGTGGAGCGAGCCGAGGCCCTGCGCCAACGCCCCGCCGCCCCGGGGGAGGGGCACCTGGAACTTGCGCGCGTCCCCCGGTTCTAGGGCGGTGGGCGGGGAGTTCGGCGCGGCGGCGGGAGGGTGGGGCCGGCAGGGGAGGGGCCTTCTGCGCTGGGGCCGGGGGAGCCTGCGGTAACTGCCCTCAGGTGTGGCTCCGGGAAGGCGGGGCCTGCGGGCGGACCAGGTGCGAGCTGCCGCCGGCCTCTGCGCGGTTCCGGTTCTTCCCGGAGCGCGGGGCCCTGTGCTCGGCGTTTTCTCTCGCCGTGTGTGTTGGCTGCAGGAAAAACCCACTGTCGGCAGACTCGTACGTTTGTGCTTTCACCTCCACGCATCTTCACTTGCCTTTTTTCTTTTCTGAAATAGGAAGTTGAATTCGTAATTCGTTTTCTTTCTTAAGGAAAAAAGTATATTTTTAAGACTATAAATTTACCTCGGATTATAGCTTTGGCTGCAACCAAATATGTTGTATTTCTAACTATCTCTGTGTACATCTGACCTAATCACTGTATCTTTTGGTTTTTAAGTTGTGCTTAAGTATGTTAACTTCTGCTTTAAGTGTATTTAACCCAAAAGTATTTTCTTTTTCACAAATATTTTGATACTTGAAGTAGTGCCTTTAACGTGTAATATTTATTAATTTTATTTAGATTAAGTCCTTTTTATTTTTTGACTAGCTAAATTCTACAACGTATTAAGATGTAAATGAAATTGACCACTGCAATTTTCCTGTTTCTACTTGTATTTTACTTTTTCTTTTGTAAACAATATGAATATTTTTTTGATTGTTATTTAGCAGATAAGTCAGGTCAGTGTAGATATGTTGTGGTTTTTACTTTTCATTAGTGTAAAGCTACTCCATTGTGTGATGCCCTTTATTTGGGAGGGGAACCAGCTATTTTGTTTGCCCGACAATATGGCCTCATAGGGCTTTAGTTTACCAGTTGAATGTGATCTATTCACATCTTTTTTATTTTGGATCCTTCTGTGTCATTTTAAATGTTTTTGTTTTTTTTTTGAAAGGTTCAATAGAGTTAACTATTTAGATTAATGGTTGCAGTTGAAATGCTTGGCTATTTTAAGACAAATTAGTTCTTTTGATTTCCTTTCTGTTTTTCTGTTCCTTTTCTTTTCTGCAGTGACTTGCAATTTAGAATCTTATTTTGTGAATGTTGAGTTATAGATGTTGAAAATATAAATATTTTCTTCCCCTACTTACCAGTGAAAATGGAGAAATGAGCAACTTTCCTTTTCCTTTTTCTCCCCTTTGTTTTAAATCAACTGAGACTGTAAACCTCACTTTTTCCTTGCAAAAAAAACCCAACAACATATTTTCTATCTAAATTCCAATCTCATTTAACTCTCAGTCTTTTGGATTCTTGGTTATGCTCCTTTAAGGAATAGCAGTTTTTCTGAACTCCTAGATATCTGAAATAGGCTGCTGTCTTTAGACTACAGTAAGAACGTGGTTTGGTATCATTTTGTTTTACAACTTTTTCTCTTTTAGGCTGTGGGGACACTCCCCCTCCCCTTCTGTTTTCCCTGTTTGTGGAATCACATAAGAAAAATCTTATGCCTTTTTTTTAATGTTCACTTAACTATAATCCTTTTTTCTACTTAAGAGTTTTGGGATCTTTATTTTTGTCAGTTCTTTCAGTTTGCTTCCAGGTTGTCTCTGATTGTGGTTCTACATTAATTAGAGTTGCCTGGACCATGTTGACTGCTGTTAGTCTCTAGCCAGACCCAAAAAAAAGGTCTAAAGAAGTGCTGGTTAACTTTGCTTTTGCTTTTTTTTTTTTCTCATACTTGCTTTACAGTATCTTAAATAATGTTTAGTAACATCTAGATAATTTTGTGTCCTGCTTTTAATTCATTATCTTGTTATGTTTTACTTTATCTTGGGAAAACGTCTTCAGAATTCTGAGTTTATTTCTTGATGTTCTCTTTTATCTTTGTCTTGCTCTCTATCATAGTCTGCTGTGCTCTTTCACAGTGACTGAATCATGTATAATATTGCTAAGAATACAACTGGATAGTGTTTTTTTAAAAATTCTGTTCTGTGGAGTTATATAATGTTGGTAAAAGATTAGGCTATGGAGTCAAATCCCCACTTTTCCAGTTACTAAATACAGGATCTTCGGCAAATTATTTGACTTCCTTAAGCCATTTTTTTCCCCTGTAGAGAGTGTTATTAGAACTTACCTCACAGGGGTGTTGGATTTAGTGAGACGATGCCTATAAGGTGTCCATTGTAATGCCTAAATTAAGTCCCCAAAGAATTATCCTGGAGTTTTTCATAGGAAGGCTTATTCACTGAGTAACTTGAAGAATGGTCCTCTTCCTCTACTGTTAAATTCTTTCATAGATGTCTGTAGTCTTTTGTCATAATTCGTTCATTTATTTAACATTTGATGGCCTGCTGTGTATCAGACACTGGGGAGGGGCCAGAGATGCACGTGGGCAAATAGGTCTGGCTTCATGAGCGTGTCAGACTAGTGAGGCTGTTCACACTCAAGTAAGGGTAATCTTTTCAGGGACTTTGTTTTATACCAGTCATTGTCAGGTAGGTTTCTTTTTCCTGTTTCTCTGTCAAGAATGCTTGTGTGTTGGTATATCATGAATTTTTTGAAAAATAATTTCAAACTTTAGAAGTTGAAAAAATAAAAATACCCACATGCCATTTACTTTTTACCTTTGTTAGGTTTTCAGTGTCGTTGTGTGTACCCCTTTTCTCTCTTCTTCTTCTCTCCCATCTGTTTTTTTGCCCTGAACCATTTGAGGGTAAGTTATACATACTGTGCCCTCTTTATCCTTAAACACTTCAGTGTGTATTTCCTAATCATAGGGATGTTCTTACATAATCACACTGCTGTTATCAACTTCATATGTTTACATCAATAAAAGTATTTTCATCTAATCTATTATCCATATTTCAATTTTGTCCCTTGATCTAACATACCGTATAGCATTCCCCCCGACCCATGTAGGTTCCAAGATCTACTCTGGGGTAAGCTTTTATATTTTGTTCTCACTTTGGACTCTTTTAATCTGGAAAATTTCCTGAATCCTACTCTTGTCTTTTTGATACTGACATTTTTTGAAGAATAGAGTTCTTCCCCACATACCTGGGTTTTTTTCCTGCCAAATAGAACTTTTCTCACTTTGTCTTCGTCTGCTACTTCTTCGCAGTTATATAGAGTTTTGCAGTGTTGGCCAGAAAACTGCCAAATGTTGATGTGCCCTTGTCATGGTGCCTCTCATCTCGCCCTCATAGGTGATGTGCATTCTGATAATTTGGTCACGCTGTTGTCAAATTGCTCCACTTGTTTCCTTCCTCATAATTAATGAAACATTATATGAGAAGATATTTAAGACTATGTGAATATCTTGCTCCTCAAAATTTGCATTTGATTTTCACAGTTTCGGATTCCCAAGTCATTTGGAGTGCGTGATGATAGTTCTTGAGTTTGAATTCTTACTTTTAGTTCCTAAGCTACCTAACAAGCAAATGAAATAGTTTAGAAGCACCAGTTTGTTTTCACAATCCAGAGTTGAATAAACTTATTCCGCATAAGCTATTTTCCACATAAGTTACTTCCTGATTCTGGGATATGTTTCTTTTTTAAAGTTTGGATTGCTATGTTCTTGGTTTCCTTTCTTCCCTATTTATGTTTTCTTGGATGTCTCTATTCCCTATTTACATTTTCCTGGAGGTTTTAGTGCAAATTGGACGATGTCTCATCAGATGTTCAAAACACACTGCTTTTTCAAAAACATATACCCTAAATTAGTGTCATGACAATTAAAGCTTAATGTATAATGTACAAATGTTTCATTGATTTCAGAAAGGTTCACACCAGAACTGCAATACAGATGCATAACAAACTTTCTGTTTTCATTTTTTCTGGTGTTTAGAATTGCAGAATATGTGTAGAGTGTGGCACACGATCTAGTTCTCAGTGGCACCACAATTGCTTGGTATGTGACAGTTGTTACCAACAACAGGATAACTTATGTCCTTTCTGTGGGAAGTGCTACCATCCAGAATTGCAGAAAGACATGCTTCATTGTAATATGTGCAAAAGGTAAGAAGATACAGTTCTTCATTGAGTTTTTGGTCAGTTCTCCTATCCATGTGATCATTTGCACTACCGTCTATCTTTGAGTTCCAAGCTTTTATCACTCTAACGATTCTTTGGGTACTGAGTGCTGTTAAAGATGAAATTAAATTACGTATTTATGAGTCTGAAAGGCATCAGGAAGTGAATAGTCAAAAGACCAGAAATGAGCATTAAGAGGGAAATGTAAGGAGGAAATAGTTTAAAAATAAGGAAGTAAAAATATGTGAACACCTTTAATGACCTCTGAAAATGCCAATTCCTTTTCTAGAACCGTCACCAATTGCCAACCTTTATAACCTCACTTCTGTCATCCTTAACCCTTCCTATACCCAGTTTTCAGCAATTGCTTCTTTTTCCCCCTAGAGAGTAACTTGTCTTTAAGTTAGAAAATTTTATTTAAATATATTTATCACTGCAGATGGGTTCACTTAGAATGTGACAAACCAACAGATCATGAGCTGGATTCTCAGCTCAAAGAAGAGTATATCTGCATGTATTGTAAACACATAGCAGCTGAGATGGATCCATTACAGACAGGTGATGAAGTGGAGATGGCCGAAGTCACTGCAGGTAAACGTGAGAATTTTGGTTGTTTTTTTTTTTTTATATTGTGCCAACCAGTGTCCAGTAAATTATTTTAGTAATGATGAGGGAATGCTGTGTATCAGGTCCCATCTTGTTCTTAATTTCTCAGCCTTTCAGTATACATGTGATTTGGGTCATCTCTGAATCTGATGGCTGACATCTGATCGAGCTACTCTCCAGCCCTTCCCCTAATAACTTGAATTCCAGGACCGATGTGCCGTACCCCAGTCGTGTTCTTTGAGCCAGCAGTGCAAGTTGTCAGTGTTTGGCCATATGACCTAGTTTGTGCTTTATACCTAGGTTCTTTCACTCCAAATAAGTGTTAGTTTTATAATGTCTTTCTTAAATGTTAGTTCATATCTTTCGAACCCAAAATTTTGTTTAGGTAATTTTAGTAATATACTGTTATATACAGAATAACAAGTTTTTTGATGATAAGGAAAACAGACTGCTTAAAGATCATTTTTCATTTTCATCAATATGAATGGCAACTTTTATAAAGTCCTGCATTACCACCTGCGAGAGATTTAAGTAGACACATCTTATTTATTAACGTTTTGTTTCCAAGATGCCATCAGTATACAGTTGTGGAATGCCCTTTTAAAATAATATGTCAATAATCTTTTAACTCATAATTCAGATGTTTTTCTATCTGCATCTAAAATATTTGTGGTTGAAAATTTAAAAATGTGAAGAAGAATTTATGGCATTTTGGGTGATAATTTATCCTCACTATAGCAAAGTAATAATTATTTACATAGTTAGCAAAAGCAGAAAAACTTTTTATAAGCTAAAGAATAAATAATTTATTCTGTTAAGATTATAACAATGAGATGGAAGTTGAAGGACCTGAGGACCATATGGTATTTCCGGAGCAAGCAATTAATAAAGACATCAATGGTCAGGAGTCTACACCTGGAATTGTTCCAGATGGTAAGAATGTTTTTGGTAATGGATATAGTTTATTTTTTGGAAGAAAATGTGTATATACAGTGAATATGTGAAATTTACTAAAAGTTTACTGTCCTAAATAAAAATGAGCCACAAAGTGTAGTCACTTAGGAAATTATTTAGAGAGACACTTTCTAATAAAATGACATTAGAAATTAATAGGGGAAAGGGCATGTATATATTTCTAGTTTAGCTGTAATTTAGACCTCATCATAAATATATACTTTAGGGGCCAAGTGATTTTCATTAAAAAGCAATTTATTATTTTCTCTTTCTTTAGTTATACTTGTAATTATTAACTAGAGCTGTTACTGATTGTGAGATGTTTCATGCTGAGATAATGAAAAATTTATTGTTTTAGATTGTCTCAGTGGTTCTATTGAGGGTATTTCAGTTATTTCAATGATAATTCAATTAAGCTTTTTGCAGTGTTGGTAATAGCTATTACTATACTTGAGGATGTGAAATTAATGAGGCAAGGTTGCGGAAAAACTACTTATTAAGTTTAATCTTGGGCTCATCTGGCAGTATGAGATTTTATGTGAAATTTTATATTCTATAGATTGACTGTATACATATAAAGCCTCAGATTGAGATTCAGTTTTGTGTTTAACAACTTTCACTAAAAGGTATATTGCATAAGATATAAAGTGAAGAAAAATAAGACAAAGCTGTCTGTAACAATAAATCTTGTCATAGTGCATAATCAGATTCCTAATTTCATCTCCATACCCTACTGACTAATAAATAGTAGCAGTGTGTTTTGTGCTTATATTGAGAATTGGCATTTGGCAATAGGATAAAAATCTTACTTAACTTACTATTGAGAGAGCAGTGTTAGAGAAATTTTGAGTCCTTGCTAGAGATTCCATAAATGTGTCATTCACAGCAGTTCACATCCACACAGAAGAGCAGCAGAAGAGTAATCCACCAGAAAGTCTTGATACACATGGTCTTCTCATTTCTGGTAAGCACACTATCTGATTTGATTGAATTACAGCATAATCCTTTTATGACTGCTATGCAGATTTGAGTCATGATCTATTAAGTTAATTTTTCAAATGAATTATCCAAAAGAATTACTTACTATTGCTGTATACACATTACAGTAATGAAATCTTTTAGTTAAGTGATCCTTTTCTTGAAAAGAATCGGCACTGGATTTCTAAAGGAGGTTGTATTCTTTGTGGAGTTGCTAAATCACATGTTCCATTATTAAACAAGTGAAAATCAGAGGCACCTGGGTGGCTCAGTCAGTTAAGCGGCTGCCTTTGGCCGATGTCATGATCTTGGGGTCCTGGGCTCAAGCCCTGCATCAGGCTCCCTGCTCAGCAGGGGGTCCACTTTTCCCTCCTCCCGCCGCCCCCCTTATGCACTGTTTCTTCTCTTTCTGTCAAATAAATAAAATCTTTAAAAAACGGTAAGTTAAAATCATTATAGAAGACTGCTAGTAGAACATAATAGAACTGCTTGGGATGAAGAGCATGTTTACACTTTTTTCTTAATACTTCCTGTCTAGTGTACAAAAAGAATATACTTGTGGTCTGCATATGTGTTGCACATTTTCTTCTTTCCAATGAGACTTGAGGTAATTGGTCTTCTATTAACCACAATTTAGGCTTCGTTTGCCATTAGGATAAGTTTTTTCACTTGAGTCACTCAAATGATGGTACTCATCATTTACATGTAATTTTCTGTTTTAAAAGTCTTTTTTTAAGCATTCTTTTTTTGTTTTTAATTTATTTATTTACTTGACAGAGAGAGAGATCACAAGCAGGCAGAGAGGCAGGCAGAGAGAGGGGAGGAAGCAGGCTTCCTGCTGAGCAGAGAGCCCGATGTGGGGCTCGATCCCAGGACCTTGGGATCATGACCTGAGCCGAAGGCAGAGGCTTTAACCCACTGAGCCACCCAGGCACCCCTTAAGCTTTTTTTTTTAATGTTAAGTATTTTTTGAAGCATTTTTTTGTGTAAAAATATTTGGATCAGATCTATTATTTGATGTTTTTTTCCCTTTATCCTCAACTGTAGTCTTTCAGGGAGTAGAAATGAAAAGTGGGATTTCATTTTGATATCAGGACATAGATTAAGGGCTATCACCACAGTAAATAGTAATGAGGAAATTAATAACTCTATCAATGGGGCGCCTGGGTGGCTCAGTCGTTAAGCGTCTGCCTTCAGCTCGGGTCATGATCCCAGGGTCCTGGGATCGAGCCCCGCATTGGGCTCGCTGCTCAGCGGAGAGCCTGCTTCTCCCTCTCCCATTCCCCCTGCTTGTGTTCCCTCTCTCGCTGTGTTTCTCTCTGTCAAATAAATAAAATCTTTAAAAAAAAAAAAAATAACTCTATCAGTGTAACTTAGAAATTACCTTGATAGTGTTTGAAATAAGTACTTTTTATCTGGAGATCTTACCTGATAGGACCATGTAAGACTCATGTAAATTGGATCTCTGACTTTGTTTTTAGGCATGATTGGGTTAAAGGCTTAACACATTAGCTCCCTGACTTAAAATTTATCAGTTAGTGACTTTAGATATTTCTGATATCTAATTATGTTTATTAACTTGCTAAGCTTTGACTGTTTAATTATTGATCGTGAAGAAATACAAAGATTATATCCAAAAAATGTATTATGTATGTTAGCAGGTACAGCTAATAAGTAAAATAAGTCTTTTCTATCTGTGATCATTACTCATTTGAGTCTGCAGAATGAATTTCAGTTATTTCAGTGATATTTCATTTGCGTTGTTTACATCTAAATCCCTGCTATTGCAAAATCACTTTGTATTCTAGATTAGTCTTTACTTTTTAACTTGGATACCTCATGTAACTTCACTGAGCCTCATTTTCTAGCTGTTGAAAGAGTGTAACTTTACCTACAAAATTGTTAATCTTATTGTAAATGTTCAAATTGTAAAACATCATATATGCTTAATAGAATTATATTAGAAATTCTGTTTTAATATTTTTTTACCAGAAACCACATTAAACTCTGGGGATCCTATTAAGGTGATGTTTTTGTAGCTTTTCTGGCCTGATCTGTGACCAGTTCTAAATCATAAATCCCGGTGTATTTTGGTCTTTATTAATTTATAATTGTTTTTCTTGATAAATACCTTCTGATTTAAGTCAGGGTTTTAACCATAAGTGTGCTTTGGAAATCTCTTGTCTCCCTTCTCCCCCCTTTTCCCACCCAGGCCTATTATTATTATTATTTTTTTTTAAGATTTTATTTATTTATTTGACAGAGAGAGAGAGATCACAAGTAGGCAGAGAGGCAGGCAGAGAGAGAGAGGGAGAAGCAGGCTTCCCGCTGAGCAGAGAGCCCGATGCGGGGCTCGATCCCAGGACCCTGAGATCATGACCCGAGCCGAAGGCAGAGGCTTTAACCCACTGAGCCACCCAGGCGCCCCCAGGCCTATTATTTTTAAGCCAGAAAATTTTTAAATTGTAAATTTATAAGTACATTAACATAACATATTCCAAATTTTGTAGAATCATCCCAAGATAAAATGAATCCTGAAATGGAAAATCAGATTTCTCATGAAGTTGATGGTGAAAAAATGGAAGTGTCTTCTAAAATGATGCATATTTGTGAAGATCAAAATGAAAACAAAATGGAAGTGACAGAAAATGTTGAAGTCCGTACACACCAGATCATCATGCAGCAGGAGGACCTGCAGTTAGAGGAACCCAAAATGTTGACGCCCACAGAAGAATCACGGCCTCCAAAATCGACCATTGAATCTGCCACTGTTCCACCAGATACCATAGTGTCCCCGTGTAAGGAAAGTACTTCTTTATGTTCTAAGGAACAGTTGGCTATAGAAAGGGTACAAGAAGAAATGACACAGAAAGCAAGTTCTGAATCTTCCACTGCATTTACGGACTTTGAAATGGCTCCTGCAGTTGAGGGTTGTGTGAAAGATGGTTTATGCCAAGAAGACAAATCTATAAAATTACCACCTGAGACAGAGTTGTCCTTTGTGTCTGCAGCAGATGTAAGCAAGGCAAATGTGTCTTCCTCTCCACTTTCTTCAGACTTGCCTTCCCAGGACATACTGCACACTTACCCTTCAACCCTCAATGCTTCTGTTGGAAACATTATGCCAACAACATATATCTCAGTCACTCCAAAAATCGGCATGGGTAAACCAGCTATTACCAAAAGAAAATTTTCTCCTGGTAGACCTCGGTCCAAACAGGTAGGGTGATATTAATGATACGAACAGAAAAATCTGTTGGAGCAATTATATAAAATAAGGTGTATGTGGAACTTTGGTTTGGAGGGTAGATTTTCCTGTTTCCAGGTAGAACTTAGATGTAATAGTAACCAAAGTGTTTTGACCATTTTTATTTTTTAAAGCTGTGATTAGAAGAAATTAGAAGAGTAATTTATTAAACTTCATATATATAATATATATATAATTATTTATTAAACTTAAAGTGATCTCATTCAGAATTTAACTTAGTTGGAACATACAAATATAACCTATTTGATTATGGTTTATAATGAAAACACTTAAATTTTGAAATTCTATGCCACAGTAACAATAGAGCCTTAAAGAAACAGTGAAGTTTTAGGTATGTTGTAACTAACATTTATTTATTCCTTCTACAGTATTTGTTTATTGATATTATTCTTCGTTTATATTTTCTTAACTGCTTAAGCATCAAATTTTACTAAGGGAATATTTCGTGGTATGTTTTTCTCATTTTGATTTTTCTATTAATTACTAACTTCTTTGTGACCCCCCCCCTGCCCCCGCCCCCCGGCCAAGCTAGGACTGAATTCAGTGTTTTCATGGAAGAGTCTTAGAATTGCATTGTTGTTTTTTTTAAAGATTTTATTTATTTATTTGACAGAGAGAGAGAGAGATCACAAATAGAGAGGCAGGCAGAGAGAGAGAGGGAAGCAGGCTCCCCGCTAAGCAGAGAGCCCGATGCGGGGCTCGATCCCAGGACCCTGAGATCATGACCTGAGCCAAAGGCAGAGGCTTTAACCCACTGAGCCACCCAGGTGCCCCTAGAATTGCATTGTTGATCTTTAGGAAGTGAGGGGAGTCTTCCCATGACCTGAGTAGTGTGGATTCTACCCTTTAAGGGTAAATTCCAGTTTTTTTTGGTGGAATTTAAGTGAAACTAACTAGAAGACAAAGTGAGACACTGTAGCTAAGATTCATTTATTCTACAAAATTTCTACTTTCTGAAGTTATTATAAAATGGCAAGATATCAAATAGTGCAGTGTTTAGTCACAATGGTAATTTGAAGTTTCGAGTCTCATGATTTAAATTGCTTCCAGTGATTAAAGTTTGACTTTATAGTAGTATCATCTTGATCTTGATCATCCAATTTTGGAATCCGAAGCAAAGTAGAAAAATAGAATTTTATTTTAATGTGAGAATTAGTCTCCTAAATTCTGCATATATTTCATTCTCTAAAGACAGCAAGTTAACACACCAGAGGTAAAGTAATTGCCTTTTGGGAGAGAATTATTTCTTTGTGGCAAAGACACATGCAATAAACTAAGACACTCCTTCCTATATGCCTTTCTCTAAGTATTTTCTGTGATATTTATTTTTATGTTCTACCAGGAGAGAGTTTTCTTCTCAAACCAGTTCTTCTCCTTACTCTTGTTTTCTTTTTTTGAAATAATTGTTAAGTAAAAGTTATGTGGTTTTGGCTCTGAAAAAACTGTAGCAGTGAAATTTGAGTCTCAAATTTAATTTTGGTTCAGGTATTTACATTCTTTAAAGATACTGCATCATAAATATTCCTGTCAAATTTTACTGTATAGAGACTTCTGTTCTACCTGAGAAACCATTAGGATTATTTTTCTGTTAAGTTAATGTTCTAAGATCTATGTGCATGTGAGTCTGAGTGTGTGTTAATGTGTGTGTTTGAGAGTGTCTTCCAGGTTTATCCCATTTTATATGACCCATGTCTTATCATTTGTTATTGCTTCTGCTGCATTCTCTTTCAATTCCCAATTCTGGTAGTATTCTACTTTCTGTTGAGTTGCCATTTCTCATTACTACTTCATAATTTGCTGCTAATCTCATAAACAGTTTATAGGCACGTTTAACCTGTTAGCTTGGTTTTAGCTGTGTAGCAGACAACCTTCCCTTGGCGATGCATAGCTTGCTGATACTCTGCTGTTTTTGTGGAGAGTATGAATTGGATACAACAAGAAAGCTCTTTATTTTTTATCATTGCTGAGGTACTGAGGTCATAACTTCCAGGGAATATTCCAGTGTGTATCTTTGTGTTGGAAATCCCGAAGTCTGTTACTCGGTTATATGAATTTCTTTGATGTCAAGAATTCCTTTGTTATATCTTTGGTTTGTGTTTATTTTGCATATTCTTGGTAGTGGGGACTGGGTGTAAAACGAGATGGATGTTCATGGCAATGATTGTGATATAAGCAGGTCTTTGGTGTTCAGCTGTGTTTTGATTATTAACATCAGTAGTGTTTCCATATTTTGTTGAAGGTACTCTGGTCTTTACCAGTGTAGTGAAGACTATCCTAACCAAAGAACTGCACATTTCATTAGTTAAATTCTGTTTCACAGTCGTCAAAATTTTATGTTTATTTCAATCATTTTCTAATTTTATGTGAGCTTTTCTAAAGAATTCACTTAGAAATTAAATGAATAATTAGAAACAGAAGATCTGAAAGCTTTAAAATTTGAGGTGTCGGCTAGTGATTGAATTATTGAATGTTTTCTGGAGAAAGGAGTTAGCCAGTAGAAGGGTAGGCCAGTCCTGTCCAATAGAAATATAGTGCAAGCCTCATAGATCTACATTTGATCTTAGCCAAAAGGCCAAGAAGCGATATATCTAATTTAAAAATTTCTAATGGTCCCACTTAAAAATAAGCAGGTGAAATAAATTTTAATGTTTTAACTTAATATATTAAAAATGTTAGCATTTAATCTTTTATATATAAGTTATATAGAAATAATTATATATAAATTATATGTAACTGTATAATACATAATGATATATAAATAATTATGTATATAATAAAAATTATTAATGAGATATTTTACATTAACTTTTCATGCCAAATGTTCAAGATCTGGTTTCCCACCATGTACATTAGAAGTACTTTGTAGCCTCTTGACTAATGGCTCCCTTATTGGAGAATGCAAGGGTAGGCATTTTTAAAACCAGGAAAATTTTAGTTCCAGAAGGAACTACATTTGAAAAGAAATACCAACTGAATTTAAGAGTGATTAATTAAGAATGGTGCTCTATTTTCACTACTTTTGAGAACTGGAGTAGAAATAGTCTACATCCTCCAGTCGCTCATAGGGCACATTTTAAAATGGATGATAAAAACGATTTGTTGTAGTAGCAATTCACTGTGTATTTTCAATGTGTATTAGATTATCAATATAGAAGCATATGTACACATATATGTTCATATGCTCTTGTATATACACCTACGAGTACATATGTAGGAGTATGTGTGTAGTGATACTGGAGTGTGGATGGTATGTAAATCACTATTCTGAGTCTGCGATGTCAGGACACAGACCATGGAATCTGTACAGGATTATTTTCCCTCTAGAAGAGATTAATCATTGAAGTTTAGTGTTTTATGTTACACTTTTTATATGGAAGAGTTTAGGTGTCATTTATACGGTATTCTTCATGAGCTGTTTGAAGTATATCTTGGGTGTATGCTTCAAAACCTTACTATAGGAACAGTAATGTAAGTTTTTCTGATGGTTGTGGATAGAAAAAGTTTTTCTTTTTTGTTTTCTTCCTCATTCCAGACACAGGATTTCATGAAGCTAAGGGGGAAGAATATAGACATGGTGGGAGCAGGAGGGAAGCGGTGGGGCAGTGATGCACAGCCAGCCAGCTGGACATGGTTTCATATAAATTGTCCCAGTGAACCAGTTGGCTTTTCTTTCTTTCATCCTTTATCGAAGTTATTTTTTAATATATATTTTAGTGTTTCATTTTTTTCAGTATTTTTATGGGTATATCCACTTAGGACCTTAGGTTTAGAAAAGTCATTATTGGCCAACTGCATGTTATAATTGCCTGGGGAGCCTTAAAATGTATCAGTGCAATGACCCCACCCTACACCAATTAAAACAGCCCCACAGTCTTCTTTCACATTAGCCCTGGAAGTAGAGTCCTGAATTAGAGAGATGTGCTATTCATTGTTACTTTTATGCATACGACTTACTTCAAGAAATGCTCTTAAGAAGCAGTGGAAAATAGGATGGAAACATTTTTTATTTCAACATATCAAATAACAGTGTGTTTTTCATTTTCTACTTATTTCTCTCATTCCACAGTTGTATTTATCGATTTTAATTTGGAAATTCTGAGATAATAGAAATCTCAGCCCATCTTCTGTTATTTATCCTATGTGTATCACTTTATTTATGGAAAAAATTTGATGTAATCACACGACTGTGCTCTGCTTCAGACTCTCGTGTACTACGTGCTTTCCTGATATTACTGAAAGAAGTTTATTAAACCTAGGGAATATGTTTTATTGAAATATTAAATATTTCAATGAAATTTCATAAAAGTAAACATAAGTACTCAACTATATTTTGAAAACTTTGAAATTCTAGGAATGTTTTCATTTTTTATTTTAGCTCTCCATTTTTTGTTGCCGAAATCATACATATGGAAAACTTAGAAATTTCCATTAAGTTCTAAGACTGAAATTTATTGAGGGGTTCCCAGAGAAAGTGAAATTTCTTCACTATAGTGGGTTTCCAAGGATAGTACTTCATTAGATGATAACCACTTTTCCATTACATCGTGAGGTAATATTTTTTTATTAATTTAACTAATTTTATTACGAACCATAGCATTTTATAACATACTTGTCTACTGCAGTAGCATTTTGAATGAAGTGTTTTGAGTTAACAAATCAGTTTCATAATCTATTCCTGTGAGAAAAAACCTCCAGGGTGGTGAGCTGTAGAGGATTGTAGTTTTATTAACAATTAATTGCAAGTAAGCACTTTCTTTCTTTTTTAAAATAGTGGACACCATTTCTGGCTTGTAAACACAAATCCTTTAGTAAGAAGCATTGTTGATTTTTTTTGATTTTTATTTTGTTTTTAAGGTTAAAAAAAGGCATATCTATAAATCATACTGTCCAAATAAGGAGAGGTTTAGTTCTTGTTAAATTATTTCATATCCAGCTTTTAATTAAAATGTTTGGATTTTGAAGCATTGCTTGTTATAACTTATACATGGTGGCATTCACTAAAAGGAAAAAAATTACCCCATATAGTTTTAATTGTCCCTTCTTGGATGCCTATTAGGTGAGGTAAAACCTACATTTCTGATACTTTGTCTTAGAATCTATTGAAGGTTTCATTAGTAAACAGATACATATTCTGTATTCTCTATGGAGAATAAAGGATGCACTGTAGTTGCCCAGATTACTTTCCACTTATGTTCTAGTCTAAATACTATGCTGCCTTTTAAAAAAAGTGACCTTTAAGAAGTATTTTGTATTGTTTACATCAGTTTTTACTGTAATTGATACCAGGAAAGATTAGTTAATATAAATTCAGCATGCGCATTTCCATAGTGCAATTACTTGGATTCAGATCCTTATTTTCCATTATTGTCTGTGTGACACTAAGCACGTTACCTTGCCAACTGTTTTATTTCTTCATCCGTAAAACTACATCATATGGTTGATGTTGGAATTTAACAGTAACACATACACAGCCCCTGAACCGTAGCAAGTGGTAGTGGTGCCCTGCTTGCTTTCTTGAATTGCAGAGTAACGCAGATATTCTGTGAAAATGACGACTCGAGGAGATAATGCTGTATTAAACGTAGCTCTGGAGAACCAATCAGATCGACTGATACTTACTTGTACTGAAATGTGCCAATAAAAATAACTATAGGCCTTGAGTGAGTCAAACACTGGTCACAGTAAATACAGTATGTATAGGATGGAAACAGTAGGTTTCTCGAGTTCAAAGCCAAGTAATGGCTACACAGATTTTGGAACTGAACAGCCTATTAATTATACTCTGTGTGATATGTGCTGCCAGAGAGGAAAGCCTGGGTACTATGGAGAAGCAGAGGGGGCGAGGGGAAACTCAACTCAGGCTTGTGTGCGGTGCAGCTAAAGTCCAGGAAACACTGCTCTAAATCACTGAGAAACTGTAGTTTTAAACCTAAAAAATATCTACCTCTCTGGGGTGGCAAGCTGCAAACACATACAGATCAGAAGCATCCCCTTTCTCTTGGTTTCCTTGTGCCTATTGTGATATTTCCTAAGCCATTGCCAAAACCATTGCTAGCACTAGCTAGATTCATATTCCTAAATTATTGAAGGCTAAAGCTGGTAACAGCTGTTTTTGTACTTCATCTTACCAAAGCACTATCAAGGGCTAAATTTCTCGTTCCATTTGATGTTGAACTCAGTTTTGTATATGAGACTTATTTATGTGAAAGGAATTCTGTAAGTCATAAAAATGAGTCGTCTGCTGCTGTGGCTATAATGTACATGAGTGAATGTATATACCAAAAAGGAATTACAGATGCTTAGGTTTTCTGTTTCTCTTGCCGATTGTCCTTTCTGCTCTCTCTTCATCATGCTTGCTTTCTCTAAATCAGACTCACCCTTCAATAGCAACCTTGGTTTCACATAGTATATTGGGAGAGGCTGGACCTGAGTGAGGGTGACTTGGAGATGTGAAGTCTGCCCAGGAGACACCAAACCTCTGGCTGCTCTTCAAACTTTTTCAGTAGATTAGGATTCTCTTGGGCTCTAATTATGACATTGATCATATTTAACAACCAGCAACAGGATTAGGCTTCAAATAATAGAAAGTTGACCTTAATCTCCTTTGCTTCACTTGCCATTATTGTTTCCATTTTCCTACCCCACAGCCCTTGTAACAGCTGTATAATTTACCAGGCTGATAAATTTACCCAAGAAGTTAGCCTTGGGTAAAAGAAGCTTAATATCAACTTTAAACAGGTTTTGGGTTCAATCATTATTGTTAGAATCTAACTGAATCTCAACCATGCAGTATTTTTTTTTTTTTTTTTTTAAGTTTCCATAGGATTTGGTAGCAAGTGGCTTCTCTTTAGCTGTCTTTACAACTTAGTTTCTTGATGGCTACATTTTGAACCCTTTTGCTTTTAATTCATTTTGTACATAGTTTAAGAGTAACAGTGCATTGGATGGATTAGTAATTTTTTTTAAGGTGAGGAAATTCAGGAATGTAGGCTATATCTGATGGGGGAATTAGTATGTTTCATAGTATAATGCTTATTGATGCATTTATGCATCTAAAAAAAAAATGCCCAGTGGAAAAAAACTGGCATTCAATAAGCACTGAATAGAATGCTTAACGTAACAGTGAACAAAAAGAATAGTCTTTTCTCATCAAGCTTCTAGTCCAGTGGGAACAAATAAATACAAATGTAGTAAGTATAAATTCAAGTGTAACAACAGTGTAAACCTGTTTCAGGAGACAGGGAAGCTGACCTCAGAATTGTCTGTGTAAATTCTTTTTCATCAAAGATGAGATCTGTAGGATAATTATAACTACAGTTGATAATTATAGCTGTATTTTAGTTTTAAGGTCTAAAGAATATATTAGGTAATTTCTTCATTGTCAAAACATCTAAGTATAATCATAATTTTTCTCCAGTTCCCATAAAATTGCACACAATCTATCTTCCAATGTCTTATGATAATATACTTATTAAAATTCATAATGTAATTACCCAAGCTTTTATTATATAAGTTCTTCATAGCAGTTGAATGGTTTTCTAATTATTCCTGAAATGGCATCCAAACATTCTTGATCTATGGAGCCCTTCATTTTGTTCATCCATGTTCTATGAAGTGTAAATGTTTTTAAAATGAGACACAGTTTTGGCATCAAAGCTAACTTTTAAATTATGGTGAATAACATGTTATCTGAGAGTATGGCTTTTTATACTATGTTTTAAGAGCTGTCTACTGACATAACGTTAAATGATCCACCAAAAGGAATTTTATGCAGTAGCCAAATATTATCAGAGAAAAACCAGTGGAAATATTGAGAGAACTAAATTTAGATATCTCTTGCCCCTATTCTCTACCAGTAAATAATCAGAAACAGTAAAACATATGACCCCAAATTTCAGTCAGTGAGAAGATGCAAAACATGTTGTAAGGTAGAGGATAGTTCAGCTGGAGCACTGGAGAAAGGCCTCTTTCATGAGGAAATGTCTGAGCCCATGCCTGAAGAATCAGAAGAAGAATCCATGTACTGGAGAGTTACTGTTCTGAGTCAGTCAGTCCCTGAGTGGTGAAGAGCTTGGCATGTTTGAAGGAAACCGGGGTAGCTGGGCCGTAACAATCATGAGATTGGGCCACAAGATGAAGTTGGAAAGAGGCAGTGGAAAGGTTTGCAGTAAATTAAGTGCACTGAGGAGCTATTGGAAGGGTTTGAAACACGGGTAGCGTCTTGCTTGATCACATTTACATTTCTGCAAAGTCTCTCTTTCTGCTGTGTAGAGAAGGGCTTGAGGGAGGTGTGGTGTAGGGAGAATTGGGTAGAGCAGCTGGATGGAAGATTGGAATGCTGATTTACTGATGGTTTGGATTGAAGGAGTGGCAGGGGAGAATGATGAGGGAAAAGAACAGAGCAGATGACTCCCCATTTTCTGACATGAGGTCTGGAATCCATTTCTGAAGATGGGGAAGATTGTGAGACGGAACTGGGTAAGGGAGCGATTTTAGACGTGGTAAACCTGAGAGGTTCGGTGTGACAGAATGGACGTGCGGAGGAGGAAGTCGAAAACTGTACCAACTTCTGCAAGAACATGTGGGAGCTAGAAATGTGAATTTGGGAGACAACAACATTCAAGATGGTGTTTACAGCCCTCATGATAAATCATACCATTTAGGAAGAGACTACAGAGAGAGGAACATTGTCCCGGCCTCAGCCCTGGGAAACACTGGGGCTTTGGAGGTCAGGTGGAGGAAGAGCATGCACGGGGGACAGAAAGGTCAGCCAGGAAAGGCAGAGAAGCATTCACAGGTGTGCTGCATTGACCCATCAGAACTGTATGGAGATGTTGATAGTTCAAGTACAATGAGAATAGAGAAATGACTTCTGGCAGCATAGAGGTTACCCAAAGACCCTGGATGCAGCAGGAAAGAAGACATAGGTAGATGGAAGTTGATCTGGTACTGGGAAAGTGAGGTAACTCACCTGTTGGTAAAATCAGGATAGCCATTCACTGAACTTGAGGGTAGGTTAATAGAAAAGTGAAACCAGTGTCTTCTTTGTGTGTTTTTTCTCAAAATACTATTTTTGCATTAATTATCTGCTCCCCAAAGGGTAATCAAACTCTTATTTTGGTTGATTATTTAAATTCCTGGTGGTAGTTTTATGTGATTAATAGGCTACTACTTGTTTGATAATATTCTAGAAACCTGGTAAGTACGTGTTTCTTAAGTTTGGGTGATTTAATTGGTGAAAGTGATAGCACGTGTTATGGAATTGCCTAATCCAAAATAGATTCCTTATCGTTTGACATTTGTTTTGTGTTTTTCTCTAAAGTGTTATCTTTGTGGAGTAGACTTTTTTATTTATGCTCCTTAGCATCTTCATCAGATTAGTTCGGGTTATTGCTGAATGTGGTTATTAAGAAGTAAAATGTCTTACTTTCATTTTAACTATTTTAATAAGGTACAGTTTCTGGTATAAATAACCAAGTATCTTAGGCATTTTAATTTGCAAATTTAGGACAATTTGCTTTAACGTTTTTCACTGTACAAATTAGTCCCTTGGATGTAATCTAAGGATAATAGTCCCCTAAATAAAAATAAAACCCAAAACTACACCTAGTGGCCACTGGAAGGAAGAGTAAAAGTGCTACGATTATAACTGATAACTGCATCTTAAGATTGCAAACCAACTTTCCATAATTTGAAGTGAATGTGTCTATCGATTGCTCATGTTTCCAATTGCATTTGTTTGCCTACTGCTTTGGTTGTTTATAGCAGTAGGCGTACATAACATTCTCTAAGGTTATTTCTCTTTTCTAGGAGAGTGATAGTTCTTAGAAGAAAATAATCCTCAAGTAGTTTCTTCTATAAAGTGTTGATTCTTAGAATTTAATTGACTTTTATTTATGTTTTGGTTCCATAATTACAGTTCATGAGTCAATGTTGATGTCATATAACCCTAATTCCTAATATGTTTCATTGTACTGATGTTTCCATCTGAATAAAATACTTAATGTAAATTGTAGCTGCAAACATTTAAGTATAAAGTCATTGTAAGCCATAAGCCTCTTTTTCCTATCTTGAAGCAATTTGTCCTAAATTTCCATACGTCTGCATTTATTTTTGCTGTTCTAAAATTCCTCAGTTGCTGGCTTTGACCTTTTACGTTGCTGAGTTTTATACATCTATTTTCTCACCTGCCATATCCTAGGGGGCTTGGAGTACCCATAATACAGTGAGCCCACCTTCCTGGTCCCCAGACATTTCAGAAGGTCGGGAAATTTTTAAACCCCGGCAGCTTCCTGGCAGTGCCATTTGGAGCATCAAAGTGGTAAATAAAATTGCATTTACATTCATATATCATTTCTTTCTGATTGGTTTTGTCCAAGTAGAAGTTAAGAATTAAGCCTTTCTTTTCTAGATAAACAGTGCAGATTCCAGAGCCACTTTTTTTAATCTAAAAATTTTAGTATGAAGAGTCAACATGCTTGCATTTAAAAATCTGGATTAGGAGGAAATTATATTGCAATTTTCCATGACTGATTTTAAGTGTGAATTTTTAATAACTTTTTATGGTTGCTTTCTTTTATGTTGTAATTAACAGTGTTTCTGTGGGGGAAAATCCTTGTTGCACAGGCTATAAAGTAATTTAGGACTTACTCATTCATGATAATCATAAAACTTTGTTGCTTAGAAAAGAACAAAAGAAAACTGCACTAATCTATTATGTGCTAATGGAGAAGAAATACCAGAATTGCAGCAGATTTCACTGTCTATGCTAATAACCTCACAATTATAGGGCCTCTCTCTCATGTCAGTGATGGAGGACTCTGCTAGTTCTTGAAGTAAGTTATGTAGTCTGATGCATTTTAGAGGGTAAAAAATAATATGAAAAGTATTAATCGTCTGAGAAGTTAAAATATTTTACTACCTAGAGAAGATAATTTTCTTCATCATCTGTGTTTAATATTCTGGAATAAGGCTGTTTATTTTAGACTAATCAGGGATTTCAAAGGGTTCTAGATTCTACGTTCTTATTTCTATCACTGTTAGAACTCTTTTCAGCTCACTCTGATATGCAAGGTGTTGAAAGTAGAGATAGTTGTTTTAAGAGTATAAAAGATGTTTTGACAATTTTGTAGCAAATACCACCAATTTTCATTTATTCTCATCTGTGTCTTTAGATGCTGTGGGAAAAATAGATTATTATAGTCCTGATTTAATAATTGACTTAACTTTAAAAAAAATCTTTCATACTTATCAACAGCAAAACTATCCAGTTCAATCCTCCCTATCCCTTGTTCAAAAAAGCACAAGAGATCTAAAAGAAGAGCAGTTTAAGAGAACAAGGAGAGGCAATTTGTAATTTTTAACAGTGAAGAGAAAAAAAGATTACCCCCTTTTTGTTCATTATCTGTTTTATGCTCACATTATAACCATAAATTATCAACTTGGAAACTGTTGTGCTAAATAGGTAATGAGTTCAGCATTTCAATCTACAATAAAAATAATATCAGTTGAAAATGTGACATATAATTTAACTTATTATGGAAAAAAATCAGGATTTTCCTGATTATTTTAATAATTTTAGATATACAGATATTATAAATAAGTGTTGATATCAAACTTTTTCAGGAAGTAATACATAAGTCTGGGTATAAATAAGAAAACAACAATAGCAAATAACCCTAGGATTTATTTGTTAAAGTATCAGAGAATTTAATCTATTTCCTATAGAATATTTTTGTGTGTTGGGTAAAAATTCAGATCAGTTATTTCTATTTCAAGTAATTATTATCCAGATGAGTTAAAGCAAGCTGTTTACCTTTTTATCAGCTTTCCTATAAACTTTAAATACATTATACTCTAAATACTGTGGTAGAGTGAGGTACACCTGTTGGGTTCATACAGATAGCGATTGAATAGTAGGGAAATTGATAAATTTAAAACAGAAAAACACTATTTTATACTAGGAAAATTAGCTTTCATGCAGTGTAGTAGCAGTGCAGAATACTGGTTAAGAATGTGGACCCTGGAGCCAGACTTGCTAGCTCTAGATTTTGGACAAGTTACTTTTTTATTCCTCAGTGCATTTATCTCTAAAATGGGGATAATAAAATAGTACTGACCTTACGAGATAGTTGCGAGTAAAAGTGCTTAGACTAGCATATAGTCAGTAGTCAATATATATCAGCTATTGCTGTAATTACTGAGAGAACAGTTAGTGGGAGAGTCTCTTCTGGTGCTTACTCTATACTGAATACAAATTGGATGGGGTTAGTGGATGTTGAGCCACCTAGAATGTAGGATTAGGAGGTGGAAAAACAAGGCCAAGGTTTGCTGGTACAGGGCATTCACAAAAACAGACCCAACATTTGATTCTAAGATCATAGGCATTTTATGTTTATACTTTTTAAGTTGCATAATACGTGTTGAAAGATAAAAATAATAAGCCTGGTCTCTTAATATTTATCATTAATCAGAATAAGAGAGAAGCAAGTATTTGTGTAACCTTTAATAAAATGTCTTATTTCGCACCGGATTTAAAGTTCTTTTGGACATTTGCAGAATGCTGATTTTTCCTTATCTGTTATGTAGGGCCGTGGGTCGGGATTTCCCGGGAAGCGGAGACCCCGTGGTGCAGGATTGTCAGGACGAGGTGGCAGAGGCAGGTCAAAATTGAAAAGTGGAATTGGGGCAGTTGTGTTACCTGGGGTAAGGCTCATTTCTCATATCCTTTATCTTTGCTATAATCCTTAATTTGTTGACCGATGATGATCTCATTTATAAAATTACTAGATTGTAAGAGTCATATAAATAAGCCAAAATTTTTCTTTTACTGTCTACTTCGCCTTTTTTTTAACTTCGAAAACTTTCTTTATATTTCCCATCCTTTCTCTTTTCTTACTTCCACTTTCACTCTGATCTTTCTATAGCAACCATTCCTGAAAATATATATGTAATGTATTTCCTCCTTTATTTTTTGTAAAAGCAAACTCTTGTTATATTATTGAGCTTATTTGAAAAAATTAGGTTGATGTTTTAAGTTTTTTATTATAATATGGCTTACAGAAGAAACTAGAAATATTGCAGATTACTACATACTCTAAAAATATTGGGGCTCCTGGGTGGCTCAGTGGGTTAAGCCTCTGCCTTCGGCTCAGGTCATGATCTCGGGGTCCTGGGATCGAGCCCCGCATCGGGCTCTCTGCTCAGTGTGGAGCCTGCTTCCCCCTCTCTCTCTGCCTGCCTCTTTGCCTACTTGTGATCTCTCTCTCTGTCAAATAAATAAATAAAATCTTTAAAAAAAAGTTGAAGATTTTATGACTATCTTTGATATGTTTTAATTCAAGATTGATAAATATTTGCTCATTGGCATGTATACAAGGCTTTATTTAAGTGTGTACTGAAAAAATCTGTAACTGGCAAACAGTGGCAATTATTTCATGTGGTAACTTTACTGTTTTACAAAATCCTGTTTTTCAAATTCTAATAGTCATTTTAAGTTCAGGAGACAAGTAGATTGTTCAGTTTGTGCCACAGTTTGTGTATCTGCTCACCTATTAAAGGATATTGTGGTTGCTTCCATTTTTTGGCTGTATGTGGACATATGCTTTGTTTTCCCATGAATAAATACCTAGGAGTGGCATGGCTGGATACATGGTAGATGTATACTTAGCTTTTTAAGAAAAGACTGCTTTCCAAGTTGGGTGTGACATTTAATGTTTGCAAGAGTGCATGAGATTCCTGTTCTTCCATATTCTCACTTGTACTTGCTATGGTTAATCTTCTTCATTTCAGCCACTGTAGCAGGTATGTTAATAATATCATTTGCATTTCTCTCATGACTGATGATGCTGGTCACATTTTTAGGTGCTTATTTGTATATTTCTTTGATAAAGTCACTCTTCAAATCTTTAGTACATTTTAAAAATTTGAATAGTTTAACTTAGTTTCATGTTTTCTTTATGTATTCTGGTCATGGTAAAGAACTGAATTGGAACAGCAAAGTTTTAATTTTGATAAAGTCCCATTTATTAATTTTTTTCTTTTATAATTGTGCTTTTGGTGTCTGGGAAATAATTGCATAACCCAAATTTACAAACATATTCTGTGATTTCTTCTAGAAGTTTTATGGTTTTAGGTGTTACATTTAGCTATATGATCCAATTTGAGCTAATTTTTATGTATGATATGAATATAGATCAAAGGTCATATTTTGAATATCCAGTTGTTTGAAGACCATTTCTCTGAATTGCCTTTGTATCATTTTTAACAATTAGTTATCTGTATATTTGTGGATCTAATTATGGAATATCTGTGCTATACTATTGATCCATTTCTCTATCTTTAGGTTAATACTATACTATATTGAATATTTTTACTTTATAACTATTATTGAAATCAGACTTTTTTTTTTTTTTTTTAACTTTTTCAAAGTTGTTTTGGCTGTCCTAAATCCTTCATATTTCTATATGAATTTTACCATTGGCTTGTCAATTTCTGCAAATAAGCCTGCTAGGATCTTTTGATTGGGTTTGCATTCAAACTATAAATCAATTTGGGGGAAGTTGATGTTTTAATTCTGAAGTTAATGTTCATGGGTTGAAACATCAACATTGTGTACACAATGAACACAATACACATGAACATTGTGTATCTCTGTTTCTTTTTAAATTGTCTCAGTGATGTTCTTTAGTTTACAACATAAATGTCTTTTGCATTATTTCTCAGATTTATCTCTAAGTTTTCCATATTTTTTATGCTATTGTAAATGGCAATGTTGTCTCAATTCAAATTGTAGTTGTCTGTTGCTAGTATCTAGGAATACTCATTTTTGTATATTGTATCCTACAGCCGTATTAAACTCCCATATTACTTCTACTTGTTTATTTGTAGAACCCATTGAGCTTTCTACACTTATGACGCTTGCGATCATGTTGTTTGCAAATAAAGTTTTATGTCTGTTTAATCTGGAGGGTTTTCATTTCTATTCTTTATTGCATTTGCTATAATCTTCAATACAGTGTTGGGATAACCTTGTCTTCTTTCCTGTCTTGAGGAGAGAAAATATTTAGTCTTTCATCATTGAGTATGGTGTTAGCTCTAGTTTTGTTTTTTAATTTTTTTTAAAGATTTATTTATTTTAGAGAGAGAGAGCGCACACAAGTGTGGGGAGAGAGGCAGAGGGAAAAACGGAGAGAGAGAATCTCTGCTAAGTGCGGAGCCTAGCATGGATGATCTCATGACTATGAGATCATGACATGAACCAAAATCAAGAATCAGAGGCTTAACCGATTAAGCCACCCAGGTGCCCCTTGTTTTATTTTTTTAATAGACATCCTAATCAGTTTGAGGAAGCTCCTTTCTATTCGTAAGTTGCTGAGATGTTTTTAATCAGATGTACATGTTGGATTTTGTCAAATGCTTTTTTTGCGTTTATGGCTTGTTTATTGATATGGTGAAGTATATTGATTGGCTTTTTTTGTATGCTAAAACGGTCCATGTTCTTGGGATGAACTGCACTTGGTCGTGATGTTTTTTCTTTTTCATATATTGTTGGGTTCAAATGGCTAAAAATTTTAGGCTTCTTATGTCTTTGTTCATGAGGGTCTTGGTTGGTTCTGTAGTCTTATTTTCTTATAATTTCTTTGTTTTTGGTATTGGCATAATGCTAGCTTCCTTGAGTAAATTGGGAAATACAATTTTCTCTTCAGTTTTCTGGAGGAGTTGTGTGGTATTGGAAACATTCTTCCTTATAGTATTTATATAGAATCATTAGCAAAGCCATTTTGGCCTGGAGTTTTCTTTGTGAAAAGATTTTTTAAAGTTTTTATTTTAATCACCCAGTGCTTATCATTGACAAGTGCATTCCTTAATCTTCATCGCCCATTTCACCCATCCTCCACTCCCCTACCAAATTGATGGTAACCATCAATTTGTTTTCTGTAGTTAAGAGTCTGTTTCTTTGTCTGTCTCTCTTTTTTTTCCCCTTTGCTCATTTGTTTTATTTCGTAAATTCCACATATGTGTGAAATCATATGGGATTTATTTATGACTTATTTCACTTAGCATTATACTGTCTAGCTCCATCCATGTCTTTGCAAATGGCAAGATTTCATTCTTTTTTATGCCTGAATACTATTCTATTGTATGTATATACACCACATCTTGTTTATCCATTCATCAGTCAGTGGATACTTGGGCTGCTTCCGTATCTTGGCTATTGTAAATAGTGCTGCAATAAACATAGGGGTGCATGTATCCCTTTGAATTAGTATTCTTGTATTCTTTGGGTTAATACCCAGTGGTGCGATTGCTGGATTCTAGGGTAGTTCTGTTAACTTTTTGAGGAACCTCCAAACTGTTTTCTACAGTGTCTGTAACAGTTTGTTTTCCTACCAACGGTGCAAGACAATTCCTTTTTCTATATCCTCATCAACACCTGTGGGTTGTTGTGTTTTTGATGTTAACCATTCTAACAGACGTGAGGTGATCTCTCATTGTAGTTTTGATTTCCATTTCCCTGGTGATAAGTGATGATGAGCATCTTTTCATGTATCTGTTGGCCATCTGGATGTCTTTGAAGAAATGTCTGTTCATGTCTTCTGCCCATTTTTTAACTTGATTATTTGTTTTTTGGTGTTGAGTTCTATCAGTTCTTTATTTATTTAGGATACTAATCCTTTATTGGGTATGTTATTTGCAAATACCTGCTCCCATTCTGTAGGTTGCTTTTCAGTTTTGTTGATTGTTTCCTTTGCTGTGCAGAAGCTTTTTATTTTGATGTAGTCCCAATTGTTTGTTTTTGCTTTTGTTTCCTTTGTGTCAGGGGACCTATCTAGAAAAATGTGGCTATAGCCGATGTCAGAGAAATTACTGCCTATTACTGTTCTTTTCTAGGATCTTCATGGTTTCAGGTCTCACATTTAGATCCATTTTGAATTTATCTTTATGTGTGGTATAAGAAAGTGGTCCAGTTTCATTCTTTTGCATGTTGCTGTCCAGTTTTCCCAAAAAGATATGTTGAAGAGACTGTCTTTTTCCCTCTTCATGGGAAGATTTTTAACTATATATTCAATTTCCTTGGTATAGGGCTATTTAGGTTATTTATTCTCATATGAATTTGTCTAAGGAGTTCATCCATTTCATGTAAGTTGACAAATCTGTTGGCCTATTATCCTTTTAATATCTGTAGAATATGTAGTGATGTCACCTTCCTCGTTCCCAGTGTTGGTGATTTGTGGCTTCTCTCTTTTTTCCTGGTTGGTCTTCCTGCAGGTTTATCAATTTTACTGATCTTGAGCCCACCTTTGCTTTTATTAAATTTTCTCTATATTTTTTCCTGTATTCCATTTCATTGATATCTACTTTGATCTTTACTGTTTTCTTCCTCTCACTTTGAGTTTAATTTGCTCTTCTTTTTTTGTTTACTTATTATGTCCCTGCTTGGAAATCCCCCACTTGTGAAGTTTAGGTTAGAGCTTTCTTTTCTCTTAGGTTTGTATCTGTGGTCTAGCCAAATAAAACTTCTGTCACGTTTAGAATAAATCAGAGTAATGTGTATATAGGCAATACTAGGACACTCTCTCAAAGATTGCCTTCTTTACCTTTGAGATAGGTTTTATATATCTAGTAGTTTAAAGGTCATGAAATAAAGTACAAAATGAAAACAGTGGGTCACTAAGTTACGTGATACTGTTTTCCTTCTTACGTGTACAATTGCTGTACAAAAACCATGATTTTTTTTTTTTCACTTGTAATTTAAATACGCTATTTGAATCTAGGGGATATTGCAGCTTTCTGTACAGACTTTGTTTCTGGTTTGTACTGGGAATACCGTAGTCCATCTTTGTTTTTTATTTCAAATAAAAGTGTTCTCTGATTGAATTTGTCTTTGAAAATAATAAAATTTTATCATTTCTTTGAGCCTATTCACTAGGTATCATCCAATTATAAAACCTATTTTGTTTTCTGTGTTGCAGATGGGGATGTAGAAATGAATACTTTTTATTTCAGCATCCTTTTGTTAGCTGTATTTTAGCTATTGCCATATTTTCATATTTTAATAATGTTTTCAATGTATCTTTAGTCCCTTGGGTGAATTACTGGTAACTTCACTTTTAGTAGACACTCAATTATTACTAATGGAATGGTATTTTACTTTATGAATCATCTCGTTTGACTTGCTAAAGTCTTAAAATGCTAATTTTGAGATACACTTTTTTTTTTTAAAGAGAGAGAGGGAGAGAGACGCAGAAGGAGGGGCAAAGGGAGAGAAAGAATCTTAAGTAGGTTCCATGCCCGGTGTGGAGCCCAATGTGGGGCTCAGTCTCACAACCCTGAGGCCATGACCTAAGCTGAAATCAAGAGTCAGACCCTTAACCTACTGAGCCACTTGTGCACCCCAAGAGGAACATTTTTGGATATATTTCTTCAAAAACAACAACAACAACAACAACCAATATAGTGTTAGATCAAAGTTATTTGTACCGCTGCTTGCTTTTGAGTCTTGATTTTCTTCCTTTTACCAGTTTGATGCCTTTACATATTAGGTTGATCCATATGAAGTTGCCAACCTTCAACCATTTTTGACCTGGAAAAACCGCAATTTCTTATGATTCAACTTATTATATGTGCCAGTAAACTACATATAATTGCTTTGCATGTTTTTGTACCATAGTATTCTACCTCACATATGATTATGCAGCTTATTTTTCTACTCAGCTAGGTGGCTTGGTGATTTTTTTCTTTTTTTGATAGAAATCAAAACAAATTTTTTTTTTTTTTGAAATCCAAACAAATTTTTACCACTGTTTTTTAAATGCTGCATAATTTTCCAGTTTGGATTTACCATGGCTTTAGTCATTCCCTAGTGATGACTATTTAGGTTGCTTACAGTTTTCCCTTGTAGTCTTTAGCCTTTTTATGAGTATAAATTGCTTATAATAAAACAGTAGTACTGTCCATTAAAATTGCTCTTAAACTTTTTTGCACTGAAAAGTATTACTTCTGTAATACATTCTTTCTTTTTATTCTTTCAGTCATTCCTCGAGAACAACAATACTATTACTTTTTATTTTGAACTTAACCTATTATGTTTCAGTCTGTCCTTCCAGGCTAGATTGTAAGGGAAGAGGATCGTATTTTAAAATATTGGCAATTGGTCTCCCTGTTCTCTTTTTTAGTAACTAATATAGAGCTTTTTCATGATAAGCATTCTGGAGATAATTATTAACAAGCCAACGAGTACTTAGTTGATTTGGTGAAATTTAGCCATGTCCAGAAATGAATATCTGCGGTTGGTAATCTTTTGGCAAAGACTGAAATTTTGATAAGTTATTCAAAATAATATTTTAAAGCAGTGCTGTCCAACAGAAATACACGTATATCCCATATGCAATTTAAAACTGTATAGTAGCTACATTAAAAAAGAGGAACAGATGTCATTTAACTTTTATGTATACCTTTTTTTTTTTTAAAGAATTTATTTATTTGTCAGAGAGAGAGTGAGAGAGAGATCACAAGCAGGCAGAGAGGCAGGCAGAGGCAGAGGGAGAAGCAGGCTCCCCGCTGAGCAAGGAGCCCAATGCGGGACTCGATCCCAGGACCCTGGGATCATGACCTGAGCCGAAGGCAGCCGCTTAACCAACTGAGCCACCCAGGCGTCCCTAATGTATACCTTTTGACCCAATATATCGAAATCGAAAATGTTACTCTTTCAACATGTAATATATAAAATGTGTAAAATTGTTTATGAGGTATGTTTACGTTCTTTTTTGTTTGATACTTAAGTCTTTGAAGCCTGGTAGGTATTTTAATACTTAGAGCACATCTCAGTTTTCACTAGCCAGATTGCAGGTTTTAGGGTCACTAAAAGAGTGATACAATTTATATGTATGTATAGATATAGAGGCGTATATGTATATACACACATACAAATATAATACAGTTTCTTTTGTTTATTCATTAAAATTTCTGGCTAATTCTTACTAAAAATAGTTTATATTTTCTCACTGCTCCTGATCCATGGGACTTGTAATGCTAAAGAGACAATTAGGTAACTAAAGTGTCAGGACTTACACCTTTATGGTATTATCTTGGCAATAATAATCTAATTTGGAATTGTTACTCTGGGTCTTGACAGAAATTGTATTTTGAATATGAATCTTTTCACGCTTTTCATTTAAGTGTACTACAAGTGAAAAGTATGACTGTGCACTCTGTGTATTTTGCTGCTTATAGGTGTCAGCTGCAGATGTTTCATCGAATAAGGATGAAGAAGAAAACTCCATGCACAACACAGTGGTGCTGTTTTCTAGTAGTGACAAGTTCACCTTGCACCAGGTTTGAGTGCATTTATGGTCTTCTGCTTTTGAGTTCCTCTTTCCCCCTTTCTGCTTTATCCTGTATGCACTGAAGTCATTTACTTTTTAGCTTTAGAGCTATATTAGCTAAGAAGGTTAATTTAAAAAATAAAAATAGTACATTCTTAGCTGAGTCTCCAGCCTAAATTATTATGTTCATGTGTTTTCAATTTCAGGATATGTGTGTAGTTTGTGGCAGTTTCGGCCAAGGAGCAGAGGGAAGATTACTTGCCTGTTCTCAGTGTGGTCAGTGTTACCATCCATACTGTGTCAGTATTAAGGTAAATATACTTGAATTTAAATCAGTTAAAAATGTGTTGAAATTTGATAAGAGTAGTGTCATGCTATTTCCATTTCTTATAATTAGTTATTATTAGGATCATTAGACATACATGACAGTATTTAATATTTAAATATTGCCTTTCAAGAGTTACGTGAAAAAGTTAACTCCTTTATAAATCTGTGGTCTTAAATTGTGGTGGTTATCCTGCTGTCTCGAAAAACCAAAAATAAAAATGCATGTCTTTAAAAGATACTTTACACATTTATTTGCTAAGGCATGAAGTTTAGTTGATCCATTTTGTCTACTGATAATAAAAAGTTGAAACCAACCACAGAACTTAATAAAAATCCATTCATTCAGCTGGTCTCTTCCCCATGTTCATTCTTCTCAACCCTCACCTGTATATGAAAGGACATTTTCTGTTAGGCTTCTTGGATCAGTGGGTTGGTATTTTTAAATCAGTTGTGGAGCAATTTTGGCCATTTCTTCATATTTATTTTTCTGTTCCCCACACCCTCTTTCTGAAATCTTAGTTGTATGTGTACAAAATTGTTTGATACTGTCCTCAGATGGATCTCACTTTGTTGATTTTTCTGCAGTTGCTTTTGTCTCTGCACTTTGGTTTGTGTAGTTTCTATTACATTCCCCAAACTCATTTAAAAAAAAAGAAAAAAAGCTTTATTTATTTATTTGAGAGAGAGAGAGCACGCACATGCTCGAGCATGAGCGGGAAGGGAAGAGGGGGAGAGACTCTCAAGCTGAGTGTGCACTGAGCACGGAGCCTGACGCAGGGCTCGATATCATGACCTGAGTCAAAACCAAGAGTCGGATGCTCAACCACCTGTGCCACCCAGGCGCCCCTCCCCAAACTCACTTTTGTTACGCAGTGTTTAATCTATTTTTAAACCCATCTGGATTTTTCACTGAGATGGTTGTATTTTTTAATCACAGTTTATTTTATAGTTTGTTATCTTGCAGTTTAATTTTTTTTCTTCATTGAGCTTTATTCTTTCAAGTCCTTGTATGTATTTGTTGTTGTTAATTCTACCATGTCTAACATTTCTCAGTATTAGCTTATTATTACTAGTATTAGCTTATTGTCCTCCTTACAAGGATGTATATATATATTTTTTTATTTAAATCTTTGAATGTGGCAGTTGTACATTTTGGTATTGTTGGGAGTTTGGATTTTGTTCCTTTAGAAAGTATGGAATGGCAGGCAGTTACTGTAGACATTTGAACCATTTGAAGCTCTTCTAGGCTTTCTGGGGTAGGTCTTGAGAACCTTCACTTTGAGGTGGCTATTCTCAGAATTTTTGGTCTTGGAACCATTAACAGTCTAAAATTAAGGACCCCATAGAGTTTGTGTTTATGATGATAATAATTATTGACTAATTACCCTTTTAGAAATTAACTGGGAATATTTTAAAACATAAATATATAAGTATGTTTGTTATAATGTCATGCAATGATGTTTTATATTTTAACCATCTGAGGCACCCAGGTGCCCCGGTGTTTTATATTTTATCTATCACGTAGCCTCTGCAAAACATCACTGTGAGCGGATTAAAGTGAAAAAGGCAAATAACATCTTAGCATCATTATGAAAATAGTTTTGACCGCACCCACTGGGGTTTCCTAGACCACACTGTAGTAACTGCTTTTCTAGCTCGAGTTTAATCTGAGACATGAAGCGTGGCCTTTACGACGTCTCTACTGAATTCTCCCCATACCTTCCCCTCACCAGCTCCCCATAACCCCCTCACTAGTGTCTTTTTACTTGGACTGTTTGAGATTCAAATGTCTTCAGCATTGTGTGAGCCGTTACAGTTGTTCAACTTAGAAATTCCCAATAGCTGTGCTTTGTCCTGGTTGTGTGTCCTTCCTTGTTTGGCCTCCTATATATGCAGCTTGATGTTTAGCCGAAGACGTGAGGGGAATTCTGCGTGGATATCTAGAGCTCTTTCTCTCTGTTGCTCCTTCCTTTCCAGGACTCTGTCCTGCCAGTTGCAGCTGCCTCAGCCTCCCAGAACTCCATCATGTGTCCTAAACTCAGTGAGACCATTGCAGTCTGCTGGAGTTCTCCCTCCCTGGGCAGCATTCCAGAAACTGTCTACAGCAGAATATTGTAGGACTCACCTCACCTGTTCTCTCATCTCAGAAACCACAGTCCTGTACTGCCTTTTGTTCAATATCTGAAACAAGTGGTTCATACATTTTGCCCCGTTTGCTAGTATTTTGTGGTGGGAGAGAGGTCTCATCCCAGGTCCTCCAGCGTCATTGAAGCAGATAATCTCACAGACTATTAAACACATCTATCAGAACTTATGAATGGAACCCTGGATAATTCCTTTCTTGGAAGAGCTTCCGAAAAGACTAAACCAGTTCAGTAGGAGGGAAAAAAAAGTTGATGTTCGAGCTCCGCAAACTCTGCTGGGAGCTGGGAGGGCCCTTCCATGAGGGGAGGCTGTCCAGACGGGCTGGTGCTCCAGGGAGCTCAGGCCTGGGAGGGAGGAGGTCTGGACGGACTGACTTGAGCGTTTGAATGGTGGTGGGCATAGTAACCAGACTGAGGTGCTTTGAAGAGTGGATATCACTGAGTAACCTGAGAATTTGGCTGTAAAGGGCCACAGGGTAGGTGTCTGTGAAGTAGGAAAACTTAGTAGGAATGAAGATACACGATAGCTTGGATCTGTCTCCCACTTTACCTTCATCTGACTGTTCCTCTGAGCTGGAGATTGGTCAGTCGCATCCCACAGGCCAAATCTGGTGTACTACCTGTTTTTAGAAACGAAGTTTTATTGAAACACAGCCGTGTTCTTTTGTTGACATATGTCTTTTGTGGGCTTCACACTGTAGTGGCACAGTTGTGTCGCTCACAGACCATGTGCCCCACAAAGTTCAGAGTATTTACTCTCTGACCCATTACAAAAAAAAGTTTGCTGGTGACTGCTCTAAGCCACCCTGTCCTCCTGTCCTACGCTCTGTCCTCCATTTGGGTAAATAATATGTAACTTGATAATCTGTGACTAACTTAAAAGAATCAGTAGGCTAATCAAAGTAATAAATCTACATACTTATCAGTCAAATAACTTTAAAAGCCTTATGATGATTGGCTGGCCTCTGTCCTCCTCTGCCTCCACGTTTCAGTCCTGTCGCCCAGGCAGCCACTTCTGATCCTTGCGGGTCCTTCTTGGAGTTACTGTGATAGCTCTAAATAATATGCTGTTGCTTCTGGTGTATCTGTGTTCAATTTTGTTGACTTTCTGCTATGAATAAGTAAATGCCAATTTAGGTCTTAAAATATATCCCCTCCATTCCCCAGTATCCTCCCAATGTAGTTGTTTTACTACATTTAGTTAATAAACAGTGTTGGTTATGACTCAGTACATGTTCACTGGAGACCTAAATAGTTTACTATGGCTTTGTCTTGGAATTTTTAATAGCAAAAAGAATATAATGATTCATGAATCTTCATTAGTTTTTGTTGTTTGTTTTTATGTACTGTAGAAACATGAATATATCAAATTATTTTGGCAAGTAACTTTTTCTGGAAAAAGTCCTACCCCCTCCCAACACTCCCGTTTTCTTTCTCCTCATCTGTGCTGTTGGCTTCTAGGTCTGTTGCTCAGCACTCATTCTTCAGCTTCCCTGAGCTGAGCTGAGGTCCTTGGTTGGGGTCATTGTTTCCTGCATCGCATGTCTTCCTTGTTCTTGGTATTGCCCTTGTTTTGTTCCTCATGTCTCTGACTTCATTCGAAGAAGAGGTATTTGGGAGCAGAAGTTTGAGTCCTTGTATCCCTAAAAGGTATTCTACTTTCACACTTAATTGCTTGTTTACTTGGTTAAGATTTGTATCTTGAAAAGTATATTCCTGTAGAATTGAAAACTATTACTCTGTTTTAGTGTCCATAGTTGGAAAGTTTGATGCCATTTTGATAGTTGGTTTTTACTTAGTTCTTTTATTTTCCTTTCCGGTAGCTTTTAGACTTTCTTACTCCTCATGATCTGAATTTCTATTCTGTATTTTAATTGCTTGCTATTTCGTTATGACACAACTACTTTGTGGTCCTATCTTATAGATTCTGGTTTTTTGAGAGTTTTTGTTTGGTTCCAAATTCATAATCGTACGTGGTGTGGCTGTTTTGAGGAGTTTATCAGAAGTATAGAGATTCTCAAACTTTCCTGCTAACTTAGACCTTGTGGCAGAGGAGAATAAACAGATGAACTTCAGAAGTCCCAGCTTCATGGACTAAAATCCTCTAAGATCATGAAATGTCCTTGGGATGTATTTTCTTGGGAATTCATGGTTTACTCTAATTTTTTTAAATTTTTAAATATTGGTTTTAATATACAGATCCTTTTGCAATGTACACAAGTTTCAGAAGTATGAACTCATGAAACATCACAAACGGAAACCAGGCCAATACATTTTCAAAACTTGTATTAACAGGGAAGGGGCAATATGCTTGATTTCTTCATAATCTAGTCACCATATCTGTAAGTGGACAAAGTCCAGAGGACGAGGTGGTTACGGCATTCAAGTATGTTCTGCTTTCTCTTATTCTGTCCCATCGGGGGACTTGTGAAAGTACCTGTTCCCAGGCCAGGGTTGGGCCACTGTTGGTGCTCGGTATGTGTTACTTGATTGCCTCTTCCCCGCTTCCTGGTACATAAGCACCACACACTCATGTATACGGCATATGTGATCATGCAAAATGAGGAGTAGGTCGATGTGTAAATCACTTGGATCGGTGGTTTCTTTTACAGATCACTAAAGTCGTTCTTAGCAAAGGTTGGAGGTGCTTGGAGTGCACCGTGTGTGAGGCCTGTGGGAAGGCGAGTGACCCCGGAAGACTCCTGCTCTGTGATGACTGTGACATAAGCTACCACACCTACTGCCTCGCTCCTCCTCTGCAGACCGTGCCCAAGGGGGGCTGGAAGTGCAAATGGTACTCCAAGACTTGCCTCCCCCTCCTTAGCCTCTTAAGTGCACAGTGTTCCCACAGTAGTTCTTAAAAATTAGCCACACGCACTTCATTGTACAAGAACATGAACATGAGTATGGTAGATACTGTTCCACAACGGAAAAATGCTCAGATATGCTGTCAGTAATTTCCCCCTTTTCTGTTCTTGTGAAGCTTCTTGAATTATAGTGACTAAATAACTACATAAATAAAATTGAGACTTGTTGCGGGGTTGGATTTCAGGTGTGTTTGGTGCAGGCACTGTGGAGCGACATCTGCGGGTCTGCGATGCGAGTGGCAGAACAATTACACACAGTGCGCTCCCTGTGCAAGCCTGTCTTCCTGCCCTGTCTGCTATCGCAACTACAGAGAAGAAGACCTCATTCTGCAGTGCAGACAATGTGATCGGTACTGTGCTACTTTTTAAATTCCTTTATCTCTTGCAAGCTTTTCTCTTTTAAATATAGCAAAAGGAAATTGGTAAATAACTTTCTTCCATCTTAAAGAAACAATACTTTTTGCTTTCTAGATTTTCTGTCAGCTAGAAACTCACACAGGTTTCCTGTTTTGTATCTGCAATTCCAGACAAAGATTTTTAACTTGGGGCTTTTAAGGGTTTATGAATCCCTTGAAATTAGATGCAGAATTATTGCCTGCATATATGTATTTTTCTATGGAGGGTTTTTGAATCTTTTATTAGATTCTACAAATGATCTCACACATTTTATTTTCCTTAAACTACTTTTTCTTAAAGCTCTAGATACTAAATGTCTAGATACTGGGTATGCGCTCCCATCATCTCTCAGTAGTATGTGAGCAGCTTCAAAATCAGGAGGGTTTTCTTTGGTTTCGGTGGTGTATTATTGTGCTCTGTTAATACTTAGCACTGTACGTGTGATATTAGTAATAGTATTATTTCATCAGTAATACAGGATTCTCAGGACTGTGCATATCGATTCTTTGTTCAAAGGCAGGGTAACTCCTTTTTTTCCCAGTGAGCATTCAGCCTCAAACACGGGAGCTCTATCTGTCCCATAGTAGGTGCCCATCACATGGAGCACATACACGCTAACCCGCTCGCAGACTTCTGACTTCCCTCATGCTGCCTCTGATGTACCCACTGTATGATCTTAAAATACCTGTCCCATCCTCCACGTGCTTTTGCTTCCTTTCTAATACTTGATCTCATTCCTTTTTCTTTGCTTATTCTCAGCTCTGACAGTTTTTGTGGGTCAGGAGGTGTGGTCAGGAGAAAGGGCAACACGGGCAACGTAGGAGGAAGAGCCGAGCCTTAGGGGCTCTCAGTGTGGCAACTGTCAACTCCTGCTGCGAGTTTGTTTTAATGTACAAAATATGGTCTTTTTAGATGGATGCATGCAGTTTGTCAAAACTTAAATACTGAAGAGGAAGTGGAAAATGTAGCCGACATTGGTTTTGACTGTAGCATGTGCAGACCCTATATGCCTACGTCAAATGGTAAGAAAATACTGTCAACAGTGGGTCTGTGCTCCTGTGGCCCCCTTGCGCCATGCCATCCATACCCAGTGAGGGGCTTGCCTCTCTTTCGTCTGGTGAAACAGTTATTTGGACAAGTATTTTATGAAAAATAAGTTATTTTAGTTATCAATTAACTCTTTTTTATCCCAACTTAATCCATTAAAACAATCGGCTTACCTAAAGAAAATAAATTAAGCATGTATTATAGATGCACAATGTAATTTTCCCTCCACGACCCATCATCTTGTAGTTACTAGGAGTATGTAGAAATTCAGTGTGCTGGTTCTTATCTTGGCCATCTCTCCTCTGTGTGTGTGTGTCCTCCGTACTTCTCCTTGGTGTTGTTAAAGACAGCCTTTACCTCTATTTAGTGTTTTAAGTATTTACTTCAGTAAAATGGGTACAGAAATAGAAAATTTAATTATATGTAACTCCTTCAGTATTCCTTTTCTGAAAAAATTACGCAATTTCTTTTTTTTTTTTCTTTTCCATTTCAGTGCCTTCCTCAGACTGCTGTGAATCTTCCCTTGTAGCACAGATCGTCACAAAAGTGAAAGAGCTAGGTAAAACCTGAAGCACTTTACTTCACCGTCCCTTACAGAGAGCATTTAACATGCTCTCTGTTAAATGTACAGCCCACCTGCTGCCACATGTTCCAGGAAACCCGCCTTTATCGTATGAGTGTTCAGCCTAAGTTCCCTACTGTCGTGAATCATTTCTGTGATTGACATGTATAATGTTCATCTTATCCAACTTTCATGTGACACTATTCCTATCAATCTCAGCAGAATAGCAGTGAAATAACCACTCCGAGTAATCATTGACTCCATACTTGATTTGGTTTTATTGATAGATTACTGTGCTTAGTAATCAGTTAGCAGAAAGTAAGGCCTGGTTAGCAAACAGTGATTTTTTTTTTTTTTTTTAATAAGAATTAATTCAATCTCTTACTATTTTTTTTCTGTAATGGATCAACCAGGGTGGTGACTAATAGGATATTTGTATTAAACCATCGTTCTTTTGTCTAATTCTATTTGATATCATTGGATACAAAAACATTTGGATGGTACAGAAATTGTAATGGATTGCAGTTTTGTACATTTAAAAATTTGCAGGATTTCTACTTATTTGCCACCTCTCCCTGTCACTGATTATATTGATATTTGGCTCTCCAAATGGGCTTCGGTAGTATTCTTGTTTCTCTTATATAAATTGATCCTCACCTTTTAGTTTGAGAAGATACTCTGGGAAAAAGCTCATAGTCAAGTAGCTGAAGCATCACTTTTAGCTTCAGTGCTTTCTTTCTAAATCCTTATGTTGATAGATGAGAAAAAAATGCCAGGTAGACCTTTGTAACCTTCCTACTTATAATCCAAGGAAGTTCAACCACTTTTTCTTAGTTTCAGTCGAGTATGGTTATTTGTGCATTTCACAGATAATTGCTTTATAGTCACATTCCCTTCACGTTGTATTTTGGAACAGCGGTCAACTTATCAATGCAAATTAAAGTGAGACTTTTAATGTGTATCTTTGGGATATTGCAATTTTAGATCCACCCAAGACGTACACCCAGGATGGTGTGTGTTTGACTGAATCAGGGATGACTCAGTTACAGAGCCTCACAGTTACAGTTCCACGAAGAAAACGGTCAAAACCAAAGTTGAAGTTGAAGATTATAAATCAAAATAGTGTGGCTGTCCTTCAGACCCCTCCAGACATCCAATCAGAACATTCAAGGGATGGAGAAATGGATGATAGTCGAGGTAAGACTGATTAATTTTCCTTTCAGTATGTTCACAAGAATTAAAGCATATAAAATAGCTTTTAGAATATGTATGTTTTATCTCAGGGTAAAATCTATTGACTTAGGTAAACCTTGATATGACCCTTGGCCTTTATAAGTGAGTTGTCTTCTTGGACTTTTCAGATTTTCGTCCTTTCACGTATTCTCTAGAACAGACTTATTTACATTATAGAAATCTCCAGGAACACTGTATCTTTGAAGATCATAGATTGAGAAATTCAGAGGGCTGCATTCTAGTTTGCTAGGTGGCAGCGTGAACCTCAGATGCTGTGAGCTCAAATATCATGGCTCAGTTGAAATAGAACTTGATCCATGCGTTCCTACACAGAAAAACCATTATTAGTGTTCAAGTGCAAATTTATGTTCACAGATGTTCATCATAAACTTACCTGTTTATTTTCTTGATCGCAGTAGATATCAAGGATTTTCTAACTAAATCGTTGAGATGACAATAATTTTAGTAGTATTAAATTCAGTATGAGTTACATTTTTGCTTATTTCTGAAGATCACCACGGGCTTGTTTCTTTTAGGCTGGTTGTTTTTTTTTCAGCTGACTCAGAAACAAAGTAATAAATACTTTGTCCATCACATTATTCAACAGTATCTATCTAATCCTACTCTGTGCTGGGTGTTGGAAGTCATATCAGTGAACAAAGCAGACGAAATTCTCCACTCGTGGAACTTACTTTTTAATGTTAGGAGAAAAGATTGCTTTCAAAAACAGCACATCATAAAGGAGTTGGTTGTAATGTGTTTGGCAAGTGTTGTAGAAGAACTAGCATTGGCGTAAGAGGAGTTGGCGTGCCTGCGGTGGTGGAAGGCATCGCGTGAACTGGAAGCGGTAGGTGAGCACAGACGTGGAAGAGGTGAGTGAGAGGACTACTGGATTATCTGAGGGAAGAGCATCCCAGACAGCAAGAAGGCCAGTGCACAGGCTCTGGGCAGGAGTGTGCCCAGCTAGCGTGTTTGAGGAATGTCATGAAGACCAGTGTGTCCAGCAGTGAACAGAGGTGACAGCAGGAGGTGCGGAGATCAGGGGTAAAAGGAGAGAGAAGGCATGACTCAGTAGGTCACACAGAACCATAAGGCCATGTTTCAGGGGTTTACATTTCCTGTGGATGGACTAGGAGGTAATTGGAGGTTTCTGAGTGAATAATGGCTTAATCTTCCTCCTATATTTAAAAGGCACACTTGGCTGTAATGTGCCTGGACCACGGGGCCCAGGAGTTGTGGTGCGTGGATCGGTTAGGGGGCTGTTGCAGGAGGCACGTGAGAGCTCGTTGGGGCTGACAATCTTTTACCGGTTAGTCCTCACGTGTCCTCCGCGGTGGTGTGTTTTTTGGGTCCGTGGGGTGGGGAGAAAAACTCTCTGATGCTTATATATAACTGATGTTCAAATACTATTAAACAGGAAGTCTGATTTTGAAGTTTTAGTGATTTGTGGCTTGTGAAGAAATAGTCTATCTGCAAGGATTTGATCAGATTACCGTCAACCAGAGTACAGTGAAGAATTCCAGTTTCTGTGGACAGTAGATGTCCGAAAAAGGATTCCATGTTTACTCAAATCTGAGAGATGCTGCATTTCAAACATTTCTTGACAGTACACATTAATTCCCAAAGTATGAGATTATAGAACCTTTTAAAACCTTGGCAAAACAATAACAAAAAGGCCTGAGAAGGTTTTCCCTTTGACTACTGTTCTGTAGCACACCACCACGGGAGACGGGAGACGACGGATGTTTCTTCAACTGTGCAGTTTCCAGGTTGAGGCAGTCTGAGGGTGCATCCCCATAAAAATAACAAGTAACGGCACACAGGATGTTACATACAGATACATAGTAGATTCCGCAGGAGTCTGCGGAGGTGGGAGGACCTTGGAATGCTCCTGACATACTGTAACAGCGCCCCTTTGTTGTTGCTTTGCTGACTGTTGGCTCTGGGACCCATGGTTCTTCAGAAAAGTACGTTATGAACAGTCACCTTAGCATATCAGAAACAAATTCCTTGTGCAACAGAAGCAGTCTTTTTTCTAATAAATAAAAATGTCACTCTTTCCCCTGTCTTCATTTCGGATAGCGAGGTTTTGGTAACTAGGTGATAATTACAGCTATAGTTGGACCTCAGGAGAGGGTTCTAGGCTAGAGAGAGACAGCCTTAGGGTCCTGAGCCTGAAGATGGAATTGAAGGTAAGGGAATGACTTGTTAACTGCAAACTGACTTCTAATTGTCTTTTTGAGCATTCTCTGTGTGTTTCCCTTTCCCTGATGCGGATACTTCATTTCCTGAAAGCAGTGCATTAAGCATCATGAGTTCTACGACCGTTTGGGGCCTTTTCCATCTTTTTCTATACTTTTCCCGCCTACTGGGATGCACAGTTAGAGTGTCTCAGTGGCCACTTTGCCTTGCATTTCCTATTACGCAAGAATTCTGTATTTGATAGATTTTTCCAATTTTATCTGTACATGTCCTCCCCCCACCAGAAGGAGAACTTCTGGATTGTGATGGGAAATCAGAATCTAGTCCTGAACGGGAAGCCGTGGATGATGAAACTAAGGGAGTAGAAGGAACAGAAGGTGTAAAAAAGAGAAAAAGGAAACCGTACAGACCAGGTACAGTACTGAAGTAGATATTTTAATGTAATCAAACTTATATAACTTAAGAAAAATATAATATTGAGGGCTTCAATTATAATTAAATATTCAAGATGAAAGGTAGCTCCTTAGCAACTCTCTAAACTAAAACTTGACTGTAGAAATTGAAGGACTGAACTATTTCAATATGCTTTTGAGGTGGAAATTCCTTAGATTGAGTATGTGACTACTTCACAGTAAATCCTTATTTTAAAATGTTTTCTTTTTTAAAGATTTTATTTATTTGACAGAGAGAGAGAGAGATCACAAGTAGGCAGAGAGGCAGGCAGAGAGAGAGAGGGGGAAGCAGGCTCCCTGCTGAGCAGACAGCCCGATGCGGGGCTCGATCCCAGGACCCTGAGATCATGACCTGAGCCGAAGGCAGAGGCTTTAACCCACCGAGCCACCCAGGCGCCCCCCACAGTAAATCATTATTTTAACGCCTTATCCCAAATGTCGTCCATTGTATTAAATGCTTTACTATATTGGCTTTTATTTGTACTTGTACTTTTAAAGCCACTTATTTTTCCCTTGATGTGTACTTCTGTAATTCTTCTAGTTTTCAGCATTCATTCTTAACATTCTTTGTTTTTGAAACGTATTTCCGTGTTTGTGCAGGAGCCAGTAAATGTACAATTAGAAGGTAATACGACAGGGTTCTTGTGCCTCCTAAAATTTATAGTTCAGGTAGTATATGACCGATACAATTCTCTCGTATTTCCTCCCTGCTTCAGAGGTGGAGGGGAAAGCTATTTTGCTTGTCAAATTTTATTTGTCTTATTAGAAAAAATTACTGAACTGATCACAATGCAGAATGTATAGAGGCTTTCTTTAGGCAGTTTATTAGTGTCTGTTTACCAGTCAGATGAGACATTAGATGGAATCAGTTCAGTCTTTATCCTTGTGACTGCTTATATTTTATTGATAAGAGTGTTCTAAATACCTTTTGATGTGCCAGGAAAAACTTCCTCACTGCTGTTTGTGGTCTGCAAGACCTTTAAGGTAACCTGCCCTAAGATGGGCCGCATGTATTAACAAGGACCTAGATTCACTTCATCCAAGTCACTGTTTGAAAGTCGTTTCATTTCTTCCTAATTAGGAGGTTTATAACTACACAAACTTTTTTAGACACTGCAGACTCCTTCTAGGAGCTTATATTTATTGTGGGTTTTTTTCTCTCTGTTTCTGCCTCCCATAGAGGTCATCCTTGTGACTGAGGGACCCATTAGGTCACAGTGTATTAGATGACTGTATCCTGTGACGGAAACTGTTAGCGTTGACTATGTATCAGACCCTGTTCTATGTACTTTACATCTATCAAGTTATTTAACCCTTATAATGTATGTATGAGGAGGTGAGGCGCTTGACGCTATCCCTGTTGTAACAGTGAGGGAACCGAAGCACTGAAAAGTTCAATAACTTGCCCAGAGTCAGTTAGTAACTAGTATTAGGGTTTGGCTCCAGATTCCGTGCTTTGAACTATGGAGCTGTGTGTGTCTCATGTCCAGCAGCCTTCACTAGACACATTACCCCTGAAGTCATACTGATTTTGTTTGGATCGTTTAGTTTCGTGTGTATTCTCCCACAGCTGATGTAGTAATTTGAATGACAATATGAGTTCCTTAATATTTGTTAAACAAGTATAATTTACTGTAATACTTACTTTGACACTGGTGAGAAGAGGAAGTGCATGCAATCTTTCTGTAGTATAATAATGTATTTTTATACCTGTTCGGTTAGTGATAAGCTAACAGTCAGTAGCTTTGACCTCTTAATTTGCATATTGCCAAACTCTTGTATTGTACATAAAAATGATAATTGATTTAAATTAGCCCGTATTGAATTTGGGAAATGCCGCCAAGCAATTTCACCCTACTTAGTACAGGGAGAAATCAATTATTTACAAAGTTACCCAATTTCTTTTTTGGATAGGTATTGGTGGATTTATGGTACGGCAAAGAAGTCGAACTGGGCAAGGAAAAACGAAAAGATCTGTCATCAGAAAAGATTCCTCAGGCTCTATTTCTGAGCAGTTACCTAACAGAGATGATGGTATGGTACTGATTTTGTTTGATTTAAACACCCTTTTCTTGCTATCCCTCTTGAAAATAACTATCCTGAAAAATGCTGCAGTCACAATCTTATTGCTTCTTATTGATCGAAGGATGTATCTGTAGAGTTCGTACCTATAATATAGAAATTAGGTTTGATAAGGAAAAGGGTTAAGTCCAGTAGAGTATATTCCTCTGGGATTTTTTGGAAACAACTTTCTGTTTTTCTTAAGTTAAATACAAACATTGTAGGGACTGGATCACGTAGTTACACCAGGTGCTTCCCAGTCATCTCACAAAAGGCCCTTCTTTGCCTGTCTTAGCTCCATGGTATGAAATTGGAGACTTTAGACTATTTTGTTGAAAGCGACAGGCTACTCCAACAATTTTTAACAAAATTGTATAATGTTTTAGAAATATGTTTTCCAGTTAATATTCTGTCATCCTCACATAGATCTTCAAAGAAGGCTAACTCATTGCTAAAGCCATGGCTTGAGAATTGGTTCTAATGAGCACATTGTGTCAGTATGGTTACAATCTGTGTGCTTCATGTATTTTACATGCTTTCTGTAGGATGCGAAGGAAAGAGCTGTTTTCGGCATGTGCTCTGATTAGAGTTCTTCCATTATTATGGGCTGGGGTTTTGACCTGTGAATTAATGAAAATTACAAATTGTGTTTTTGAAAGGAAGCACCAGATGGTTTTAAAGGAGTTTCTAATATGACTTACTATGGCTGTAAGAAGCCCGAAGAAATGTGACACATTCACTGAGATTGGTTTTATGTTTTCCATCTTTCTCTATTCTGTCTTCTAATTTTAGTTCTGTTAGGTCAGTATCTTATCCCTTCATCTGCGGCATCGGAAGTCATCTGTGGAGTGTTTATTGTATTATGCGTTGTTTCCTTTTCTGAATTGCCTTTTCAGGATTTTAACACTTCCTAGTTTCTCCTTACAGCTCGCTCCCCCTAAGCTCGGTGCTCTGTTACTTCTGCACGTGTCCAGGTGGTGCAGGGTATAAAGTAGTAACGCCTTTGCACATACGATTCTCCCGTGTGTCTCTCCTGGCCCTTCTCCGAGAGCCTCATTTCATTGTGTTTATTGTCGGAGACACATACATGTAATATAGTAAATTTTTTTTTTTTTTTTTTTTTTTTTACCATGAGCTCATATTCTGTAGAATATTCTCTGAGCTTTTTTGAGGACCGAATTGAAGGTGGCTTCTTCAGAGAGTGTCCACACTTGTTACCAAAGGCACATAAGGCTCTCCTACAGTACCAGGACTTCTGTAACTTAAAGAATTTAGCTTAAATTTTTGCCTTGAAGTTTTTTGGTCCACCTCTGTCATAAATTCAGGTTTCTTGCACTTCAGGGCTGTACTGAGTTTATGAACTCTCAGGGAGGATTTTCGCTTTTTGCCTTTCTACCCAGCACCAAATTCCATGACAAGATGACAAGCAGTTTTCTTTGCTGTTGGTGGTGGAGAGGGGGAGGGGGAGGTGAGTGATGTATGGGGGAGGTCGGGGTTGGGAGGCTGTGTTTCTTGTTAAACCAACTCTGAGCATGGAATCCTTCAGGGTCTCACCTTCATAGGAGGCACCTCTGGTTAATCTCTCTGCCTTGAGGGGAGAGGATTTAAACTTTGTGTTCTAGTCCCCATTCCTCATGAGGCTCTGAAAACTGGAGCTCAGGATCACTGGATTTTAGCAAAATTACAGAAAGCTTTCCTTAGTTCTTTGCATATTTCTTTCTGTGGTTCCTGTTTTACCTTAATTTTTGGTCTTTGAGGATTCTTTATTTTCTGGTTGATTACACTTCTTAAAAAGGTTGTTTAAAGAATGTTTATCCACCATTTGTAGTTTTCAGAAGAGTCAGTCCGCTTATATATTCTGGTAACAAAAGTGCCTTCATTGGTTTCCAGAGGGGTGTGCTGTTTGCCTTGGGAATATGAGCCTGTCATTTGGGTGCTTCCCTATCTGCTTGAAATAGTGTACTTAATTCTTTGCTAATCTTGTGGATCAATCTTTTGTTTTCTTTCCATTTCTCCAATTGATTTTAAGATCGGGCATTCATAGCATATTTATGAGCGTATTTGTAGATAGTAATATATTATTACAATATATATGTACCACAAAAACCTGATTTGCAATAAGCCGCTGAACTTGGAATTGTGTAATTGAAGAACACACATTTTTAAAAGACTTGTTGAATTTGCCCGATAAACTCTACAAAAAGGTTGTTCCTGCTAAATTGCCTTTAGTAGTATACGAGTAGCCATTTCTGCCAGACTCATGAGTGTGCGAGTTTTCATTATTTTAATTTTTAACACAAAATGTTGATGTCAAAACAATTTACTGCTTTGCAAGTAAGGAAATACTCGTTAAGAGACAATAGTAAACTCGTCTGGATACTAAATAGACATGCATTGTATTTTTTATGATACTTAAAACTTACTAATAAACTTGCTTTGACATCTTTTTGTGAAAAAGCTTGTTTGTCAAGTCCTGCTGTATAACTTAAACTTACACAGTATTGTATGTCAATTATATCTCAATAAAACTGGAGAGAAAAAAAGAAAAAGTTTGTTCGTTTATATGGATCTGAGTATATGTTGATAAGCTATAAAGTTACTTTGGGTGGGTTTGTCTGAAAATTTTAAATACCACATACTTATAAATGTGACTATTGTTTCAGGCTGGAGTGAGCACTTACCAGATACTCTAGTTGATGAATCTGTTTCCGTTACTGAAAACACTGAAAAAATAAAGAAGAGATACCGAAAACGGAAAAATAAGCTTGAAGAAACTTTCCCTGCCTATTTACAAGTAATGCTTTGCTTTATATTATATTGTGTAGTTGATTAACGAAAGAAATGTAATGTATTGAGTTTTGGAAAAGGTTTTGTTATTTTTGTTAATGTTTTACTTGTTTTAATTTGTTATTATAAGTGCCATTTTTTTACCTTTCAGAGGCCCACAAAAATTAACATTTATCTTTTTTGTGCCTTGATACTTTTCATAAAGTTCTTTTTTTATCCCGGTTTTTCACTTCTAAATATTTCATAAGATATACAAGGACATTTTGAACTGGAGAAAGCTCATTCTTCTAAACCATTTGCACCTGTGTGCTCCCCAAACCCATGTCCCATGGACAGACATCTCCCTTGGCCAGTACAGGTCAGAGTAATTATATTCACTGAATAAAGATGGCTTTTTAGCAGCCAAATTACAGCTTTAATAATTGTTTACCACTTTTAGAGGCCAGTGATCCAAAGCTTTAAGTGGAATTGTTTTTGTTTTCTAAAATATACATCAGAAAAACATCCCTCAACATGAAGACTTTGTTTTCTAGGTGTAGGCTGCATGCAAATAGAATTCTCTCTAGCTCACCCGTAAGCATGAAGTCACAGAAGAGTTCCAAACCACGTGACGTTGTCTGGAGAAGGCCCGATGTTAGAGCTAGGGTGGGGCTAGTCCCGTCTTCAGGTGCGGACATAGGATTGGAGCAGACCATCAGAGTGTCCATCTGGTCTGTCCCTCCCACAGAATAACGGCCTACAGAGATACTGCTTTATTGCTTGAATTGCAGTTATTTTTTTTTGTACCTTAATTTTCCAGTTGACTCTTACCGGTTTTAAAATATATTTCCATTCAGCTAATATTCAGCTTCTTCAGTTTTCTTTTTTGGTGATTAGAAGTATAAAAATCAAATACTCATTAGAGTAAAAAAGTCTTCTGTGTTTAATAAAACTTTTAAGCATAGTGTACAGTATGTGGTAATGTATATGAGTGCAAATTTTTATTAGCTAATATCTTAAGGGCAGCATCCATTTTAGAGTTGGGCCTTTAAGGTTGGAGTGGAGTCCCGGGCTTGAATACCATTCTGCTACCAGTTAGCGATGCGATCTCCTCTGTTCACCATCTGGGTGCCCCAGAAATGTTGAGAGATTGAATAGGAACTATTGTGTAAGGTACTTAACTTGTACCATACCTGTTGTCTTTCTTTAATAAATGTTTTATTTTCCCCGGATTCCCTTCAGATACCCATTCATCCTAACTGTGTACCCCCTTTTTAAACATA
>CM052887.1:89475441-89526220 GCA_028534135.1 Potos flavus | reverse complement strand
AAGTCATCCTGAGTCATTTAAAGAAAAAAAGTCTTGCTAATCATGGTCTCAGACTTATACCAAAGGCGTGAAATAAATGATCTCTAAAGTTCTAAGGTGCTCTGCTCTTCACTGTTTTTCCTAATGATAAAAGCATTGCTCTTAAGAAGCAGACCGTACTCTACCTGGTGCTCTACCTCTGCTGATTTTCAAATTTTTCTTAGTGAAACAGCTTGTTCATTTAAATAATGTGAAAAGTTCAAATCAAATATATCATCACCTCTACCAGATTTCACATACTTCCTTCCCCATCCCTTTGCAGAAGTTAGCATTATTAACAGTTTGGTATTTATCCTTTCAGAACTTGTTTTATAATTTATTTTTGCCTAGTGTGAGTAGTCTTGGTTTGTATTTGATGTTTTGCTGGACACATCACTCAGCTTGCTTTAATACTGTTATTTCAGAGCTTTTCTTTGACAGCATAGCCCTGCATCCTTTTAAAAAATTGATGTGTTTTATAGTTTGGGTGTCAATAATTTGTTTAGTCATAATGCCTTTTGACAGACGTTGAAGCTGCTTTCACTTTTGGTATTATAAAAAATGTTGCAGTGAACCTTTTCTGTGTATGTGTCTTTGGCAAGAGCATGTTAAATGTTGAGTTTCTGCAAAATTGTCCTCTACAAAGGATCCTTCTAGACAGGACTGCCTTACAGAAAATAGACTAGAGCTTCTGCTGTGGTTGTTGGGTTGAAGCGAAGGGGGGGACAGGTCCAAGGGCTTCCTTTTGTCCTTCTTATTGATCCTTGAAAAGTTTTGGAGAGATCCTCTAGTTGTAAGCAACTCAGCTTGAAACACTAGTCTCTAGGGTACAGGAAGTATACTGAAATGGAGAAATGTTAATATGAGTAAGTGAATAAAAGCCAAAAGCCTTTAATAGTAAATTTTGTGCACATAGTATGGTTCAAATGACTATAAAAATCCTCTTTCAGATTTATAGCATGTTAAGTCTTTAATGCGGTTGTGTGAATCAATATGAGGTTACTAAATCTACCTGAAGTATGTAAATATTAAAGCTGTAGATCAAACCCTTGTGCTATTCTCTGCAAGTAATCTATAAATATTAATAATATTCATGAAGCCTTAGTTTTTCTTATAATATGAATTAAGGTGCCAATAGTATTATAAATTTATCGTTTTTAAATTTAATTGTTGTCTAATCTCCTGGAATTATTGGATTATTATATTGCAGTTCCTAGAAACACATTTGGCATGAGTGTGTGGTTTTATTTGCATAATTTTATTTGTCTCTAGTAAAACTACAAAAACATCTTTTAAAATAAGGGGAAATCTGTATAAAGCAATTGATAGGTTGTTTCTGTATTGTTCATATATTTCTGTATTCAATTTCTATATTCTTGAATACCAAGTTTTTGTGTTATTTCTGACTTCTTGTCAAAAATGGCAGAATTACCTGTCAGCATTTTAGAATTTTATAACTAAATCAGTCATTTTCATATGTGCTTATCTTTATCTAGGAAGCTTTCTTTGGAAAAGATCTTCTAGATACAAGTAGACAAAACAAGCTAAGTTCAGATAATTTGTCAGAAGATACAGCTCAGCTTTCATATAAAACAAACATGAACACAAATTTCTTGGATCCTTCCTTAGATCCACTGCTTAGTTCATCCTCAACTCCAGCAAAACCTGGAACTCACGGTATGTGGAATGATTTACAGATGTGCTCTTTATCATATGACACTTGTATTCCTTATAATAAAACCTTTGAAATGCTTTAGTTTGGCCTCATGCATTTAAAAAGTCAACTTCTTTGAAGTGTAATATGCATTCGGAATGCAACTACTGTAAGTGGACAGTTCTGTAGGATTTGGCAAATAAATTTATCTGCGTAACTGCCACCAAAATCAAGGGTTGCAGAGGAGAATGCTCAGCTTATAATATGCTAAGGATAATGTAAGGAGGTGTAATTTTGCCATAGTCGGTGAGTAATAAACGTAATAATCTTTGATTTAAGTGAGATAGATTTTTGTTAATTACGTGACCCAAAGAAATTCAAAAGAGGGGGAGAAAAAAAGAATGCTCTAGCTGGGAACTGGCTGACAGACTGTGTTAATTCAATGAAATATATTGTGTTAGATCACAGTTTCTTACTACTGACCGTTTGGGCCAGAGAACTTTTGTTGGAGGGAGGCCTTGTGGTGCATTGTGGGAACTTGGCAGCATCTCTGTCCTCATGTCGTGAGAATCAGCAGCATCTCCAGATGCTGCCAAATATCCCCTGCAAAACTGCCCCTGACTGAGAAGCACTACCCCACTTATAGTGAGTGTGGGGACTATTTGGAAGCAAGGAAAGGTATGAGACATTAATACACTTATAAAGGGATGTTAAGGCTCTAGGAGTTTAACTAGTTCAGTATGTAGGGATTGTGATCACAGAGTTTCTGCCCCACTTCTAGATTTTTATCTTACTATCGGTTGAAAATTAATGTTTTTCTGACAAACTTCCTTTTTACCGTTGATTACTTTTTTTAACTCAGTGAATTTTATAAACTCAATTTGGAAAATAATCTTCAGGTAACCTTTTGCTGAGAGATGACTTTTGATATATTACAGCTCCATTAACTTGGCATTACCCTGGATTGGCATACAGGTTTTTATTTTATTTTAACTTCTCAAAATAATGAGAAGCAGTCTTACCTGCCCTCGCACACACACAGGATGTCCATCTTTCTTAATGTTGGCAACGGGGAAGTTAAAGCACCGATCTAAAGGCCATCATTTTTGTTTATCTTAGCAGATCATTTTACTTTTACTTTAATTCTATTGCTTTAAGTGCTTACCTGCTCTTACCCGTGTCAATATATTGTTAATATATAGCAAAAGACTTGTGGCTCCTTCAGACAGTATCTTACTCTGAAGGAGATCTTACTGTAAAAATCTTGACTAGCCACTTAAAAACTTAACTAGAATTTACTTGCCCTTGAGTTTTTATGAGGAAGAGAACTGAAGTTGGACAGAAGGCATATTGTGGCAGGAAAAACATTGATAAATTCACAGAACTGCAGAGAGTGGTTCAGTGGTGAAGCCAGAATGAGGAGGACCAAAATATCACCTGTTCCAAAACCCGGACTCAGTGGAACGTTCTCTGGAGCTGAACCACACAGGCCTTCCTAACCGGGAAGCTTGCACGTAGCAGCCTGTACCTCGTTCAGTTATAATCTGTCACATCAGTTCTCATGACTTGTTGGTAAGATAGAAAAATCCCTTTCCTCAAGTAGGGGTGAACTTTTAAAACATTTTTGAAAAAATGTTAGTTGTAATTTATGTAGTAGAGTTCCATTAGTTTAATAACACACAGAATGCGTGAAAGCATTCAGATTTTTTTCCCTTAAAGTGTCTAGAGAATACACTATTGAAGTAATTTTATTTCTCTAAAAACTTTACAAATATTTGGGCGCTTAATTTACATTAGTTTTTGGTTTGAAAAACTAAAGTATTCTTAATGAATTCTGTTTGAGAAGTATGTTTAGTGGGACAAGACTATTTATGTCTTACAGGGATATTTTCTTGAGGATCTTAGAAGTATTTTATGTCCCCTGCCCCCTTTTAAAAGTAAAAACACAGTTGACATGGATTTAAAAATGCGGGTGTTTCTTAACTTATATTAATTATTAAAGCTAGCCTTCTGTCTTACTGATGAATCCCGACTTTGGAGTCCTCCTCGACTCTGTTATCTCACACTGCACACCGGATACACCCACAGGTTTGTCTCTGCTTCAGGATGTAGCCCAAAGTCGACCATGTCTCATCTCCACTCTCCCTCCTGCTCTGGAGTGCCCGGTGTGACCACCCCTCACTTAGACCACAGCAGCAGCCTCTAGATGGGTCTCCAGGCCCCCCTGGTGCCAGCATTCCCCACGCCCACCTCTCCCAGTCTGTTGGACACAGGGAAGCCTGAGCTTTCCCTTTCAGAAAGCACTCCTATCCCCTTGTAGCTATCAACCTATGCAACAAGTTCCCATTCTGCTTTGTATTTCTGACTAGAGCTCAGTCTTCACCATGACTTATAAAACCGCGTAATCTCACTTTAGCTGCCTTTTATTTCCTACCACTCCTTCCCTTCATTACTCCTTCCCTTCACACCGACCACATTTAGCAAAACCCTTCCTGCTGCTGTCTTTCCATCTGCTTTTCCCTTTGCCTGGAGTGTTCTCTCCATCTTTATGCATATTACTCCCTTCCTTCATTTACATTAATCCTCAGTCATGTCCTTTAAAAGGTCTTCCCTGGCCACTTTATCTAATACTTTATCATCTCCACATCTTATTCTAAGTCCTTTGTCCTTATTATTATCTTCATAGCACTTACACTGCTATCATTTATTTGCTAGCTCCCTCTGAAAAAGTGAACGAAGTAGGCATGCACTTTGTTTTAGTTATTCTGAATTCCCAGTGGCTGGAACAATGCCTGTTAACATAATCCATAGACATAATTCTGTGGGGCCTGAAATATTTTTTGAATAAGTAAGTGAATGATTAATCAGTATTAAGATCAAAGTTGGAAGTAGGCATCTAACTAGATGGTACTACTTTATATTTTACAAGGAATTTCTAAATGCTTTGACTTTGATATTTATCTTCCATGTTTTATTTTCTAGATGTCACTTTTAGAGATGTCACTTTCTTAATGCAATTTTTTTTTCCCTTTCTTAGAGCATTCTATTTCACTTTTATTGCCTTTATTTCTCTTATTGGTCTTTATTTTAAATTTTATATTATTGCTAATAAACAGTCACAAAACAAAAGTAGTCTTAATTTTTAATGTTTTGTTATTCAAAACATAAGTGTGTGTTTTCTTTGAAAAATTCCTTTCTGTAGAACTAATAATCTTCTGATTCTAGCACTTAACTCAGGATCTGCTGTAGTCTAGATGTTTAGCGAATGGTTGAATGAGTGAGCGTATTTTAGAACTTAATGTCTAGGACAATATTGAGACTTTAAAAATGTACTTGCTATGCTTAGGTACGACTGATGACCCCTTAGCTGATATTTCTGAAGTCTTAAACACAGATGATGACATTCTTGGAATAATTTCAGATGACCTTGCAAAATCAGTTGATCATTCAGGTATATATGTCTATATTTGTCTAGTGTCTGTTTTATGATACAATGAGAGGTGTGTGTGTGTGTGTGTGTGTGTGTGTGTGTGTGTGTGTGTGTGGAATAAGTTTAGTCTTTTCTCTGAAACTGAAAGAAAGTTTGTTTGGACTTTGTCAAAGAACTCATCATTTTATTTGATCTACCTCAGCTTTTTTGCTTTAGGAGAGGAAATAGCAAGTTAATTTCTGTTGTCTTTCTAATTGCATCAAACTTAAGGCTTGTCTCCCTGCAATCTTGCTCTATCTTGTTTCTTCTTTTGTTTGCATTGCCCCTTACTTCCCGCTCCTGTGGTAATCATCCGTTTTATTTGGTTTGGGTCTTGTAGGTCTTGATTTATGCACTTTCCAGGTTGAGAGCTCACCTTTTCCATTTGGTAAGAAACTGAGCAATGGATGACGGCTGACTAGAAGTAGTCTTTTTTTATAGTGATTTCAGCTGAAACAGCCTGTAGGTGCATGCGTATTGTTAGAGTGCTAATTTGTCACTAATCCATACTTGCTTTTCCCTTTGTGCGTGCAGCTAAAGCATGGCACAGCTGTGCTGTGCTTTGGATGACTTTGTCAGTAGTTCTTTTTTTTTTAATGAATGGTTTTCTTCTCAATATGTAATTTATAATATGACCCACATGTTATAGAATTAGTTCCTAATACAAGATTATATAAGGGCAGACTAAATTTTAGTTTTTAATAGTAGCAATACTGAGAGAGCATGATAAAGTAGATGATAGACCACTTTTCAGTGTGATTTTTGCCTGGAAACCAATTTGTATGAAATAAACCGTGTTATATTATAAATATAATCTATATCTTGTTTTGTGACTACAGAATATTTCCAAAATGTGATCTGTAGTTGAAATTATTCACAAAAGGATAATGTTTACTAAACATTGAGAATTTTAGAGCATTTCATTAATTTATTTGAAAATCGATCCCTCCTGTGTCACACACTACAGTTGATAGTTGAACTATACATTAGAAACTACTATTTTCCAAGCTAAAGCAATCACTTTTATGTATTAAATACTATATATCGAATCTTCTTATAGATCACTGTATTAATGAGGTAGTGCTTATTTTTTGTGAAAGTTTAGAACCAGGTGTGTTTTTTTGTTCCTCAGGAAATGTATGTACTTTGATTAAAATATAACTTTAAGTGGCACCTAAGTTTACAAATACATTGTGCCTGATTTTTACTATGATTGACTATTCAAATTGGTATAAGAACCATGATTAATTTAGAATTACAAACTTTTCATTGCTCTATTTTAATCATATTGTTCTATTCTGACGCAGATAAGTAGTGCTGTGCATTTCACGTGAATATTCAGAATTCACTTGTCATCTGTTTACTTTGCTCCTCCAGCTGGAATAGATATTGGTCCTGTCGCTGGTGACCCATCCTCTTTGCCTCAGCCAAGTGTCAATCCAAGCTCACGGCCATTAAGTGAAGAGCAGCTCGATGGAATCCTCAGTCCTGAGCTAGACAAAATGGTCACAGATGGTAAAATATTTGCCCTACATCTAGGCTTTCTAAAAGACATGAGTAAATATGATTTTCAAAGATTTCTGCATGCTTCTTTATAATTTAACTTCTCTTCTGATCATTTCTGTGTCAAATGCTGTTTTGTGTCAGTACGTTCAAATGGTAGTTGTTAATATTTGTGTTTCTTTATTTTATCCTAGGAGCAATTCTTGGAAAGTTATATAAAATCCCAGGTACTTGTGTTCTGTATTTTGAGTTTATGAAAACGGCATTCTGTATACTTTGGCTCTGATAGTCTTTGATTTTAATCTTACTGTCACTGTAATTCTGTGTCACAGAGCTTGGAGGGAAAGATGTGGAAGACTTGTTTACTGCTGTGCTTAGTCCTGCAGCCACTCAGCCGGCCGCGTTTCCGCAGCCTCCCCCGCCCCCAGCGCCACAGCTGGTGCCCATGCACAGTCAGGGTACGTCACCTCTAGAAAAGTTTCGTAAGTACGCTCGTGCAGTGTATATGCCTTTGCTAAAGCAAATCAGCCTTGTCCTGTAGAAACAACCTATACAAACCGACAGGAGAAAACCCTCTTTTGTGGCAATGGAATTATACTTAATTTGAATTTATCTCAGTCACTCACCTACCTCTGTGAACTTCCCCAGCCCTCTGGGATCCACTTTGTGACCAGAGTTCTTTTGCTCTCTTTACTGGCAATGGGGAGAACGGTGCCTGCCTGCTGCCCTTCACCAGTCTGGCTCCCCTTCAGTCAGCCCTTCTTGCACACACGTTTGGAGAATGGACCCCCCTCCCCCCCTCCCCCCCCCACAAACCTGGCTGCCGGTCTCGGCTTCCCTGTTGTTTCCTGAGTTGGCAGATCACCACCTCCACACCCAGCCCTGTCTTTCCATTGTGGCAGATGGCACAAATACAGATGCCTGTTCGGGTAGTTACGGTTTCCCTTCAGACCGTGAGCTCCTTGAAGGCTAGGGTCGTATCTGTCCCCACCGAGTGTGTGCTCAGCACATCCTTTCAGAGTAAATCTGCCACCTTTTCCACTGTCAACTTCAAATCTCTAATTTTGTAGAAATCTGCCTTTGATCAGTCTTCTTCTACCAACTTATAACTAGTTGCCAGATAATTTCTCCGTGTTTCTGGAGAGCTGAAATCGGATAACTTAAAATTTGTGGAGGTAGGTGAGGAGACAGCGCCACAGGTGTGGGAATCTCCCGTGGGGGTGGTTGGGGGCCTGTGGGGTCATGTGGGCCTTCAGTGATTGGAGCACAGGGTCCTCTCTATCCTGCTGTTACTGCTTCATGACGATATACTGAACTAAGTAATTTAATGATCCTTTAATAACCCTTTTATAACACTGTTTTTGTATAAGTGCTGAAATATGCAAATAATTTAATGTTATCTTTACTACCAATTTTGTGTATACATGAAAAATGTCATAATGCACATAATTAAAATATTTTAGTTTCTGCCAGTTTAGCCTCTAAACATAAATTTACCTTGATTTTTGCTAGACTAAACATGTGATTTACATTTGGATAAAATAGACTCATCATAAGTGCTTCTTGTCTTAATTGTTCCCATATGTTTCCTTAATGATTAAGAGTGTAACACTTCGATATTTCTCTTCTCTGCATATTAAAAAAAAAACGTATCTCCATGTTTTCTGAAATGGAAAATAATGATTTTAGAAATCAGATCAAATCAAAGATGCTTTTTTTTCGGAGAGAGAGCATGTGTGCATGGGCAAGGGGAGAAGGTAGAAGCAGAAGGAGAGGGGGAGAGAGAATCTTAAGCAGAATCCATACCCAGCACATAGCCCAATGTGGGGCTCGATCTCACAACTCTGAGGTCATGACCTGAGCTGAAATCAAGAATCAGACACTTAACTGAGCCACCCAGGCACCCCAAAGATTCAATTTTTAAAAAAGATTTATTTATTTTAGAGAGCTAGTGAGAGAAAGCGAGGAGGGTCAGAGGGAGAGAGAGAGAATCCTAAGCAGGCTCCATGCCCAGTGCAGAGCCCGATGCGGGGCTTGATCTCACAACCCTGAGATCAGGACCAGAGCTGAAATCAAGAGTCAGAGGCTCAGACTGCACCACACAGGTGCCCCAAGATGCATTTTTTAAATAAACAATTTTACTATCATTATTTAAATCCTTTCACAGTGTAGGCTCATTTTTGAAAGGTTTTGAGGGGGTGCCTTTTTTTTTGTTAGGTTCTTATATGTAATACAAAGATGAATGAGACTGCCTACTGAAAGGAGTTTATCATCCTCGTATTGTAGACTTTCAGGTATACAGCTAATTTATATCATAGGAGACCATGGTTCAAGTAGAACCTTCAAAGTCATTAAGATTTCAAGTCATGTTTCAAAGAATAATAATTCTGACTTTAGGACAAAGCATGATTAGGCCACATACATAGTGACACACAGATACTCAATAATGGCAACTTGAACATTTTCCAGAGCAAAGAAGAGTAAGCGGGTAGCGTTTAAGGAGCAAAAGTAGAAAATGCACATCGGGTCTAGATTGTATGTAAATGGCTGTGGAAACAGGCAATGGCAGTTGGCCTTTTCTTCTGCGGGTTACTTAGAGCCATCCAAGATCTCACACCAGTGAAATGACCTGATGGGTTACGTGTTTCGGCAGGGTAGCTCTGCTAGCAGTATTGGAAATGAATTTGAGACAAGGGTTATACTAATGAGTTTATTGTGGTTGGGGCTAAGTGAAAATTTGGGTTCCATGCATTTAAATGTATTTGCAGTGCTAACTGAAAGAAGCAATGGATATGAGAGGCAGTGATGTTAGAATACAGAGGACTCTGCTACTGAATGGCTGTAAGGTACCAGGAAAAGTGGGACAAAAGTGAATTAGACTGATGTGAGCCAGGCTTGCCTACAGGTGATCAGGCTGTAAACTAGAAACGCAGAACAGAAAGGACTGTGTGTGTCTGTGTGCGTGTGTGTTAGTGTTAGAGGGCAGCAGAGGTATAACACTTAGTTTTAGGCTATTGTTAGTTTGTTAGAAATGGAACATACACATTGTTCTGACTTACAGGCAGACTTACTTGCAGTTGTTAGGCAATATGTATAGGTGAAAATTTAGGAATTACGTGTGGGGTGGCACTAGTCGGAGTTGTGGGAAGGGTGAGATTTCTTATGAGAGCACACTGCTGTAAGTACAGAATTTTGAAGAACCCTTTAATTAAATGTGATGAGTTATATGCTTAACTCTCCTGATTTATATTAGATATGCAATTATATGTTCCTTTTCTTTTTCTTTTTTAAGAGTTATGTGAAAGTGAAAAGGCAGTGATGGAGACTGCGGGAGAGGCCTAGGATCTTAGAGATGAGGATTGTTATAGATAGGGTACAAAGTCAGGTAGGATGAATGCTTGAAAGATGTTTCATTGGACGGTAAAATTGTTGATAATCTTTAGGAGAGTAACTTCAGTAGGAGTGGTTAAGGAAGGGTGCCAGAATATAATGTCAACACAGTAATGCAGAAGGTCAGAAAGTGGAGAAGGGAAATATCAAGAAGATTGAGATAGAGTAACTTGAAATCACTTTAGCTGAAGGTTAATTGAAGTAACTTTCCTATCATTACTGTGATTCATGCCTTGAAAAAGCTTACTTTTATAAGCTGATATCATCAGGTAGAGTTGGTATGGTAGATGAGAGAGAAAGACAGAGACCAAGAGACACCACTTCTTAATTACAATAGTAATAAAGGAAAAATGCTTTGCATTTACTTCTGTGTCCTTCACAAGTTATTTAACCTCTGGGTCTTTGCTTCAAAGGACCTACATGTGATAACCCATTTCCTAGGTGGCTGTGAGGGTCAGAGAGTTAATACATGTTAAGCTTTCAGAACAGTGCTTGGCATATGCTGAAATGCTTCATAAGCTATTATTATGAGAGGTTTCGATACGGTCATGTGGTTAAGATAGTGCTGACATGGATCACACTGTCATTACCAATGAAGAAGCTTTTGTTTATCTTAATTACATGAAAGACATTGGAGATTTTTCAGTCAAATCTTATATTCCTTAATGGAACCTACTTTTCATTGAAACTGAAATAGAAGTAACATTCTACTTGGGATAAAGGCAGCAATGTTGTTCCCTGATCTCATCCTTGAAGTGAACGTAGGTGTCCTGAGACATTTGCCACTGTTGTGTTCCGATCCAGTCGGTCCAGCTCTGGCATTTAGTAGAATAAGCCCTAGTTTGGAAGTCAGGTAGCTCATAGGAAGTCCTGAGACAAAATCCTGAAAACCTTGTGGTAATCAGTCCCAGTATCCTCACATAAGTACTGGAGCCGTCTATACTCAGAGTTGTTCCAGTTAGAGGATCTGGTTTAGGTGATAGGACATCATGCAGTACCAAACTTGTGGGTGAGATGCTGCTACTGGTTTTCCTTTTTTCTTTTTTTTTTTTTTGGTTTTCCTTTTTTCTAATGGCATGACAAAGTCATTGTTAAGAGTTCTCTGTCATTACATCGATCGGCCCACGTAGTAGCCAACTCTGTATTTCCGTTTGTATAATTGATTGATGATGTGGACATGGGTCTCCTACTGTTGTTCTGGGTGTTGCAACAGAGGCCATGCATTTATTATTTCGGAGGAGGTCTCCAGATTGGGAGGAGGTTTTTGAAGGTACAGAAAACTGTGTAGATAAGGACAGTTGGCTCTTCCCAAATAGTTCAGACCAGTAGAGGATCATAATAATCAAAGTTGGAATTATATGCTTGAGGAGAGTTAGGGGACGCACATGGTGGTCTTACTACGGTTTGCCTACTGGCTGTTTAGAAAGAAGATGATCAGGGATTTGAAGTTTGTAAATAAGCTGGAATGATAGTTAAAATGTGTGTGGGGCTGAAACTGCAAGCACGTAATGAAAATTAGGCCCAAAACAGAATGTATGAATTTTTAACAATGATCATCTATTTGGTAATGGTAGATGAAATATTGCTTGTTCCAAATAATTTTAGACCACGTACCAATTTAAAAATCATGGATGGTTTTTTGTATTAACAGCAACAAGGGTAAAATATAAAGAACTGTCTGTCTGTAAAGTGTGAATGAAGAAGAGAAAGAATATTTGATGAAACGTACTAGCATTTGCTGTGAGAGTCATTCTTTCTGTGGAGCTAATACATGCGGAATAGCTCACCACATGCCAGGCACTGTGTGGAGAACTGCACATACGTTGTGTCAGTAACATTACAGAGTACCTTCATGTTGTAGAAATAGTAATTGACTCTCTCTTAACGGGTAGCAGAAATTAAGCTTCAGGCCCAGGGCTATCAAACTCTAACACACGTGCTATCTGCGGTATACCATGATGAAGTAGGGAGAAGTACAGAGACCAAATTGCAAAATATCATAACCAAAAATTACTCTTTGTGTAATATTTTAGTTTAATATTGAAATAAAAAGCCTGCTTTTAAAGAGTGCTAGAAATTTTTATTTAGAAATGTTACTTATAAATAAGCTGCTTTTTAAAAATTATTTATGAATAATATGCAAACTGAATTGTGGCTTTCTTCTTTAAAGATGTTTTTTCCCGGATGCCACTCATGAATGGCCTTATCGGACCCAGTCCTCATCTCCCACACAATTCTTTGCCTCCAGGAAGTGGATTGGGAACTTTCTCTGCCATAGCACAATCTCCTTACACTGATGCCAGGTATCATAGGCTTCATTTTCCATGGAAACTGAAGTCACACTGATTTTTATTATACAAATGTTAATTGGTCTGTTTTAAGTTGCTGTGTACTGTATAAGTGTATGTTACATATTTGGGATCTTTGCTAAAAATTATCTAACATTTTAGCTATTTTGTAATAGGAGGTCTTAAGGAAATTGTACTTGACCATAGTATTTATGTGTATGAAGTCAAATTATTTATTATTTCCCAGGGATAAAAATCCAGCATTTAATCCAATGGCAAGTGATCCTAACAGCTCCTGGCCGTCATCAGCTCCCACGGGGGAAGGAGAAAACGATACAATGTCAAACGCCCAGAGAAGTACCCTGAAGTGGGAGAAGGAGGAGGCTCTGGGTGAAATGGCAACAGTAGCGCCCGTTCTCTACACAAACATTAACTTCCCCAACCTGAAGGAAGAATTCCCTGGTAATTCACGGATATAGTATTGCTGTTTGTGTTACCAGCTTTCCTGCATGTGCAATGCCTGTTTGTTGTTTTGTTACTATAGTAGAAAGGCCGTGTATCAATGCTAAATTTCATCAGGTATGACTGTGTACAATGTGAAGATTCCGGATGTATGGAAAGATCTTGGCATTTTCTCAGCCCTAGACCCTGCATCCATTTGCATATTTCCTAAAAGTTAATTTCAGCTAATGAAATAATCTATTTTCCGGCTCTTAGCAGTCTTCCTAAATGTGGAACTCAGTGTTGTGTTACATGTGTAATTCTATCCACCCCACCCCACCCCCAAATCCTAGAACAGGAACTTAACATTTAGTCAAGAGTACTAAATCAGACTCCGTTCTCAGAGTCCGTTCCCAACCAAGCGAACTCCATAGTGTTTCCCCTTCTCCCCAACTGTCCAGCCGATTTGAAAAAGTCAGAAGATATAAGGTTACCATTTTCGAAAATTCTGATTAACTAGAGGATGAGCTATTTAGGTTAATGGAATGTCATTTATAGAATATTTTTAAGCAAACATTGGTTAATTACGGTGAGTTCATGTTGCCAGACAGACCAGGACGGAGAGGGTCGCTCACACTCCTACAGTCGTTTCCCTGCTATCAGCATACAGCTCTTTTAAATTACCTGGGGGTTACCCAGAAGTGATTTTCTTACAGATGACACCTGTCTTTTAGGTGCCTCTTTGGGATACTTTATTCATTATGTATAGAAATAAATGCTACCTTCTCCAACAATAAAAATCAGTGGTTTAGTACAGGGTTGTCTATTAAAGGAATAGACATACTTTTATCCCACCTTCATTTGCTGTTTACAGATGAGCATTATCTGGCTCTATTAAGTCACTTTGTATCAATGTACAAAGTACATTAGAGTAGAACTTAGAGTAGAACTATGGTTTTTTTTTTTTAAGTAATTTTCTTTAGTAATTTTACGATGTGATTCCAGAACCCCATGAGATAGCATGTTAAGGCTGTTGCTGTGTCACCATTTTCATTTCCATTTTCATTGGCTTTCTTGAAACTTTATTTTTTTTTAATGGCTAAATCATTTCTACATTTATCACTGTTGATTTCACCCATATTTCACTTTGTTTACTGTCCTAACACTGAATTTCATAGAAATGACTTGAAACTGTTAGTTTTCCGTATGTTTGTTGCGCACAAATGCTGGTGAGCATTCTTATTATAAATAAGAATATTTATAATTATGATTACTTCTTTTGGTCACATTGATAGACTTCTCTTTAATACAGATGTTTTACAAAACTCTTAGCTTTGGTTCTTTCTAGTAGCATCTTACATGGTTGAGGGAACTTGTTATGTTTGACTTAACTTTATCTCGGCTGCTCAGCCCATTTAAGAGCTTCCCCACTCTACAGGTGAGATGGTTAATAAGGCAACCCTTCATTTGGCAGATATTTGTTTGGCCTACTGTGTATGTGGAACTTCATGCCATACAAAGAAGTGAACTTAGGGCCACTCATTTTAGGAGAACACAGCCAGACTAAGTTGAGCTGTCAGCACCGCATGGCCATGCGCCCTGAGCTTGGCTCTGTAAATGTGTGCACCGTGCTTTTCTGTTGCAGACTGGACTACCAGAGTGAAGCAGATTGCCAAGCTGTGGAGAAAAGCGAGCTCACAGGAAAGAGCGCCTTACGTGGTATTGACCAAAACTCCCATGTATCATATTCTTTTTTTTTTTTTAAGATTTTATTTAATTGTTAGAGAAAGAGAGAGCAGAAGCAGGGGGAGAGGCAGGCAGAGGGAGAAGCAGGCTCCCTGCTGAGCAAGGAGCCCAGTGTGGGACTCAGTCCCAGGGTCCTGGGATCATGACCTGAGCCGAAGGCAGACACCCCTATATTCTTAAACATAATACTTGAACCTTACTTTTATTGTCTTAGGTTAATAAAAAGATTTACCATTGCACAAAATACATGTTAATACTTGTACAACGAATAAACAGCTTTGTTTTTATAGTGATTTCCTAGTTTATTATGTCTTAAGGTAGAATGTGGTGTTTTCATAAGTTAGTTAATTCAGGATATTGAAGATTGAAATCAGTTACTTTAGGAGCATATTTAATTCATTTCGCTATTTTAGAAAAAAGATTTTATTTATTTATTTGAGAGAGGGAGAGCTCACACAGGGGAAGCAGGCTCCCTGCTGAGCAGAGAGCCCGATGTGGGGCTCGATCCCAGGACCCTGAGACCATGACCTGAGCCGAAGGCAGAGGCTTTAACCCACTGAGCCACCCAGGTGCCCCTGACCCAACTTTTTCGTATAAAGTTTATCGTAGTTTTACTTTGTTTTGTTTCTTGAAACATGGTACATTAGATGGAATATAACTTCCTCCTCCTTTTTTCAAAGCAAAAAGCCAGAGATAACAGAGCTGCTTTACGCATTAATAAAGTACAGATGTCAAACGATCCCTTGAAGAGGCAGCAACAGCAAGACAGCATCGATCCTGGTTCACGCATCGATTCGGACCTCTTTAAAGACCCGTTAAAGCAAAGAGAATCAGAGCATGAGCAGGAGTGGAAATTCAGACAGGTATGTGTTTTTTTGTTTTTAATAATTTGCTTCTAAATGGCATTTTTACTTTTTGAGAGGAGAGCAGTTTATGCCATTATTTCAGGAGAAGGTTCTTATTAGAATATAAAAATGAGATTAAAAATAGACTTCCCTTTCTCAGTAAACTATATTTAAGTTGATTTGGGAAGTTCATGGAAATACTATAAACAACGTATTGCTGTCGGTGTCAGCGGTGCACTGTGATGTGTGATCATGTCTCCTCTTCAGGAATTTGTAATCTAATATGGGCCCCATCTGGTAACTGATGACATCAAACAAATTAATTTTCTGTCACTTTTTTCCTCCCGTGACCGTTAACATTCTTTTTCTCAAGCATGTGATTGCTTTTTCTTTCCTATTTCACAGCAAATGCGTCAGAAAAGTAAGCAGCAAGCTAAAATCGAAGCCACGCAGAAACTCGAGCAAGTCAAGAACGAGCAGCAGCAGCAGCAGCAGCAGCAGTTTGGGGCCCAGCCCCTCCTGGCCCAGTCCGGCTCGGACACACCCAGCAGCGGGATGCAGAGCCCCTTGACCCCCCAGCCTGGCAACGGAAATGTGTCTCCTGCGCAGTCATTCCATAAAGACCTGTTTACAAAGCAGCTGCCCAGCACCCCCACCTCTGCGTCGTCCGATGATGTGTTTGTAAAACCGCAGGCCCCTCCTCCAGCCGCAGCCCCGGCCCGCGTGCCTGTTCAGGAGGGCCTGCCGCAGTCTCAGGCCTGCCCGCCGGCCTCACCGCAGGTGTTCTCCCCGGGATCCTCTCACTCCCGACCGCCGTCCCCGATGGATCCTTACGCGAAAATGGTTGGTACCCCAAGACCACCTCCTGGGGGCCATAGTTTTTCCAGAAGAAATTCTGCTACGCTGGCGGACAGCTGCGCCCCTCTGCCTTCGGTCTCTAGGCCTGCTCAGATGAGTGAAACAACAGCAAATAGGCCGTCCCCGGTCCGAGATTTATGTTCTTCCTCCACAACAAACAGTGACCCCTATGCAAAGCCTCCAGATACACCTAGACCCATGATGACAGATCAGTTTCCCAAACCCTTGGGCCTCCCCCGGTCCCCTATAGTTTCCGAACAAACTGCAAAAGGTCCTCTAGCAGCTGGAACCAATGATCACTTTACTAAACCATCTCCGAGGACAGATGTGTTTCAAAGACAACGGAGAGCTGACCCATACGCACGACCCTTGTTGACACCTGCCCCTCTTGATGGGGGTCCTGGACCTTTTAAGACTCCAATGCAGCCCCCTCCATCTTCCCAGGATCCCTATGGATCAGTGTCCCAGCCACCAAGGCGATTGTCTGTTGATTCTTATGAAAGGCCTGCTTTAACACCAAGACCTGTAGATAACTTTTCTCATAACCAGTCAGGTGACCCATTTAGCCAGCCTCCCCTAACCCCACACCCGGCAATGAATGAATCTTTTGCCCATCCTTCAAGGGCTTTTTCCCAGCCTGGAACCATATCAAGGCCAACATCTCAGGACCCATATTCCCAACCCCCAGGAACGCCACGACCTGTTGTAGATTCTTATTCCCAGCCCTCAGGAACATCTCGCTCCAATCCAGACCCTTACTCTCAACCTCCTGGAACTCCCCGGCCTACTGCGATTGATCCTTACAGTCAGCAGCCACCAACCCCCAGGCCGTCTACACAGGCAGACTCGTTTGTTACATCTGCTGCTAATCAGAGGCATGCGGATCCGTATGCCCATCCCCCTGGAACACCAAGACCTGGGATTTCTGTTCCGTACTCTCAGCCACCAGCAACACCAAGGCCAAGGATTTCGGAGGGTTTTACTAGGTCCTCAATGACAAGACCAGTACTCATGCCAAATCAGGATCCTTTCCTGCAAGCAGCACAAAATCGAGGAGCAGCTTTATCTGGCCCGTTGATAAGGCCACCTGATGCATGTTCCCAAATGCCTAGGCCTCCTGGACCTGGTATTTCAGACACGTTTAGCCGAGTCTCCCCATCTGCTACTCGTGACCCCTATGATCAGCCTCCAATGACTCCGAGATCTCAGTCCGACTCTTTTGGAACAAGTCAAGTCGCTCATGATACTGTTGATCAGTCGAGGCCTGGCTCAGAGGGGAGCTTCAGTGCACCTTCAAACTCTCCAATGAGTTCTCACAGCCAGCAGTTTTCCGGTGTGTCCCATATTCCTGGACCTGTACCAACTTCAGGAGTCACAGATACACAGAATACCGTAAATATGTCACAAGCAGATACAGAGAAATTGAGACAGGTAAAAAACACATCGTATCTTCACAGATGTTTTAAGTGTGTTATTTGAGAAAGCTTTCATTTCCCAGACTGAGTAATTTCTACACAGATGTTTATCTTTGTAGAATTTGTCATGCTGCAAAGAAGAAAAATGAAATTGTTAATATTAATGCAATTGAATTTGATTTATTCTGCATCTCATTTTTGTATGGGAATTCTTAAATATGAAAACTCTCAACTTTATGATTCTTGTGTGGCAGGGAAAAGGACTCAGATTATTACTTTGTTTTTATAACCTGTTGAATAGTTAAGTATTGCGGATGTTTTATCAAACTTGTAAACATTTAAGCATCACCATAGTTACATATTGGAAGTATTCGGACTTAAAAAGCCATCCATTCATTATCCGACCTCCCCATGATTGTCGTTTCTTTCTGTCCAGCGGCAGAAGTTACGCGAGATCATTCTCCAGCAGCAGCAGCAGAAGAAGATGGCGGGCCGACAGGAGAAGGGGTCGCAGGATTCGGCGGCGGTGCCCCACTCGGCGTCGCTGCCGCGCTGGCACCCTGAGAGCATCGGACAGGCTTTCGGCAGGCCTCCACCCCCCTATCCCGGGAACATCACGTCACCCGCTGTCCCTCCTCTGGGACCCAGATACGCAGTTTTCCCAAAAGATCCACGTGGACCCTATCCTCCTGACGTTACCGGTATGGGGATGAGGCCTCATGGATTCAGGTAATGCTTCTAATTTCACACCACATTTAAACTGGGAGAGGGGAATAGAAAAATAAAGTTACTTCTGAGACATTGTTAATGCTTTTTAGTTTTTGATTCCTTTGAGATATAATCAGTGTTATTTTCCACTAATGAGAGGTCATGGAGTTTTCTTTTTTTAACCTCTGAGAACGCTACAGGCTCTTGAAACCGTCCCTCTGTTATGAAGTATATTGACTGTTAGGTTTACATTGTAGCCACAGGGAAGTAGTTTATCAACCACTCCGATCTCTAGTGTGGAGCTGTCACCTTCTGTGAAAGCTTTCTGGGATGTGAAGAGTGAACATTGTCCTCGCTCCAAATTTTCCATTTTAATTTACATTGTAAATAACTGGAGATTTCCAGATTGATGGGCTGTTTTCCTCTAGGAGCTTTTCTTGATGAGAGAGGGTTGTAAAGTTAGCGGTATCGTTTGTTTGTTTGTGTGAAGTAGCTGATACAAGGGTCAGTGCCAAACGTGTTACAATAGAGAGTTCTTGAGGATATGCTTTGGTTTTGTCGTGTATGTTTTTTTGGTCTAATACCTATCTCCATTATAGTCTTAACCTGATTTTCCTTTTTTCTTCCTCGGTTATAATTTATGCTTGTTGTTCTGTTTTATATTTACTTATAAACTGCCTTTAATTCTTTCTAGAATGAGGTACAGTATAAATAATAAAAATAGTCCTATAATTTATTCATCTACTAAGTTTTTACAGGCGTCTGCCTTCGACTTGGGTTGTGATCCCAGGATTCTGGGATCGAGCCCCGCATCGGGCTCCCTGCTCAGAAGGGAGCCTGCTTCTCTCTCTCCCACTCCCCCTGCTTGTGTTCCCTCTCTCGCTGTGTCTCTCTCTGTTGAATAAATAAACAGAATCTTTGAAAAAAAATTAAAAGTCTCTGCAGTATAATTCGTTAGACCACCTGCCTTCTTCAAGCATCCCTCCCCGCCCCCATATCAGCCTTTCCTTATCTCCTCCTTAAATAAAGAAAAAAGGGACTCTTACTCTAGTAGTATTATGCTTATTTCTAAACATTTGATTCCATCTGCTTATTGGCAGTTCGTCTTTGGTTATGTTGTCTTAGATTATATGTCTTTAGAGCTCAGATATGGTGAGCATTATAGGGTACGTAGCAGAAATTACTTGTGTATAGATACTTTGTAAGTGCTTTCTAATGGTGATAATTTTGTTTACTAAGTCATCGTATTTGGCAACATTAATTTTGCATATGAGTTTAAAGCTCTCCTTTTTCAACCTAACTCTAAATTCAGCATGATTCTTAATATTAACAATTTGGTTTTCTTTTAGATTTGGATTTCCAGGAGGTAGTCATGGTGCGCTGTCAAGTCAGGAGCGTTTCCTCGTACCTCCTCAGCCTCCTCAGCAAGTACACGGGTCGGGGGTTCCTCCACAGCTGAGAAGGTCGATATCTGTAGATATGCCGAGGCCTTTAAGTAACTCACAGATGAATAATCCAGTTGGCCTTCCTCAGCATTTTCCACCACAGAGTCTGCCGGTTCAGCAGCATAACATACTGGGCCAAGCATTCATTGAACTGAGGCATAGGGCCCCTGATGGAAGGCCACGGCTGCCCTTCACTGCTTCTCCCAGCAGCGTCACAGAGGCATCTTCTCATCCAAGACATGGAAACTTCATTCCCCGGCCCGACTTTCCGGGCCCTAGATACGCAGAACCCTTGAGACGACCTTCTCAAGGTCTACCAACTCAACTGCCTCTGCATCCAAATTTGGAACAAGTGCCACCATCTCAGCAAGACCAAGGTCATCCTGCCCATCCATCTTCTATGGTCATGAGGTCTCTGAGTCATCCTTTAGGTGGTGAATTTTCAGAGACCTCTTTGTCAACATCTACGCCAGCTGAAACAACATCTGATAATTTACAGATAACCACCCAATCTTCTGATGGTCTTGAAGAAAAACTTGATTCCGATGACCCATCTGTAAAGGAACTGGATGTTAAAGATCTTGAAGGGGTTGAAGTCAAAGACTTGGATGATGAAGATCTTGAAAATTTAAATCTAGATACAGAAGATGGCAAGGGAGATGAATTGGATACTTTAGGTAATTTGGAAACTAATGATCCCAACCTGGATGACCTCTTAAAGTCAGGAGAATTTGATCTCATTGCATATACAGATCCAGAACTTGACCTAGGAGATAAGAAAAGCATGTTTAATGAGGAACTAGATCTTAATGTTCCCATTGATGATAAGATAGATAATCAATGCGTTTCTATTGAACCAAAAAAAAAGGAGCAAGAGGACAAAACTGTGGTTCCTCCTGATAAACATTCTCCATGGAAAAAATCCACGGGTACCAGCGAGATAAAAACAGAAGTACTATCTCCAAATTCTAAAGGGGAAACCAAATGTGAAAGTGAGAAAAGTGATGAGAGTAAGGATAATGTTGACACTCCCTGCTCACAGGCTTCTGCTCACACAGACACGAATGATGGAGAGAAGGCTTCGTCGCAGTCCTGTGACACAGACCTACTTGAGAAAAGAGCTAATCGAGAAACTGCTGCTTCTAACACAAGTGGTGTTTGTGGCTCCACTCAGCTGCCCGCTGAGGACGTAATAAACTCTTGCAGCATAACTGGATCAACTCCAGTTCTCTCAAGTTTACTTGCTAATGAAAAATCCGATAATGCAGACATTAGGCCATTGGGGTCTCCACCACCAACTTTGCCAGCCTCACCATCCAGTCATGTGTCCAGTTTGCCGCCTCCTTTGATGACACCACCTGGTCACGTTTTGGACGGTACCGTGAATTCTAATGTGGCAGTAGTCTCTAGAGTAAACCATACTTTTCCTCAGGGTGTGCAGGTAAATCCGGGATTCATTCAGGCTCAGTCAGCAGTTAATCATGGTTTTGGGACCGGAAAACCTACAAATCAAGCTGTGCCTCTAACAAACCAGTCTGGTACCAGTGGCATGTCTGGACCGCAGCCGCTAATGGTCCCTCAAACATTAGCCCAGCAGAATAGAGAGAGGCCCCTCCTTCTAGAGGAACAGCCTCTACTTCTACAGGATCTTCTGGATCAGGAGAGACAAGAACAGCAACAGCAGAGACAGATGCAAGCCATGATTCGTCAGCGGTCAGAGCCATTCTTCCCTAATATCGGTAGGGATTCCCTTGGATTTCAGTAATTGCTGTGGGCGTTAGGGTGCTGTGCAGTAAGCTTCCAAGATTTCGGTATTAAAATTACGTGTGGACCGGAGCAATGAGGGTCATATTTTTATTCCTCATTCAGCTTTAAAATGAAAGCAATTAAGAGTTTTAGATTCCTCCCAGGGATCAAGAGATTCAAAGCTCTGAGTTTCAGACCTTCTCACTTTTATTACTTACGGTGTTATTTAACAGAAATCAGACTCGTCTCCTTTAGTTCCCTCTAACCATTATTACCATGTATTTTCAGAGTCATTGAAAGATGAATTTAAAGAAATTATGATAGAAATAAATTTCTTGCTGTTTTTGGTGTACGATAAATGCTTGGCAAAATTTTTCATATAAAGCTCTTTCACTTATTTTCAATACCTTATTAATTTGGAAAAAAAAACATAAAATAGCAATGCAATGAAAATACCAGAGTGCCTCCAATAGTAAGACTTTGCAATCAGAGCGCACATGTCAAAGGAATACTTTCTTCTAAACAGTAAATCTGATGTTCTGTCCTATAGGCATTACCAATTTTATCATACTGGGGGGGCATTTCTTTTTCATCTATATGCAAAGAGGTCTTTTTTTCAGTAGCCTATCCTTATTGCAAAGGTATACCCTCAAGAAATAGATACTTAAAAAAAAAAAAGCGATAACTAGGCTTCGTGGAATTCCTTAGTATTGGAAATAACTGGAATTTCTTGTTCATGATGTTGCGTTACTAAAGAAGTCATTCTGATCAGCATCGCAGAATTTTGGGTGGAAAGGAATTGCATTGCTTTAGATCATTGCTACCATCTTCCTTAAATGTGGCAAGCTTCTTGCTCTGGTTTTTGCACAACTGAGATATGCAAGCATTATGCAAGTAGAGATTACTGAGATGAGATTAGATTTAGGATGAGGTTTTTAGTGTCTCATAATTCCTTACCTAGTACAGAAACCTGTAACGGTGATTATTATAATAAGGTATAAGAGTCTGTAAATTACATGGTGTTTGTGGTAGTTAAATTACCTCTTAGTGTTACTTGAACCAAGTACTATGAAATAAGTAACTTTAAAATATTTCTTCTTTAGATTTTGATGCAATCACAGATCCTATAATGAAAGCCAAAATGGTGGCCCTTAAAGGCATAAATAAAGTAATGGCACAAAACAATATGGGCATGCCACCAATGGTTATGAACAGGTAGGTGAAGATGTTTTTCATTTTTACTCTGCATCAAGAAGTACATGAGTTATTACTAGTTCCTAGAAAAAGCGTATGATAACTCAAAAACCTATATCCTAGGAATGAACAATAAATACTTAAGTTGGTTGTATGTCAGCTGGATCTGGTCAAATGTAAAATGTTTTACAAATATAAGGATTTAATTTCAAGGTAAACATAACATTAGGGAAAGGTCAGAAGTTGACTTGATTAATCAGAGTATATAAGTGTGTTCTTTTACGTACTTTTAGAATAATCTAACTAAGGCTGCCTGGGACAGAGATCTTTCATCCAAGATAGAGGAAGATGAAAAGGTGAAACAGGAAAATAGAAATTTAACTGTTCTATTGAGAAAAGAAGATAGCCTCCTTAAGCCTGTGAATATTTTTTATTCTATCAAAGGAACAATGCAGAGAAAAAAGTGGGACATTTCAGTAAAGATCCTCAGTGGTTAAGGCAACTGTGAATTCATTTCTAAAATAAAATGTCCCCAAACTGAATTTGAATCAAGGAAGAAAAAGTCAAGAGGATGGTTGAAAGTTAGCAGTTGGAGAATTTGTCTTTTCATTGTTAGCAGAAAAGTGGAAATTATGCATTAAATAGGACTATAAGACTTGTTAGACTCTGGATTTCTGAAATTAGAGTACTTATGCCCCTGAAGGTATATTAGGTAACCACTGGGCAGTGTGGCTCAAGTTTTGATTATGGATCGCCATCAGAATTATGTGGTGTTTTTTTTTAAAGTTCAGGTTCCTGAATCTGGAAATGGTGCTGGTGTATCAGTATTTTTGCTGAGCACTGTGAATTATTCTTACATATATTGCAGTTGATAATCTCTGTCAATAGAGTAGGCATGGAGCCTCAATTTAGCCTAATTATCTTATTGAAGAACTTTTTTTCACAAAAAGAATTATGGATGATTATGGAACTGAATATAAAATCTACATGAATTTGAGATAAACATGTTATTTCAGGTAAATTGGGAATCCTTAAAGGTATAGTTCTTTTCAGTTGTTGAAATACTTTGGAAATGGTCAAGAAACATTGTTGAGATCAAAGTAAAGAAAGTAGTTTCTAATGATTTTCATTATTACACAGCATCTATTACCACATTTTCTCTATCACAGGGGTTTTTAAACTTTTTTTGTCATGAACATTATTGACATTCCACTGAAGCCTTTGAATTACTTCTCAACATTTTATATGCAAAACCAAAAAAGCGTAGTATTATAAGGAATCAATTATATTTAAAATACAGTTATTTTAATTTAAAATTATGGCATATGTACTTTTTAATGCATTAACCGATTTAGCAATAGGTCTAATAACTACCATTATTTCATAGTATGTAATGATTAATCAAGTGACCAAATTAGGTACGTGCAGCAACTTTTGTTATGAAAGTAATGTGAATTCTACTGGTGATAAAGTCACGGTACTGCTAATGATAGTGTAGTTTGCTGCTATCGTCAGAATAGAAGGAAAAGTTCATTTCATTCAGCACTTAGTTTAAAGTAGGGACCTCAAGTAAAAAAAACATAGCCTCAAAGTCAGACCCCCGATCCTTCAGCATTGGTACCTCTACCAGTGAGAGACACATTGGTACATTAGTTATGTTGTAGGGTGGTGTTTGCTCTTCTGCTAAGTGCTTTGAAAAAGTGGTGATAGTCCCGCCCCCAAGCACTGTGCTGTGTTGACTGAGGATGATAGATAGTAGTGGTATTTGGATCCAGAGATCATTCCAGGTCAGGGCTGTAGTGGGGAAAGGAGGTTGACACATAAATTAAAAAAAATAAATAAATAAAAATAAATTAAAAAGCATATGTTCTAAATTGTAACAGTACCTAAGTACTAATGTATAATATTTGATACATAATTTGGAAATTATGCTTGTTATAGTAAAGCATTTGGTAACTCTGGAGAAGTGTTTTCATTAAAGCAGTAATGTTTCTTTGAAGTTTTTATAGCTCTAATTAGAATAAGTCACATTTTGCCAAACATTTTTATTTATTTATTGAGAGAGAGAGAAAGAGCGTGCACTTCCAGGGGTGCGTGCAGAGGGAGAGGAGGAGAGCATCATAAGCAGGCTCCAGGCCCCACACTGGGCTCCATCTCACAACCCTGAGATCAAGATCTTAGCCGAAATCAAGAGTCAGACACTTAATGGGCCTAGCCCCCCAGGCGCCCTGTCAGACATTTTTAACCATATAGCCTTGTTCTTGGTTAGTGACAGATGTTTGATTTGCCTTAACATTAGATAGAGAAATGTACAAAGATGTATGAAACTTTTAAATTGAGATACCTCTTTTGTTTTGGAATACAAAATAAGCTACCAATTATTTTTTTATTGAAGAATAGTTGACTTACAGTATTATATTAGTTTTAGGTGTACAGCCATAGTGATTTGATATTTATCTACATTATGAAATGGCCACCACAATAAGTCTAGTTACCATCTGTCACCATACAAAGTTGTTAAAGTGTTACTGACTATATTCCCTCTGCTTTACATTCTTACCTCCCTGTTGCTTACTTATTTTTATTTTGTAGCTGGAAGATTGTACCTCTTAATCGCCTTCACCTATTTCGTCCATTCCCCCACTCCCTGCCAATAATAATTGGAACAAGAAGTAATTTTCTAAGAATGTGTGTAGTAAACGAAGACTTGAATTAATTTTATTTTAAGGCATAGTGAGTCCTGTAATTGAGAGTGAAACCCCAGGAGCAGCCTAGTTGGCTTCCTATTCCAGCTGCTTGGTCCTTGTGGTAGAAGTTAAGTAACCTCTGAATCTTCCTCTCGTCATAAATGGGAGTAGAAAGAGTCCACACCTCCGAGCTGCAGGGTGAGGCACACACCACAAAATGGGGCTTTCGTACATGGTTTTGATGCCACCGCTCTTTCTCCCCTGGAAGAGGAAATTGTTAAGCACTTAAAATAATTTTCATTCTAAATGCTCATCATTTTGATACTTAGAACTTCCTTTTCACAGGTTCCCCTTCATGGGCCAGTCCGTGACTGGAGCGCAGACTGGTGAAGGGCAGAGTCTCCTCCCCCAGGCAATCTCGCAGGTACTGCTGCTTGTCACTAGTCACCCGAGAGGGGACACTTTCCTGGGTTTCTCAGCAAACCCTACTCTTCAGAGTGAGGCCACTTTTGGAAGGCAGTAGAAACCTTAAAACACTGCTAGAGTACATTCTCGGCTCAGCAGAAATAAAGACGTTTTATTACTTTTTAAAGGAAAGCCAAACTGAGGTTAAAAAATTGACAGTTTCTGAAAAGGACCTCTATATTTATGAGTTAGAAAGTCACTTGGAGGAAAACCAAATGCTTAGGGTTCTGGGTTTTGCTTTTATTTACTTTCAACTCCACAAGAACATTTTCATGTCCTGCATTTTGGAATTAATCCATAACATGTGAAACTGCAAAATAAAGATTAGAATCATTCTACTTGGCCATCGATAGTCATGTTCTGCTCTTTATTCCTTGGAATAGTTTAGTTTTTAAAGATATTTTCCATTCATAATAATCAGCTTTTTAAGTGTAATATTTAAATTTTAGTGTCAAACAATGTTCAGGAAGGTAGCTGTTCATTTCATGAGGTGTTTTTTTTCCCCCCCAAGTTATCTGCCTAGAAAAAAAAAGAGAAAGCTACTTACTGTATGTCTTTTGAAATTTTCTTTTCTGCCATGACAGTTGTGCCTTAGATTTACTGTACTGATAATTATATTCTTTATATTATTAAAAGAAGAGAGAGAAGCACCATCTGATACAGTGGAGAAAGCATAGACTTCATAGAAGAGTTAAAAAAAATCTCAGTTCTACTATGAATTTACTGTGTGCCATTGGGCAAGTTCTTTAACTCCTGTTTTCTGATCGGTCCAATGTTACACCACCTGCTTCGCAGTGATTTCATGAAGTGTTCTGGCTGCTAGTAATGTTCATAATTGTTACCTTGTATGCAGCTCATGTCTAACAGAACTTGTAACAACTGAGTAAATTTTTTTTTCAAACTTAATTTTATTTATCAGAGTGTTGCAGGGAATTGTTAGGTTAATAACTATTTATTCAGTCTCCCAGGAAGAAACAAGATATTTAATTAGAAAATAAGATTAATATTTTTAAGAAGTGTATATTTATTTTATTATTTGTGCATGTTAGGGACAGTATTTCTTGTTTATAAATAACTTTGTGTTATAGAGTGGATTTTAGTAAATCTGGAACCCATATTTATGTCTTAATTACAGGAAAAGCCTGGTAGATTTCATCAAAAAGTGGGGTTTTATGTGGATCTCTAGCTAAGTACTAATGATATTTGACTTGCCCTAATATTATATTTCTGATGAGTAATCCCTTACCTCAAACATAATTGTTTTTCAACTAAAATCTAGAAAATAAAACAGTTCAGAGATAGTTTTAAATTTTCAGAAATTAGTTTGTCACTACAAAATTCATCCTACTTTTTTTAAAAATCAAAGCTTTAAAGATGTCTTAGGAAATTAAGGGGGTTTTTCCTTCCATTTCTTTTTCTTTCTTTTTTTCTATTTCTTTTTTTTAAGTTTTTTTCCCCCTTTAACTGAAATGTGGAATAAACCTATTTGTAAATTTTACTTATTTTAGGATGGCAGTATAACACATCAGATTTCTAGGCCTAATCCTCCAAATTTTGGTCCAGGCTTTGTCAGTAAGTATAAATCTAATAAGTTATGTGTTCTCTGGGGATTGCTTGTTTGCTCTATATTTGTGTTCTTCTAAAAAAAAAAAAAAAAAAAATTGGAGTTAGCGTAGGTGTGTTATTTTAAGTCTAAGTGCCCTCATCTTTTATGGAACATCACTGCCCTATTAGACATCTGTTCCCGAAGGCATGTGTTTTCATTGCTCTTTTTCTCTGTGCATGAAGAATTCTAGTTAGAGATCAATATTTTAATACAGAAAAACCATCTTCCCCATTCTCTTCAATATTGTTGTTGCTGTTTTTATATATAGATTGGGCACTTTACAATCTGTAGAATTAAACCACTTCTTGTTCTAATGACTGTCTGCCTAAGTGACAAGGACACTAAATGGGAACAACAAAGGGAATTTATGCTTAGAAATAAGTTGGGTTAGCAGCATGGTGTGAAGGTCAAGGATGCAGGACGCCATGGAATCCTCTCTAGTTATCTTCAGGGGTCCCAAGGTGGTTCAGGATAGTATTTACAGTTCTCCCCAAACTGAACCTTTCTGAAATCTTCAGACTGTTTAGCTAACTTTTTTTTCACCATTATTTTTCATTTTGCTCACCTCTGCTCTCCTGGTTCCAGAAACCAGAAAGGCTTTCCTTGCGGTAGGTCTCATTCTACCAGAAGCAGAACTTCTGAAATCTTGTGAAAAAGCCTGTTCTTGAAAAATGCCCTTCAAATTTAGTAGACTAGATTTCAAGTTCATACATGTACTGGAACTTCTGGGTTTAGGAACAAACCCAAAGTCTGACCTTTTGAAATTAACCCCTGCATTTAATCATAATTATAATTTGAGTACATATTTGCATTAAAAACAAGTATACTACTATAACCAACTGGCTTTTTCTGGCTTTATTGTGCCCATTGGCTTTGGTTGGATTCTTATTGTATGACAATATTCTGTTATCATTGATGTAATTTTTCAGCTAATGTCCTTCTTGGAATTGTATTTATTCATTTCTTTGTCTTATAGTTGAGTCAAAAAAGGTATATTTTGAATTTTAGTACCATAAGATGACTTTTTTTTTGTTTTTGGGATTTGGCATCAGTGACGTAAAGTGCCCTTAAAGAATAAAGAAGGAATATTGGTACAAAATGAAGAGATATAACTATTTGGGGAGATATTTATGACAGTCATAAAAGTAGAAAAGATTTTACCTGGTTAATAATTATTCCATACCTTTGCTTATTTATAGAAATATAAATTACAAAATTCATAAAAGTTACCAATGTTAAAACTTATGGATTTCCTTTATAAAACATAGACTTCATGTTGGTCCCTTCTAAAAGAGGTTAGGTTCCCTTCCTGAAAGTTTAGGATATTTTTTTGCTATTAAGAAATAGGAAAAACCTTAGGAAAATTAGCATGGGAAATGATACCTAATCCATGCTCTGGTAATAGTATATACCTAACTTTGTTTCTTCAAAACAAAACATTTCAAAAAATGTCTTAAAAAAAAAAAACAAAAATATTTACATTCTATAAAGCTGAGTTAATACAAAACACATATAACTTAATAGATAGCTTGGCATGTGGGTTAGAGAATTTCATAATTCAGTAGTGAAAAGCAATCCATTAGATAAAAGTCTTCTGTTTTTCAAAGATTGGATTTATAGTATTTCTAAGTATGAAGTTAACACGTGTACTAAGAACATGCATCTTTTTGGTTTCCTCAAATATTTTTCTAAAATCTCCTCTTTGATAGTTACATTATGGTCCAATATTTAGTATTTTGTTTTCATAACACCCATTACAAGGTCATGGTGAAACTGCATTTCCTTACAAAATGGATTTGTATAACTTCCATTGTTAGGTCCTTTAGAAAATTAACACAGATGAATTTTTCATTTTTTCCTTAGATGATTCACAGCGGAAACAGTATGAAGAATGGCTTCAGGAGACCCAACAGCTTCTTCAGATGCAGCAGAAATATCTTGAAGAACAAATTGGTGCACACAGAAAATCTAAGAAAGCCCTTTCAGCAAAACAACGTACTGCCAAGAAAGCTGGGCGTGAATTTCCAGAAGAGGATGCAGAACAACTCAAGCATGTTACTGAACAGCAAAGCATGGTTCAGAAACAGCTAGAACAGGTAATTTGAAGCATTCCGGGTGCTCTTTTTCGTATGGGATGTTTTTATTATTTCTTCTCAACATTTTGGTCTTAAAATACGTTGGTATATCTTATGTAAAAGACACATTCCTAAAAAATAAAACTTTTTTTTTTTAGATTTTACTTATTTATTTGAGAGAGAGAGAGCATGCATGAGCACAAATGGGGTGGCAGGAAAAGGTAGAGGGAAAGGGAGAAGAAGGCTCCCCACTGAGCAGGGAGCTTGGCACTGGGCTTGATTTCAGGACCCTGAGATCATGATCTGAGCCAAAGGCAGATGCTTAACCCTCTGAACCACCCAGGCACCCCCAAATGATACCATTTTGCTTTTACCTTCCATTATAAACCAGATGCTTCTCAAAATGCTCATACTGAAATAACAATTATACTTAAAAAGAAGTAAGATTTAAATTTTTATTTGAAGTAAAGCCAGAGTAGTGTTCCAGGTGGGTTAAGAGCCCATTTGTAGTAATTACCCAAGCGAATTAAAAACTTTCTAAAAGTTCACATAACAACCTGTGTATAGATATTTATAGCAGCTCAACTCATATAGTCACCAAAAACTGGGAATACGCAGGTATCTTCCAATGATGAACAGTTGGACAAACTGTGATCTGTCCCTACACTGAAACAGTACACAGCAACAAAAAAGCACAAACTGTGCGCATAGAACAACCGGGCCAGATCTCAGGAGCCTTAGGCTGAGTGAGAGAAGCTAACCCTGGAAGGTTACGCACCCAGTCCACTTCCATAACATTCTCAGATGACAGAATTATAAGGACGGACAATGTCCAGTGTTGCTGGGGCTTAGCGTTGGGGGAAGCAGGGTTTGACTATAAAGGGGTGGCATGAGGACATTTTTGGGGTGACAGAACTCTTCTGAATCTTGACTGTGGCGATGGCTACGTTAATCTCTACATGCGATAAAGCTCATAGAATTGTACACCCAAAAAAGTCAGTTTTTCTTTTATCAATTGTAGAAAAGGAGGAGTCCAGAGTAGATTGACCTAATAAACTTGGAGTGCTGTCAGTGTACCGAACACTCTGGTAAACATTCCCATACGTTGTTGTATTGAACCTTCTCTACAGCTTTTTGAAGGAGCTAGTATTGTCGCCACTTTACACAGGGGTCTCCTGAGCCATCACAGTGGTGGGTGACAGGTTGGCTCCTAGCTGATTATCGGGGTAGGGATTTTTTTTGGCTCAGATGTCCCATCTCCAAGCGATAGCTACCACAATAATGTGCCAACAGTGAGACGACTGTAATGTAATCCCTGTTGTTTAAAACTAGGACAGTTCTGGAATGAGACTGTTCTTCTCTCTAAATTTACTCTGTGGGTCCATGTTTGTTGCAAGTAAAATTCTTTTAATGATAGGTATTTCTTATAAATAATTTTAGCACTTCTTTGGCTCTGGTGTCTTTCTATAAATTCCTGGCTCTTGCATATCCATGGATCAAATTCTATTTAGAAGCTAACACTGTACTTGGAAAATGGAACACATCGTCTGTGTATAGTTGCCAGCAATCCAGTATAATCTCATTAAGATAAGCAAATGATAACACGTTTAAAAGTATTTTAAAATGTCATGGGAGGGCGCCTGGGTGGCTCGGTTGGTTCGGCTCAGGTCACGATCACGGGGTCCTGGGATCGGGTCCCACATCGGGCTCCCTGCTCAGCGGGGAGCCTGCTTCTCCCTCTCTTTCTGCCCCTCCCCCTGCTTGTACTCTCTCTCTCTAATAAATAAATTAAAAATCTTAAAAAAAATAAAAATAAAGAAAATGTCATGGGAAAGGCATGGATGACCCCCTTTCTGGATTCCTAATACTGCTCCAGGTACTGTTTGTGTACTCCTACTGCTTGCCCAGTCCCATGGTGATTCCTCAGTTCCAGCCAGGCACCTGGTCAGGAATGAAGAAAGGAAGAGAGTTCTACAGGCGCTGGAGACCCACCAAAACCATTATGTGTAGAGAGCATGCTAGTCTGTCTGAGAAACTGAAGAAAATAAGTTTAAAAACGTTAGAACTGCTGGTCTCGGTGTACCAGTATAATAGGCATCACGTGTAGCACCAGGCATCACTTCCCCCCTTTCTGCGAAGGGTGCATCCTGAGGCCATGGGTTGCATCTTTACTGAGATTGGTCCGTAGCATCTGGAACATCATGATGGCACAAGGGTTTTTGGAATGAATTAATGGACACAAGTCAGTCATTATATTAGTAGCCGATTAGGAACTATTCAAAATACTACCTCAGTTTTTTTTAGAAATTACAATTTGAGTATGTTATCCCTTAAATTCGAAGAGTTTCACCAATCCAGTCTTTCTAACCTGGGGGCGGGGTGGTGTACCTGCTCGTATTTAATCTTGTTTTAGTATCTCGTGTGATTTTGTATACTTAAGAAATGAAATCTTAACTTATTTAAATGGTTCAGGTTTGAGTTAAATCTCGGTTATTCTAACCTTGTGTATTGATGTAACTTCTGAGGCAGGTCAGTTTGCTGATTCCTGTGTAGTCTTTGTTTATTGTTTGGTTTTACTTTTTGATGTGTAGCTTAAATAGTTTATGACTTCATGGTAAGGATTTTAAAATATTTATTTCAGAAAACTGAATTTCGTATTTGTTTTTGGTATTTCATATGTAAAGAAGTTTTACAAATGATTGTAGGAAAATCTGATTGTTAAAAAGATTGGCGGTCTTTTTTTTTTTAAAGATATTTATTTATTTATTTATTTATTCATTCATTCATTCATTCATTTATTTGACAGAGAGAGATCACAAGTAGGCAGACAGGCAGAGAGAGAGGGTGAAGCAGGCTCCCCGCCGAGCAGAGAGCCCGATGCGGGGCTCGATCCCAGGACCTTGAGATCATGACCTGAGCTGAAGGCAGAGGCTTTAACCCACTGAGCCACCCAGGCGCCCCAAGATTGGCAATCTTTAGTTAGTGCTTATCGATCCAATTTTTTGTGATTTTTGCCACTGCCTAAGCAAAATAAAATACTTTTGCCTCTGCAAGATCTGCCTTATATGTAACCCTCACCGTAATCATCAGCCAGTGATCGAGTTTGATACCCGCAGTATAGATAAATGAGTAAGCCTGACTTTATGATTCCAGATTCGTAAACAACAGAAAGAGCACGCCGAGTTGATTGAAGATTATCGGATCAAGCAGCAGCAGCAGCAGCAGTGTGCAATGGCCCCGCCTACCGTAATGCCAGGTGTCCAGCCCCAGCCGCCCCTCGTTCCAGGTGCCGCCCCACCTGCCATGAGCCAGCCCAGCTTCCCCATGGTGCCACAGCCGCTGCCACACACAGCGGTCATTTCGGGGCACAGCAGCCCTGCTAGAATGCCTGGTTTGCCTGGGTGGCAGCCTCCCAGTGCTGCTGCCCACCTGCCCCTCAATCCTGCCAGGATTCAGCCTCCCGTTGCCCAGTTACCAATAAGAACTTGCACACCGGCACCAGGGACGGTGTCCGGTGCAAATCCACAGAGTGGACCACCACCACGGGTGGAATTTGATGACAATAACCCGTTCAGTGAAAGTTTCCAGGAACGGGAACGAAAGGAACGTTTACGAGAACAGCAGGAAAGACAACGAATCCAGCTCATGCAAGAGGTAGACAGACAGAGAGCTCTCCAGCAGGGCGTGGGGATGCAGCCCCACGGCCCGCTGCGCTCCCAGATGCCGTTCTATGGTTCCGACCTGCCTTGTGACTTCCCCCCGCCTCCCAGGCCCCATCAGCAGTCCCCACAGCGCCAACAGCAGATGGGGCCGGGCTCGCAGCAGCAGAGCATGCAGCAGGGACCTGTTAACTCCCCTCCCACCCAGGCTTTCATGCAAGCCAATGAGCGAAGGCAGATAGGACCGCCCTCCTTCGTTCCTGATTCCCCCTCAATTCCTGGTGGAAGCCCAAATTTCCATTCTGTCAAGCAGGTGCATGGAGGTCTTCCTGCGGCTGGCTTCCAGCAGTCCCCAGTGAGGCCTCCTTTTACGCCTGCTCTACCTGCGGCACCTGCCGTAGCTAACAGCAGTCTCCCCTGCGGCCAAGACCCTGCAGCAACCCATGGACAGAGTTACCCAGGATCCGCCCAGTCTCTCATCCAGTTGTATTCCGACATAATCCCCGAAGAAAAAGGGAAAAAGAAAAGAACAAGAAAGAAGAAGAAAGATGAGGATGTGGAATCCAGCAGGGCACCGTCCACCCCCCACTCCGATATAACTGCTCCACCGACCCCGAGTGTCTCAGAAACTACCTCCACACCCACAGTGAACACGCCCAGTGAGCTTCCTCCGCAAGCCGAGCCGGAGTCAGCAGAGCCTGGCTGCCCGTCCACTCCCAGCACGGCAGCCGGCCAGCTGGGTGCGGAATCAGAAAGCAAGCTGCCCCACGGTGATTTATCACAGGGAACTCCAAATCCACAGACTTATGCAAACCCGGAGGCGGAGAAGCTCTCCACGGAAACCCCTACCACCGCCGAGGAGGTCAGACCAGAGGCGGCTGAGCCACAGCAGTGCCCGGGCCAAGATGGGCCCGAGCTGGAGGAGCAGACGGGGAGGAAGGCTGAAGAAAGAGCGCGGGCCGGGCCTGTCTCCTCGGGGCAGAGTCCTCCCCAGTCTGCTGGGGCACCTACTGCCAAGGGAGAGTCGGGCAATGAACTTCTGAAGCATCTGCTGAAAAATAAAAAATCCTCTTCCCTTTTAAGTCAAAAACCTGAAGGCAGCTTTTGTTCCGAGGACGACTGTACAAAGGATAACAGACTAGTTGAGAGGCAGAACCCAGTCGAAGGATTGGTAAGTGTGCTCCCTGAAAACTACAACTTTCCTGTTTCCCCTTTGTTTTAAATTGTAGCTCCAGCAGATCAGTGCCAACCACCATGCTAATTTCAACAAGGTTTTGCAACTTTTTACTCTAAAGGACAAATTTTAATTTTGTTTCTACCTCTGAGGAGCCCATGTTTTGACTCACACCCATAAACCATATTAAGTAATAATTTGCTTTATCTTCAAAAATCAAAGACATGTACTAATGCATTTCATAGGTAACATGTGCCTGTCAGCTGATCATGACCGCATTTAGCTGATGTAACTAACTGAAGCAAAAAGTGAACATCTATGTATCTTTATTGCAAATGAGTGTGCACTTTCCAGTAACGTCTTTGAAACACAGAAGATGGCTCGTGCATGCGTTCATATCTGTGGCGCGCTCAGGGGTAACCCGTTTTGGGAATCCATCGTGTTGCAATGTATTAATATGTAATTTTATACAAATGGAATCTTATACTATTTTATCTTGAAGTTGCTCTTTTATCTTTATAGTTTCCCACGTATCAATATTCTGCCCTTTTTAAGGTACAAAACATTGAGTTTGCTTTTTTTTTTCTTTATGGATGAAGAGGTTCTTCGTAAATCTACCTTTACAGGCTTCCACCCCCTGCATTTCCGTGAACTTCCTTAAGATATTTCGCAGGCTGGGTTTTCCGGGTTGTAAGAGTTGGTCTGCTTCAATGCTCTTGCTTCCTTATCTTTCAGAAGCTGCAGTGCCATTACTGACTTATTCATAAAGCTTTCCCTGTAGTGCTTCTCAGTTGGGATTTTATAGGTTTCATTTCTTAATTGAATGGGGTGAAGTGGTGTATTTCGTTCAGATTTTCATTTTTAAGGTTGTTAATGAAGCCATTCTTTTAGCAAGTGTTGTCTTACTCCTTGTTTTCTCTTATTTGTGTGTTTGGCCACTTTGTAGAGATTGAGTGCTGGCTTGATAGATTCAGGTAACTTCTGTAAACTTTAGTGGTAACATTTTTTCAGTCCTATTTGTCGCCACCAAATATGCCCCATATCTAACCACTTTCTCCACTGCATTCTGTCCCCTAGGAATACTGAACTGCTTGCAATCCCCTTGAAGGCCTTTCTGAGTTCACCTTTCCACGTGTGGCCATATGCTGTTGTTTCTGCCTGTTGCTGTCCTTTCTTTTTCACATCTGGCCAACGTGTTCTTTTCTTTTACAACTCAGTTCTAGAATCATCTTCCCCAGACCTTTCTCAGCTCAGCCATTCTCAGATGTGTCGATGGCTGTGTGCTCACATAGCAGTCTTTAGAATACCACTGAAATAGCTTCTTGAAGGGCAGAGGCTGCGTCTTGAGCACCTTTGTGTTCTTGGTACTTAATACAGTATTAGCACATAAGTACTCAGTGTATGGAATTGAAGTGAAGTCTTAGTACTGATGGTTATGTTGTATAGAGAGGATGTTATGATAGAAAGAGGAGTGAGATCACTTGTAGATGTATGCACGTTTGGACTGTGTCACATATTCTCATATCCGTTTAGGGAGGGTGGCAGGGGGTCGGGTGCCTTATTACTAGGGGTAATGATGCCTTACTGTATTCCAGGTAGGTATCCTATGCTGAGCACTTGCCCGAGATATCATTTAGTCATATGGCAGGAACACTTCTTATCCCCAGTTTACAAAGGATGAAATCCCAGTTACTTTCTAGTCACACAACGGGCAAACTTACTGTGGCAGTAGCTGGATAGACCAAGTTTTCATCCATGCTGAGTGTGTTTCTTCACATGTAAGTTGGGGTTAGGAGAAGAGCACCTTCCTGGTTGCTGGGCAGTGAGTGGTAGAGCCTTCTTGGAAGGTTTACGAGGCTGCTACTCAGCCTGCATTCAGTTCATGTGTCATCACTTACCAGGAGGATGGTCTGGGCAGGTTCGGCCCTTTCTGTACCTTCATTTCCTCGTCTGTCCTCAGCCCGAGGATCACTGTTCCCTATTATGTAGGGTTGCTGCAAGAATTAACAGAACACGTTCTGCTGGTAATGTCTGGAAAAGGTACATGCCTTTAACCTACTAATTACAAATTGAGGAATCTGGCATAAGGAATATAAAATTCTAAAATACGCAAAGATGTAACCACATGAATAATGTCCTGTCTACTAATAGAGAAAAAAAGAATTTAAGAGAAAGTAAGTTTAGTACAGTAGTTATTGATTAAATTATCATTTCTATAAAGCTATGTCTGCATGAGTTTTTTTGTTTTTTTTTCATTTTTTTTGCAGCCACTTAAATTTATGCTGTAAAAGTATGTTTAATGTCATGGGAAACAATGTGTCAGGTCACTAAAATAAAAGAATACAAAGTGTGTCCATTGTGTTTTAACACAATATATGTAGGCATAGGTAAAAGACTAAACACAGATACATTAAAATGTTAACTTTTTATCTCAGGCAGACATTTGGATGATTTTTTTAACCTTTGTGCTCTTCTTTAATTAGAAGTATTCTTTGAAATGTGGTAATGCCTGCTTTTTAGAGTAATTGTGAGGATTAGAGATAATGTCTGCAATGCACTTAAAGTGCTTGACCCAAACGTACTTAATAAACAACTACATTATTAATCTCTTATAAGCCAATAAGAAATTCTTAGGTCCTTGCTACTCAAAGGGCAGCCTTTGGGGATCAGTAGCATTGAGCTTACCTGGGAACTTCTTAAGAAATGCAGAATCTTATTCTCCAGCACAGACTTACCAATCAGAATGTGTTCTTTAATAAAGAGCCACCGTGATTCATATGCATATGGAGAGGGGCAGAGTTTGAATATATCAGCGTCACCTAAAGGGCCTCACTCCCAGAGTTTCTGATTCAGGAGGTCTGGAGTGGGAGCAGGGAATGTGCATCTCTGACCAGCCCCACCCAGGTGTACTCCTTTTGCTGCTCTGGGACTGCTTTTTGAGAACCATTATCTCGTCCTGGGATGGGTAGTCTGAGCCTGCTTGGACGTTTTACCCTTTCTCTTTTGAGCTTAGAATGGCTTTTACATTTTCAAATGGTTGAAAAAAAAATCTAAAGAAGAGTAATACTTCACAGCATGTGAACATTATATGAAATTCAAGTTCAGCGTCCATGAATTTAAAGTTTTATTGGACCACGGCCACACTCGTTCTCTGATGAATGCTCTGTGGCTGCTTCGGCAGTGCCCGGGCAGAGGGTTGAGTAGTTAGGATAGGTGCTGTAGGGACTGCAGAGCCGGAGAAGTTACTGTTTGTCTGTTTACAGAAAAATGTTGCCATGCATGCTCCAAGCCATTTAGAATAAAACTGGAAACTGTAATCTTCAAGCCCTCAAAGATTCCGTGCAGAATACATCAAAATAAGTGTAGCAACTGTAGTTACCTATCTCGCAAAGTATAACTGTAAAGTTTAGAAACAGTGGCCCTTAAAAGAGTTCTCATATTTTCAGGTATTGATAGCAGTACCTTTAAGAACCTCTTCAAGGACTGGTTTATTCTCACTTCTTCTTAGCCATTAAGCAAAGAGAAAGGTTAAATAAAGAGGGGGGGCTCGCTTGCATATATGTAGGCCCTTTCATTGACTTTATAGAGCAGTTATTGCTCAGTCACATTTGTGATCATGAGCTAATTTGAATGACCAGTGTTGTTTGTTTTTATTGATCTGAGGCTAGCTGTTCCTCTCAGCGAAGGTGCATAGGCTGTGGAACTTACCTGTTGTTTTTACAGACCTTGTATTTTACCCATTCCTAAGGGGAACCCAAAATAACTCCCCAAGACCACGGTGCAGGGGCTGTCATGGGCATCTGGCTAAGAGCACACCTTCCTCCACAGTCTCCAGAGAGCGGGACTGAGGAGCTCTGGTCTACACTGGTGCTCGTGTGGTCCCACCTGAGGAGTGATGCTTGCTCTGAGAGAGAAAGTAGCCACACTTAAGAATTCTGCTCTTTCTGCAAGCTTTGCAGCTTACCAGCTTCTATACTTGAGGATAATATTTGAAAAGGGGATGATATTTCAGAAAACAGACCATATGAGACCACTGCCTTTCCTCAACTTTTAGTTCCCTGTTAGGAATGTGTGTCATAGGATGGAACTGGGTTGGCATGAACTACAAAATCCAGCATGTGAATAGTTCACTTATCTCTTAACCTTTCCAATTACATTAGCAAACTTTGGGGGCTCAAATGCAAGGTGGTTTTGGATGTGGCAACAACCAATTGCCAAAAACAGATGGAGGAAGTGAAACCAAGAAACCTCGAAGCAAACGGACTCAGAGGACAGGGGAGAAGGCTGCACCTCGCTCTAAGAAAAGGAAGAAGGATGAAGAGGAGAAACAAGCTATGTACTCCACCACCGACAGCTTTACCCACCTGAAGCAGGTGAGTCGCTCGGAGCAGCTCCCTTAAAAAGTCAAGTGAGGCATCAAATGCTTTTTCATCCCTGTTAAACTGAAATTTTCTCTTTATCACTTTATTTCTTAATTAAAGTAGTTAACAGAGATAAATGAGGTCTCAACAAGGAGTCTAGTAGATTTCCTAATTGCGAGCAAAACTGCACCATATCCTATTGGCACCTGAAAATGGCAGTAAGATAGATGGATTGGTAGGTGACGGTCAGGATTTACTTGTGTTCAGAAGGAGCAGCCTCAGCACCAAGAGAAACTGTCTGTGTTACTTGTGACTCTGGATGCAAGAAAATGCAGCTGCTGGTCTCCCCGCAGTAAACTCTATTCTTACACCTTCGTAGTTGTTACAGAAGGTGGGAGACAGCCACTAAGAGTGCCGCCGGGGGTACCTGGCCTCCCTTCACGCCCCGATTCTTGCTGAGCAAAGATAAGGAACACGTTTTTCTTGTTAGATGCCTGGCAGCATCCCTTTAAGACAGATAAGAATAAAGCTCATTTTTAAATATATCCTAGAGATTCTGTGGTCTCTCTCACTTACTTACTCTAGCATTTTGATACTCGAAATTTTTAAGTCTTGTTTTTCTCAAGCCTTATTGGACTAAGTTGCCTTGGGTCTTAGAAAAGTTGCGAAACGCTCTGTTTTGTTGACCGTGTACATTACTCTTCAATGTGTTTTTTAATAGCAGCTCTCTCTGCTCCCTCTAATGGAACCAATCATTGGAGTGAACTTTGCGCACTTTCTTCCTTATGGCAGTGGCCAATTTAATAGTGGGAGCCGGCTTCTAGGAACTTTTGGCAGTGCTACCCTTGAAGGGGTTTCGGATTACTATTCTCAGTTGATCTACAAGGTATGTTTCTTCGCCAAGGTCTTACCTTGCTTCCTCTTTGGATACCATATCAGAATGGGTAGAGCTGGTCTTGTTTTTCCATCGAATCTTCCAAGTTTCATTTAAACTTTATTAGTTCAGCTAAAAGGGGAAAATTTCGCTGGATGAAGAGTTTCTAACATAAATATTTGTAATTTTTTATAGGTAAGAACACAAATAGTGAAGAACATCCCTTATGTATTTCCGTGGTAGAGCAAATACCTATTTTCCTATAACCTTTATTAACTCTTTAAAAGGAATCCAAATACGTAGTAAATAGAATAAGAAGTGTAGTTAGCAATTTTCCCTGAAAAATGAAATGAAAAATATTGAAAAGTGTATTTTGTCTAATGATTTAGGTAATAATTACAACTAGACATTAATTCTTAAACTAAAATATCAAACTAACTCAAATTTATCTTTTGGTGTTATTATTTTAGCAATGTTTTATAATAGCCTTATTAGACATTCTTTACTTCACATCTGACTTATGTAAAATGATCTTTTTGCAAAAATATTTGAGAGTATCATCAGTTTTCTGGAGAGCTTCTCTTCTTACTTTAGTATTTAAGTCATTCTCTTGTGATGCTCCATTTATTATCATTGTCGGCTTTTCTCTTCAGTTAGAACCTGTCCTAACTCTTGTAAATGCCTTCTCTTCTGATGCAAGCTGTTCTCCAACACACCTTCATTAACTTCATGAAATCCCAGATCTTTGCAAGATTTGTAATTTCACCTTACACTTGATTCTCATGGTATTATTGGTAGATTCCAACAATCCCTGAGAGACTGACCAATCAATGCACAAATGACAAATTGATGACATGCTAAGCAGAGAGAAATGTTTGGAGGGGCCTCTCATTTGTTAATGATTTAGCCATTTCCGTGTTATTGCTAAGACTTTTGCTTCTTATAGAGATTTTGGACACTCTAGATTCTAATATTGAGGATATGAGTTGTAATTACAGGATTAGGACCACAAATTCTCAAGTTTTTTTTTTTTTTTTTTTTTAATAGAACTGGGGCGTATCTTAATGAGAATTGAATAATGGAGTTTTTGAAAACTTGTTACAATTTATTCGTTGAATTTTGAAGCTGTCTTTCACTGGCTATAACAATGAAATTTGAAAAGAGATGTATAGAATAGAATAATGTAACTTTGCTTCTTCATTTCAAGTACTCAAGCTGGGCAGAGTAAGCAAATGGCTAATTTGTCCATACAAGCCTGAGTATTTCTCCCACCAAAAAACCTCCTGGCCCTGCACATTTATTTTTCTTCTTGGTGTGCATTTAGGAATGAAGATGCATCTTGATGACATTTCTGTAGCCTTGCTTCCATGTGCTAAAAATTCACAGAACTAAGTTTTAGCAAGGTCATGGCATATTTGCTCTGTAGCATATAATTTAAAATTTTTTGGTCTCCTGCAGCAGAATAATTTAAGTAATCCTCCAACACCCCCTGCCTCTCTTCCTCCTACACCACCTCCTATGGCTTGTCAGAAGATGGCAAATGGTTTTGCGACAACTGAAGAACTTGCTGGAAGAGCCGGCGTGTTAATGAGCCATGAAGGTATGATTGTACACCTCCGAGTTGTACACCTTTGAGGAGTGTGCCTTTGCCAGCTGCGTATGGTGAAAAGGCAGTCAAGTCATGACGTTCTCCCCCATGTATCAGTTTTGACTAAATCTATTTCTGGTTGTGTTTTCTCTTTCCAGTTACCAAAAGTCTAGGACCTAAACCATTTCAGCTGCCATTCAGACCCCAGGATGACTTGTTAGCCAGAGCTATTGCTCAAGGCCCAAAGACAGTGGATGTTCCAGCTTCCCTGCCAACACCACCTCATAATAATCAGGAAGAATTAAGGTAGAAGTCCTTTTTCTTGCATATTTTTTAGTTATTTCATTTTTTAAAAAATATGTATATATTTAGCAGAATGTAGGGATAGCATGTAAAAACATTTAAGGGGTGAAAATCTGATGAATAGGTTTCTTTCGGACTTAGTTTATAAAAACATTCTTAATAATTAGTTTGTACATTTTTAAATTCTTAGACGGTATAGGAAGTTCAATACATAAATGGACATTAAGGCAATGAGAGTCTCTGTGGAAAATATTTCGGAGATCATTGTCACTTATTGATGTTTGCAGATGTCTAAAGTAAAAGAACTTCAGTCCCAGATACTGGAGAATGCTTTTGGGGAAGAGAATTTAAGGACTATCCCGTCCAGAGTTTTGTACTTCTTTCTGTCAGCTCTTCATACCCAAGATTCTGACTGGGGAGAAGCTGCTTCCCTTAGTAGATAACCACAACCCACCTAGTTAGGTCTAGGAAAGGTTCTTATGTACTTCATCAGATGGTTCTTTTTTGGATAATCTGATAACTACCGTCTATTTGATGAGACATCATTTAGATTGAGTCCCTTTACTAATGAGAAAACTGTGGGCCAAAAAGGAGAAGTTACTCATCCAGATTTAGAATCCAGGTCTACCTGCTCTCTTTTGCATCTTATTGGTAGAAATTGCTAGATCTGTGAATCGGGAGCAGTTGTGTGCATGTGTCGTGCCCTAGGGTAGGGCACTACTGGATTTCACAGGGACTCCTTCTGGAAGCCGAAGGCACTCTCGGGTCTCCTCATAATGCTACTGCTCAGATTCCCTCCACATAACAGTGTCTCCTTTTGGTGGGGCACAGTGAGAGACCCCAGGTTTGGGGGTATCCTACAGCATTAGCTTGGGACCACACTTGCCCCCTGACCTCAGTCACCCTAGTTAACTTCTAGATTCTTGGGCTAGACTATTCTTTTCACCACACTTGATCAATTAAGAAAAATAAAGGCCTACGAAGCTCTAATGACCGAGTTTTCCCCGCGTTGCCTCTATGAGCAGCAGCCCAGCGGGCTCTGCGGGTGTGCCCGTGGGGGTGTGCAAGATGACTCTTTCCTTTTCTGGCTACAGACTGTTCCATAGTCTCAGGGATCTGGAACTTGCCAGAGGTGTGAGTATTCATCCTTTTTCTGCTGTGTTGTAATCTGAACGTCTTCGTTCTTTGGCAGATCTTTAAGCTTTGAGGTTGAAGTTCATTAAATTGCTTAATAGTTCAATGTGTTTCTCAGGTCTTTTCAGAGAGATTTCTTGTTTGGCCCTGAACCTATTCTTTTGGCTTCTTACATCATTGCCATTGTCCAGGGGAACCTCATGGTCCACTTGTAGACAGGGCTGGGTTGTGCAGGAAGCCCCCAGTGGTGGATTTGCCCATGTCGACATGTCTTTGTTCTTCTCTCAGGATACAGGATCACGGTGGTGATCGGGACACTCCTGACAGTTTTGTTCCCTCGTCCTCCCCTGAGAGTGTGGTTGGGATGGAAGTGAGCAGATACCCAGATTTGTCCTTGGTCAAAGAGGAGCCTCCAGAGCCCGTGCCATCCCCCATTATCCCGATTCTTCCTAGCAGTGCTGGGAAAGGTACAGAAAGTACTCAGCCAAATTGTTTGACTTTACAGCATGCCAGTTTACTAATGTTCATATTTTGATTTTAAAAAGCCATTAACAATCTATTTTTCCTTTCTCCCTTCTTCCCCTCTTCCCTTCCTTCTTTCCCTCTCTCTCTCTCTCCTTCGTTTCTTTTCTCCCCCCCTATTTAAGGTTTGGAATCTAGAAGGAATGACATCAAAACTGAGCCAGGCACTTTATTTTTCACACCACCTTTTGGTTCATCCCCAAATGGTCCCAGATCGGGTCTTATATCTGTGGCAATTACCCTGCATCCTACGGCTGCTGAGGTAAGGATGAAATCGTTTTTTAACATTATAAACTGTCCCCATTTTTACGGGGAGTCAGGTGGCTTAGAGCGAGACGTGCACGGCAGGGTCGTGGCGGGCAGATGTTCCCAGAGCGGGGACAAGCAGTCAGGTGTCTGGGCGGCTTCTGAAAGAGCGTCGCACGGCTGTCCGCTGAGGCCGGGGCAAAACAAAGCTCGCGTTCTCATGTTTTTATTAAAGGGTGTGTCCTTCAGAGAGAAACCTCTCGAGAACTACAGAAAATGAAGCCGTGAAAAAGAACTTTGTCAGCATTCAAAGTTTTACAGAAGTAATGTGAATGTTGAGGTAGCAGGTGCTCATATCAAACACTAATAAATTGCTGAGAATTTTTTTCTGTCTTGGTTGGGCGAGGATATTGGCCACCGTGCTGATGGTCCGGTGATCGGATGCCTCAGCCGTCAGTATAGCTGAGCCCTGGTGGGACAGCGTTCTCGGGGGCCATTGAAGACCTCTGCCCGGCGCCGGACAGAGTGCACTCGAAGACAGTTTCCGCCCAGCGGTGAAGCCCGACTAGGTTTCGCTCCCTCCTGTGGCGCCGTCCTGTAGCTAGGATACTTGAACGCTCTTGCCAGTGCTTCACGTTAATTGGGATCCCTGTATGAGGATTTCTGTTGAGGAAAGCTCCACGGGGATACTGATCTCTTAAGCCTAAATGAAAGTGGTTGGATTTGCTTGCGTTGTGCGTGTCCTGCAGAGAGCAGTTCCCTGAAGTTTGCTTCTCTGGCCTACTGTTGCCTTTGGGGGTAACACAGTGTTCACACTTGTGTTCTAGAACATTAGCAGTGTGGTGGCTGCATTTTCCGACCTCCTTCACGTCCGGATTCCTAACAGCTATGAGGTTAGTAACGCTCCAGATGTCCCATCCATGGGTTTGGTCAGTAGCCACAGAGTAAACCCAGGCTTGGAGTGTCGACAGCATTTATTTCTTCGTGGGCTGCCGCCAGGACCTGCAAACCCTCCCAGATTAGCCAGCTCGTACCGGCCGAAGCAGCCCGATGGGCCGTTCCCTCCAACGAGCAATGGTGAGCTAGTTAACCTTTCGTTAACCTCAAATTCATTCTCCATTCACAAGTTAAGCTTATTCTCTTTAAAATGCCACTTCAGTTTTGAACAAGTAACAGCGTGTTGGTGTGTAGTCCTGGGTAACTGAGCCTTCTGTGAGTGCCCTGGCTTCTGTGCTGTGAGATTTGACCTCAGTGGTCGGGGTGTGACCCGGGAAGTAGTGGAAATGCCAGCTCCCCGTGCAGGCTGCTGACCCTCCGTGGCTTTTCTTCCCACGTCTCCCTAAGGGCCTGCTGCCCCGGCGGCCTCTCTTCCGGCTGCACACGAGGCCGGCATCTGTGATTGTGCTCCCTCTTCCTCTGTGCCTTGCACCCCCACTTCCCTCTCGTTGGGCCCGTGCACTGTCTCCACGGGCCCTGCTCTTCCCACGGACAAGCTGGTGCCTTAGTCCCGAGGACAGGCTGTCACCTCACCCCTGCCTCTGCCCGCCTCCTCACCCCATTCCCTCGGAGTCTTGTTTCGGTACTTGCCCTGCTCTCAGGACCTGGCAGCTCCTCACTTCTCACCCATGAACTCTTACTGAGAGCTGCCCGTGCTGGGCTTTTGAGCTCGGCCTCCAGCTGCTTCTGCCTTAGTCATTTCTCCCTGTCCTCCCTTCTGCCTCCACGCCCCACGTGGATGATGTGCTCCGAATGTGCCGTGGGATTTTCTGACCACGTTTTTATCCTGGCCCTGGGACTCTCCTTAGCCCTCAGCGGCTTTCCAAATCACACTGAAGACTCTTGTACATGCATCTCTTCATCTTTCATAAAACTTTTTTTATTGTCTTAATCCTCAAATAAAAGTAGTATCCCCCACCCCACTCGCTCTGCATGTAGGGTGAATATTGATACCGAGGTGGGTTGTCCTCGCGCGCACGCACTGTTTCCCAGCTGCGTGAGGGCAGGTGTGTCCCTCTGTACTCCAGGGCCACGCGCGTGATAGCTGCCCTGTAGCCACTACTTAGAGGATAAGATTTTTATTAATAAAGAATAATATCAGGTACGTTAAAGGAGCCATGTTCTAAGTGGATTTAGTGCAGCTTTACACCGACATCATGTTACTGGTCAATCTGAATCACTAACGAAAGTCATCTGCATTTAGGTCTTTCTGGATATAAGGACTCTGGTCCCGGCATCGCAGAAAGCGCAGCACTCAGGCCACAGTGGTGCTGTCACTGCAAGGTGGTGATTCTCGGGAGCGGCGTGAGGAAGTCGTTCAGAGACCTGGCCTTCGTGAGCAAGGTACTTCGGTGTCCCTCCGCCGAGGGGTCCCGCGCCGTGCTCTGGTGCCGTGCCAGGAGGAGCCCATTCATGGGGGCTCCGCGGGACTCTGGCTCCGCCAAGGATCCTCAGTGTATATCCGACATGTGTAGCTTCCAACCAAACAGTGACAGCAGACTGGTAAATTGGATATTATGAGACGCACATATGTCTAAATAGAGTAAAATATGGATAATAAAGTTTATTTTCGTACATTTATTTTCTCTTTGGCTAAATTATATGCTAAATATTGGCAGAGAGTTCCTTTTTTACTTTTAAGATAGAGAGCTACTTTCACTCTTAACATAGTGTAAAAACCAACAATGGATAGATCTTGTTTTTATGAAATTTTGACTTGAGATTCCCACACGTTTCTCTCTGCTTTTCAGGATTCCCGAGAAAGCTCCAATAGAGTGGAGAAGGACATTGTCTTTTGTAGTAATAACTGCTTCGTCCTTTACGCATCAACCACACAAGCAAAAAACTCAGAGAGCAAGGTAAGTTTAGGATAGTCTCCGTTAGCAAACAGTGTACAGTGAGTGGTTTCTGTGGTTTGGGGTTACGCTGATGGATAGGAGAGCTTCCGAGACGCTGAGTAGCATCTCGGCAGACGCTGCGCGGCCAGAGGAGGGGCAGCCTGGGCTACTCTTTCAGATAAATTCAGCTTATTTGACGAGAGGGCGGTAGATTTGAATTATATCTTAAAAGTTCAGAATTTATGAGTAAAACACTAGTACTAATGACATCTTTAATTTTACTTAAATAATTACAAATATCTTGATTTAATTACAACAGTAAGGCTTAAAACTTTTATTGCTCTTATCCTGATGGGAAAACCTGTTCACAAACACACTGCAAGTCTACTCCTGTATTTTGGGGAGAAAGCATGTTGCTCATGTCGTGGTGGAAATGGTCTCCTTACCTGGTCCTGTGTGAGTTGGTGTATCGACATGTGCGGTTAATGGGTAAATGCTTTTAGCCGTTCATGTTGAAGGAAACCTTGCTGAGCAGTGATGCCGCCAGTCCTTCCTCCCTGCACATGAGTCTCTTCTTATTTTTATAATAGGCGGTAGTCTCCAGTGTAATGAAATCAAGCTATATGCCAAATAGATTTAGACTTTAAATTAAAATATGTTGGGGCGCCTGGGTGCCTCAGTCGGTTAAGCATCTCCTTTCGGTTCAGATCGTGATCTCAGGGTCCCGGGAGAGGGTCCCGGGAGCGAGCCCCGCGTCGGGCTCCCTGCTTGGCAGCGAGTCTCCTTCTCCCTCTGCCCCTCCCCCCCGCTCATGCTCTCTCAAAATAAATAAATACAATCTTTTAAAAAATTACTATGTCACCTTCTATAAGAGGGGGAATTGCTTTTTTACCAGATATTTTTTCAATTTGATGTGCAGTTCCTGCCTGCTCCTGGATTTATGTGAGGTGTGTGTTCTCAGGTACCCGGTTGGAGGGGGTTGTGGGAGAACAGGAGAACCCGTGGGCACCCAGAGAGAAAGTCCGGGGGCCTGTCTCCGAGCTCACCTCTTCCAGCAGCCGGATCAGAGCTGGGCAGCCTCAGGGAGGAGTTACGTATGATGTATGTCGATAGGAGACCATTGCCCCTTTTTTCTTCACATTTATGCCAATTAATTCAGCCTGAGACGAACAGACAGGAATTTCAGAGTGGGGACAAGCTCAGAGAAGATTATGTTCTGAAGTTCTTACTCGGTCTAACGAAAAGCACCGTTCCATTGTACACAACTAGATAGCTCCTCTCTTCAGCATTGATTTTTCTGGCTTTATTGTGGTTAGACAGGAGTGTCCAAGAAGGTTTAGCAGCAGAACATTCTCCAGAGATCCAGCCTGTTCGAGAAGGCCTAGGGCGGGACTCCCGACACGGCCCGGCTCTCGTCAGCCCATGGGTGTTTGCCGCCCGCCTCTGCTGTGCGTGACCCCTCGTGCTCGCCCCGGAGACCCTTTCCCTGTCCCCCACCCCCCACCCCAGGGCACAGACCCCGTGACACCCTGCTGCTTGGCTTCCTGCTCTGGGACGAAGTGCTCATCTCACTCCTGTTCCCTTTTACTGTGCAGGAAGCGGCCCCGCCGTTGCCACAGTCGCCCGTGAAGGAGGCACCTTCCCGAGCATTTCATCAGTACAGCAACAACATCTCCGCTCTGGACGTGCACTGCCTCCCGCAGCTCCAGGGGGAAGCCTCTCCCCCGGCGTCGCCCCCCATCACTTTCCCTCCGGCGTTTGAAGCAGCCAAAGTAGAGGCAAAGCCAGACGAGCTCAAGGTGACGGTCAAGTTAAAGCCGCGGCTCAGGACTGTCCACGGTGGGTTTGAAGACTGTCGGCCCATCAATAAAAAGTGGAGAGGGATGAAGTGGAAGAAGTGGAGCATTCACATCGTAATCCCCAAGGGGAGCTTCAAACCCCCTTGTGAGGACGAAATAGATGAGTTTCTGAAGAAATTGGGCACTTCCCTTAAACCTGACCCTGTGCCCAAAGACTATCGGAAGTGTTGCTTTTGTCACGAGGAAGGCGATGGACTGACGGACGGGCCAGCGAGACTGCTCAACCTTGACCTAGACCTGTGGGTCCACTTGAATTGTGCGCTGTGGTCCACAGAGGTCTACGAGACCCAGGCAGGGGCCCTGATCAACGTGGAGCTGGCGCTGAGGAGGGGCCTGCAGATGAAATGTGTCTTCTGCCATAAGATGGGCGCCACCAGCGGATGTCACCGCTTCCGCTGCGCCAACATTTACCACTTCACCTGCGCCATTAAAGCACAATGCATGTTTTTTAAGGATAAAACTATGCTTTGTCCCATGCACAAACCAAAGGGAATTCATGAGCAGGAATTAAGTTACTTCGCAGTCTTCAGACGGGTCTACGTTCAACGCGACGAGGTGCGACAGATCGCGAGCATCGTGCAGCGCGGGGAGCGCGACCACACCTTCCGTGTGGGAAGCCTCATCTTCCACACGATCGGTCAGCTGCTTCCGCAGCAGATGCAGGCGTTCCACTCTCCCAAGGCGCTCTTCCCCGTGGGCTACGAGGCCAGCCGCCTGTACTGGAGCACCCGCTACGCCAACAGGCGCTGCCGCTACCTGTGCTCCATCGAGGAGAAGGACGCGCGCCCGCTGTTCGTCATCAGGATCGTGGAGCAAGGCCACGAGGATCTGGTCCTAAGTGACTCCTCGCCTAAAGGTAAGATCCACACTTGTGTGCCCTGCACAGCCGGTATTTCCTTGTTTTCGGTCGTTTGTTTCAGATTTTACGAAACAGACATGGATTTTTCGTTCACAAACGCGACTCTTAGCTTCTTTGTGTTATTATACCGGCCGTCTCTGCTGTGCCATCTTCTCCGCACTCGCTAGACTCACCCGAAATCAGAATATGTGTTGGAGCACACAGTTGATAAAGCAGTGATTTGTAGATAAAGGTCGTCTGTTTGCGTTGGGGACCCTCCCGATGTCAGAAGGCAGGAAACCATATTTTTAGCATGTTGTGTACGTTGTCGTTTATGAGGATTACCAGGTATTAAACAAGTTTGGAGCTAGAAGTTGGACACTTAATTCTGACCATAGGCTGCCATTTTATTGATGCATACCAGGGAATTGGTTTTTTTAAACTCCGGCTGTTTAAAAAAAAAAAAAAAGTATGAAAATGCCCTGAAGATAATTCCAATGCAAATATCAATTTCATATTTTAATTTAAATCTGAGAGGAAGGAAACCTACTTCCAGATACTGCTAATTGGACTAATCAGTTAAAAATGTAAAGTTCTATGCCTAGTGTGAAAATGAATTAGGTTCTTACATGAATTTGTTACATTAAACTTTCTTTTCCACTTTTCACTGTTTCATTTCCTTAATGGGACACATTCTTTTCCCCAAAATTTCATAAAGTCTTCAGAATAAACTGCCGTTCGATAAGCAGGTAATAGGGTCGTCAGATCACCGCCCCCGGCTTCACTTGGAAACGGCAAGTCTTCGAGTGGCCGGTCCATCTTTCCCTGCTGTTTTGTACTGCATCCTGCTTTCCTCTCCGATTAGCAGAGAGCAGGTCTGTTCTAAATTGTTTTGTTTTTGTTTGGGCCACATGTAGGTGTTTGGGATAAAATTTTGGAGCCCGTGGCATGTGTGAGAAAACAGTCAGAAATGCTCCAGCTTTTCCCAGCGTACCTGAAGGGAGAAGACCTTTTCGGGCTCACGGTGTCTGCGGTGGCGCGGATCGCGGAGTCAGTGAGTGCCTCGGGCCGGGGGTGGCGGGGGACTGCCTTGGTGGTCGCACATGGCAGTCCGCAGTGCGACCGTTTTGACATGGGCTGTACTAGGATACTCGGAGGTGGAGCTTTGCCCTCTTCGTGTGTCTCAAGGCATCTGTGATTCGTCGGGACACCTCAGTAAATGTTAACGTTCCTCAGTGAGGTGGCTCACAGATTTCAGGTTCTCTTCGAGGGGGCGGATGAGGCAGAGGGAGGGCAGGAGCGCTGTTTTGCCCTCTGGCAGTGCTGGATGGGCGAGGGCACTCCTGTCCCCTTGGCTTCCTCACGTTTTCCTGCACTGACCCTGACACACGGGTGTTTGTCGCCACTCTCCTGCCCCCGTGCTGGGCCGTCCCCAGAGGGCAGTGACTGCAGGAGCACGTGATCTTCTCTGACCTCTCTTTGCCGTCTTTTAAGATGCCAGTGAGTCTACACACAATGCTTTTCGGAACATGTGTGATTATAAGGCATTATTTTGAGCAAGAAAAAATCATCGGTGGTTGGTGGGGTTTGTTTTATTTTTGTTTTTTTGGAGAAGCAGAGAACACCCTAAAAGCCACTGAGTTCTAGGTCTGCTTGCTTCCTTTGGTAGAGCCCTGCCTAAATGATAGGTATTTTTTATGTCTATAGAGAAATATATTCACAAGAAGTATATTCTAGAAAAGGCCTTTATTTATTTATTTATTTATTTATTTAGCATTTATTTACTTTTTATTTTTTTTTAATTAAAGCATAATGTATTATTTGCCCCAGGGTA
>CM052887.1:89442408-89465619 GCA_028534135.1 Potos flavus | reverse complement strand
GAAGCCGCCACCGAAACTTCCAAGGACGGGCTGTGCGGAGCCCGAGGCTGCCGGCGTGGAGGCGCCCCCGGGGGGCACGGAAGCTCGGGGCCTTCCCGACGCATCTCGATGTTCATCTAGATCCTTTATCATACCCTTTCAGAATAAACCAAAACGTGAGTGTTTTCCTGAGTTCTGGGGGTCGCTCTAGTGAATGAACTGACCTGGGAGGGGGTGTCATGGGTGTCATGGGAACCTTCCATCTGCAGCTGGGGGGTCAGAAGCACGGTCTTGGGGGACCGAGCCCTTAACCAGTGGGTCCGACGCTCTCTCTGGGTAGTGACGGAGCCTGACTCTGGGACACCCAGCAGGTGACAGAGAACTGCTTGCTGTCGGGAGAAACCTCCACAAGTTTGGCAACCGGAGTGTGCAAAGCGCGGCCACAAAGGAGGCTCATGGGACAGGCACGGGGAAGAGCTGGGTTTCCCTACACGGGAGGTAGGGCCCGAACAGGGTTTTTCTACCGCGGCGCTTCCCCCCTTCTAGTAACTCTGGGTGGGATTTGACCACCATCCCCTTCCGGTGCTCCTGTGCCGAGGACGGAGGTTTCCCCCTCCTAGGAGGTGTGACTCGGAAGCTTCTCCACGGAGCCCTGGCTCCGGAGGCCCTGCTTCCCTCCCCCACGTGCCCAAGCTTCATCCCTCCTCTCTCTCTCTCACCCCTACCTGGCTCAGTCCTCCGGAGTCTGGGGCCCAGACCAAGAAGTCCTGGCAGCAGCGTCAGGCGTCCAAAGGCGCTGCAAAGCCATTGGGGAGCAGCAGAATCCTGCGCGGCTCCCGGCCCTGACTCCGCGGCCGTCATTCTGCGGCCCTGACTCCATGGCCGTCACTCCACGGCCGTCACTCCGCCGCTCTCTGTTCTTGCTCTGGGATCCGCGGGCTGCTCCGCTCTGCGCTCCTGTCGGCCACGTGGGCGCCGGTGACACAGGTCTTACGGCCCTTGGCCTTACCGCGTTGAGAGATCGTGAAGCTACCTTGTGATGCCATGCTTGGGTTTGGTGTCTCGTTGTACATGCGCTGTGACAACCCTCCCTGTCGCATCCCCCCCCCCCCCCCCGCGGCGGTCAGTATTTCAGCCATTTTAATGGGTGGGAAGAGGGATCTGGTTTCTCCTGTATTGATCTGGTTTATCCTGTACCCTCATGACGATTGAGCACCTTTTCATATGCTCAGCCGTTTATACATTTTTGGCAAATGGTCTATTCAAGTACTTTGCTCATTTTAAAAACTGGAGTTTTTTAATTGAATTTTAAAAGAACTATTCGTACACTCTGGGTACAATTGTGTTGCTTACCTTTTTTTCAATGCTGTCTTGAGCAGAAGCTTTTAATTTTGATCAAGTCCAAATCATTAATTCTTTATGACTAGTTCTTTCAATGAGTTAAGAAATCCTTGCCTACCCTAAAGTCATAAAGATTATCTTCCGTTTCCTCTAAAAGCGTTACGGTTTTAGTTTTTCTGTTTAGATCTAGGACTCATTGTCAAGCAGTTTTTGTGTATAGTATAAAGTAGGGGTCAGATTTCATTTTTGTCCACAGGCATATATTTCTTACAGCACCATTTGTTGTATTTTTCTATGGCTACTTTAGAGAAAATTGCCCATACTCATGTGGATTTTTTTTTAAGGTTTTATCTTAGAGGGGTTGGAGGAGAGACTCTCAAGCAGACTCTGCACTGAGCATGGGGCCCAATGTGGGCCGCATCCCACGACCCCGAGATCATGATCTGAGCTGAAACCAAGAGTCAGACGCTCAAGCCACTGAGCCACCCAGGCACCCCTCACGTGGATCGAGTTTTGTTCCATCTGTCAACTCATTATCCATAAGCCAACATCACAGTGAGTCTTGAGTTTTAGTGCAAGGCCTCCAATCTTACTCTTTTCAAATTTATTCTTTCAAATTTATTTTGGCCACTCTAGGTACATTTCCATGTAAGTTTAAAATGAGATTGTGAATTTCTACAAAAAGCCTACTAGGATTGTAGGCATTTTGTAGCTCAAACTGTGGGAAAATTAACATCCTAAAGATATTTTCTGGTCCATGAGTATAGTATATAGTTCTCTAGTTAGGTTTTCTTTCAGCAGTATTTTGTACATTCCATTGTTATAAGTCTTACACTTTCATGTTTTTTATCCTTTTGTAAACTGCAATACCATTTTCCCATTCTAAACTGTTGGTTGTATAGAAGTAGAATTCATTTTTATATTTACCTTTTATTTTGTGGTCCTGATAAACTTCCTTACTGTGTCTAGTAGTAGTTTTGAAAATGCCTTTTGATTTCCTAATCTTGATTATGGTCTGCAAATACACTTTTACTTTTCCAATGAATACACCTTTTACGGAGTTGCCTCCTGCACTGGCTAAGGCCTTCAGCACAAATGTTGAACGGAAGTCGTAAGTACAGGCATCCTTGCCTTGTTCCAAATCCAGTGCTTTGTTTTGTTTTTAATTTGAGAGGACCGAGTTTTTTTTTCACAGATGCCCTTTATCAGGCTGAGGACTTTTCCTGCCATTCCTAGTCTGCTGAGTTCTTCTTTTAGATGGTGTTGAATCCTGTCAAATATTTTTTTTCTGCATGATCATAAGCCTTTTCTTCTCATAAACATCATAAACTACATTGTCTAATGTTAAAGGAACCTTGTATTCCTGGGATAAAACCCACTTGTTCATAATGTATCATCCTTTTTACATATGGCTAGATTTGATTTGCTAGTATTTTATAAGAATTTTGTTTCTATATTTATGAAGGATATTGGTTTGAAATCTTCAGCTAGCTTTTAAATGACTAGCTAAGGCTTGCTTATAATATCAAAAACTGACACAAGTTTTCCAGAAGAATGATTGAATTCATTTGTGAAACCATCTGTGCCTGGAGTTCTCTTTGTGGGGAGGTTTTTAAACTACAAATTCAACGTATTTAATAGCTATAGGGCTATTCAGGTTGTCTTTTTCTTCAGAGAAGTTGGATAACTTGTTTTAGTAATCCATTTTATTTAAGCCATCAAATTTACTGGCATAAACTTGGTCATAATCATCCCATCTACAAAACTGAGCAGAAAGTACTGAACACACAGCCCGCCACCAACCTCCACATCAGAGTGCTGCCTGTTACAACTGATGAACCTGCATCGTATCATTATCACCCAAAGCCCAGAGTTTACATTAAGGTTCACTCTTGGTTTTGTGTATTCTGTGGGTTTTGACTAACATATAATGACTTGTATCCACCATTTTGTGTCATACATAATAGTTTTATTGCCCTAAAAATCCTCTGTGCTCTATTCATCTCTCCTCTGCCGACCCGTGGTAACCTCTATTTTTTATTGTCTCCATAGTTTTGCCTTTTCCAGAATGTCTTAAGAGTTGAAGTCATACAGTATGTAGCTTGTTCACATTAGCTTCTTTCACTGAATAATATGCATTTAAGATTCCTCCATGCCTTTTTGTGGCTTGTTGGAGTTCATTTCTTTTTGGCACTAAACAACATTGTTTGGATGGACCACAGTTTACTTATCCACCCGCCTACTGAAGGACATCCTGAGTGCTTCCCTGTTTTGGCAATTAGGACGAAAGCTGCCCTAAACATCCATGTGCGGGTTTTTGTATGGACATAAGTTTCAACTCTGTTGGGCAAATATCAAGAAATATGACTGCTGGATTGTACGGGGAAGAGTTTGTTTGGTTTCCTAAGAAACTGCCAAACTGTCTTCAGAAGTGGCTGCACCGTTTTGCATTCCCACCAGCAATGTTCCTGTTGCTTCCTAATCCTTTTTAACAGACTCTCTAGTGAGTTTACCACTCTCATTCCTGATGTGGATAATTCATGTCTTTTTTTGTTGTTGGTTTTTGATTAGAGGTTTATCAGTTTTACTGATACTTTTATTTTTTAAATTGAAGTAGAGCTGACACACAGTGTTGTTACAGGTATATGACACAGTGACCCGTACAAGTCTACACATTATACTGTGCTCACTACACTTGTAGCTCTCATCTGTCACCGCAAAACGCTGTTACAGTACCATTGGCTATATTCCCTATCCTGTGCCTTTCATCCTTGTGACCCACTCATTCCATAACTGAAACCCTGTTCCTCCCACACCCCTTCATCCATTTTGTCCATCCCCTTCAACCCCCTCCTCTCTGGCAACCACTAGATCTATTTTTTTATGGGTCTGTTTCTGCTTTGTTCATTTTGTTTTATAGTCCACATAAAAGTGAAATCATGGTGTCTCTGATTTATTTCACTTAGCATAATACCCTCTAGGACCATCCATGTTGTCACAAATGGAAAGATCTTATTCTTTTTTGTGGCTGAGTAATATTCTATTGTATATACCTACACATCTTTATCCAGTCATCTATGGATGGACGCTAGGGCTGCGTCCATATCTTGGCTATTGTAAATAATGCTGCAATAAACATAGGGGAGAATGTATCTTTTGAATTAGTATTTTTGTTTTGGTAAATGCCCAGAAATGGAATTACTAAATCACATGGCGTTTCTAGTTTTAATATTTTGAGAAACCTCCATACTGTTTTCCACAGTGGCTGCACCCACCAGTAGTCCAAGTACTGCGTTAGCTCTGCATCCTTCAGTCTTTGGTAGGTTGTATTTTCATTTTCAGTCAGTTCAAAATAGCTTTATAACTTCTTTGTCCCACAGGATACTGGGAAGTATGTTACCGGTAGATTTGCAAATATTTAAAAATTTTCCAGGTATGTTATTATTGACTTATGTTATTGTTGGTTTCTAATATAATTTGCACAAGTTGGATCTGTATAAATTTATTGAGACTTAATATCCCAGGACATGACCTATCTTGGTAGATGTTTCATGTGTAATTGAAAAGAAGGCATATTCTGTCTGGTCTTGTCTGGTAGAATGTTCCACAATTGTTAATCATGTCAAATTGGTAGATAGTATCATCAAGTCTTCTATATCCTACTGATTTTTTTTCTGCCTTCTTATTTCCTCAATTATTGAGAAGTATGTTGAAATTTTACTGTAGTTGTAGATTGTTTCTCCTGGAAGTTCATGTGGCATGTACTTTGAAGTTCTGTTATTAGGTATTATTAGAATGTTGGGATTATTTCCTATTAATGGACTACTTTATCACTGGGAAACAATCCTTTCCATTCCTAGTAGTCTCTCCTTCGAAATCTTTGTGTAATATTAATACACAATAATATTAATACCTCAGATGTTTTTCGATGAGCATCCCATGTGCATATATTTCCTATTTGTGCCTTCATATTTAAAGTAAGTGTCTTGGGGCACCTGGGTGGTTCAGTTGATTAAGTGTCTGCCTTCAGATCAGGTCATGATCCCAGGACTCTGGGATGAAGCCCCGCATTGGGCTCCCTGCTGAGCAGGGAGTCTGCTTCTCCCTCTCCCTCTGCCCCCACCCCAAACCCCTGCTTGTGCAGTCTCTTTCTCTCTCTCAAATAAGCACATAAAATCTTTAATGCCATCTTGCTGCTTTCTGTATGTATCATCTGATCTCTGAAGTTGAATGACAAAAGATAAAATATATAGAACATATTATTCTCCGACATGTTTCTAATATGGTGCTTTGTGGTTTAAAATAAAATAACTGAGGGGTGCCTGGGTGGCTCAGTGGGTTAAAGCCTCTGCCTTTGGCTCTGGTCATGATCTCAGGGTCCTGGGATCGAGCCCCGCATCGGGCTCTCTGCTCAGCAGGGAGCCTGCTTCCCCCTCTCTCTCTGCCTGCCTATTTGCCTACTTGTGGTCTCTCTCTGTCAAATAAATAAAAAAAAGAAAACTGAGAAAGGACCCTATAAGACTGTGTCTCCTCTGAGATGCAACTTTGGTGGAAAGAACCTCCCATTGTATTTGGACATCTACAGTATGCAAAGATGATTCCTAAATTTATATATTTTTTTCATTACAGTAAATGTACTCTTTAATCCCTATCACCTACTTCAGCAATTCCCCCACCCACCTCCCCTCTGGTAACCACCAGTTTGTTCTCTGTGTTAAGAGTCTGCTTCTTACAAAAAAAAAAGTCTGCTTCTTGGTTTCTCTCCCCCTCACTTTTTTTTGCCTTTGCTCATTGTTTTTAAATTCCACATGCGTGAGATCATATGGTATTTATGGTATTATGGTATTATGACTTATTTCACTTAGCATTATATTCTCTAGTTCTATATGTTGTTGCAAACAGCAAGATTTCATTTTTTACGGATGAATAATATTTCACTGTGTGTGTGTGTGTGTATACATATACACCACACCTTTATTCATCTATTGGTGGACACTTGGGCTGCTTCTGTATTTTGGCAATTGTTAAACATAGGGGTTTGTGTGTCCCTTTGAATTAGTATTTTTTTATTTTTTGGTAAATGCCCAGTCTTGCGATTACTAGATCATATGGTAGTTTTATTTTTAATTTTTTGAGGAACCTCCATACTGTTTTCCACAGTGGCTGCCCCAGTTTGCATTCCCACCAACAGTGCAGGAGCACATCCTCACCAACATTTGTTTCTTGTGTTTTTGTATTAGCTAGTCTGACAGGTATGAAGTGATCTCATTGCAGTTTCCATTTGCATTTCCTTGATGATGAGTGATGCTGAGCATCTTTTCATGTGTCTGTTGGCCATCTGGATGTCTTTGGAAGAATGTCTGAGTCTTCTACCCATTTTTTTTTTAATATTTTTTCAGTGTTCCAAGATTCATTGTTCATGCACCACACCCAGTGCTCCATGCAATACATGCCCTCCTTCTATCCATTTTTAATTGGATTGTTTTTTGGATGTTGTGTTCTTTGTATATTTTGGATACTAACCCTTTATCGGATATGTCATTTGCAAATCTTTTCCCATTTAGTAGGTTGCCTTTTATTATTTCTTTCACTGTGCACAAGCCTTTTATTTTTATGTACTCCCAAAAATTTATTTTTACTTTTAATTCCCTTAGGAGACTGTATCTACAGAAATGTTACTATGACCACAATGTCAGGGAAATTACTGCCTGTGCTCACTTCCAAGAATTTTTATTGTTTTAGGTCTTTAATCTACTTTGATTTTATTTTTGTGTATTGTGGGAAAAAAGTGGTCTAGTTTCATTCTTTTGCCTGTAGCTGACCAGTTTTCCCAACATCATTTGTTATATTTATTATTATAAATTTCATTTCAGTGATGTCCTTAATCCAGCTTTAATTTTTTCCATTGTTTTCTATTTCATTCGTGTTCTAACCTTTAATATTTCTTCTGTTTTTTTGCTCTTCTAACGTGCCCTTTTTCCCATTGTTATATTTATTCTCTCTTTGTTGAAGATTAATTTACCATATAATTACAGGTTTATTTCTACATTTTCAATTCTATTCTATTGATCTGTGTGTCTATTTTTATGCCAGTACCATATTAATTACTGCCACTTTGTAATAGAACTTGAAATCTGGAATTGTGATACCTCGTTTTTTCTTTTTCAAGACTGCTTGGGCTATCTGGGGTCTTTTATAGTTCCATACTAATTTTAGGACTATTTGTTCTAGTTTTATGAAATATGGTTTTGTTATTTTGATAGTGATTGCATTAAATCTGTACATTGCTTTAGGTAGTACAGACCTTTGTTCTTTTAGTCCGTGAGCACAGGATGTCTTTCCACTTCTTTGGGTCATCTTGAATTTCTTTCATCAGTATTTTGTAATTTTCAGAGTATAGGTCTTTCACCTTTTTGGTTAAGTTTCTAGATATTCTATTGTTTGGGGTGCAATTATAAATGGGATTTTAATTTCACTTTTTGATGCTTCATTATCAGTGTATAGGAATGCAACAGATTTCTCTACATTGACTTTGTATTCTGTGACTTTACTGAATTCATTTATCAGTTCTAGTGGTTTTTTGGGTATCCTATATATAGTATCGTGTCATCTGCAAATAGTGGGAGTTTTACTTCTTCCTCACTAATTTGGATACCTTTTAACTGCTGTGGCTAGGACTTCCAGTACTAATGTTGAATAAAGGTAGTAAGAATGGACATCTCCGTCTTATTCCTAACCTTAGGGGAAAAGTTTTCACTTTTTTTACTTTCACTTCAACAGAAAAGTTTTCTGTTTTCACCACTGAGTAGTATGATGTGAGCTGTGGATTTTTCACATAAGGCCTTTATTATGTTAAGGTATGTTCCTTCTAGACCTGCTCTTTTAAGGGTTTTTATCATGAATGGATGTTATAATTTGTCAATGCTGTTTTCTGCATCTATTGAAATGATCACACGGTTTTTATCCTTTCTCTTATTGATGTGATGTATCATGTTGTTTGTTTTGTTAATACTGAACCCTTTGCATCCTGGGAATAAATCCCACTTGATCATGGTGTATGTTGTTTCAACGTATTGTTAGGTTTGGTTTGCTAGTATTTTGTTGAGGACTTTTTGCATCTGTATTCATCGGAGATACTGGCTTATAGTTCTCTTTATCTGGTTTTGGTATCACAGTGATACTGGCCTCATAAAATTTGGTAGTTTTCCTTCCTCTTCTATTTTCTGGAATAAAAGTTTGGGAATAGGTATCTAACTCTTCTTTAAATGTTTGGAAGAATTTGCCTGTGAAACTGTCTCATCTTGGACTTTCATTTTTTTGGGAGTTTTTTGATGATTACAGATTCAATTTCATGGAGGTTAATGCAAATACATGAAGGCTAAATAACATGCTACTAAAGAAATGAATGGGTCAACCAAGAAATAAAAAAATTACATGGACAACAATCCAAAATCTTCAGGAAACAGCAGAAGTGCTTCTAAGAGGGAAATATATAGCAATACAGGCCTACCTCAAACCTAACCTTACACCTAAAGGAAACAGAAGAACAACAAACAAAACCCAAACCCAGCAAAAGGAAGGAAATAATAAAGGTCAGAACAGAAATAAAGGCTATGGAAACTAAAAAAAAACAATAGAACCGCTCAATGAAACCAGGAACTGTTTCTTTGAAAAACTGATAAATCTCTAGTCACACTCATTTAAAAAAAAGACCCAAATTAACAAGTTAATGAAAGAGGAGAAATACCAACCAATACCACAGAAATACAAACTGTAACAGACTACGCAATCTATATGCCAACAAATTAGACATCTTAGAGGAAATGGACAAATTCCTAGAAACACAACCTACCAAAACTGAAGCAGGAATAGAAAATTTGAACAGACCAATTATCAGCAATGAAACTGAATCAGTAATCTAAATTTGTATTTCTGAGATCTGTATTCTGGGATCTTGACCTCTATACCAAATACCTATTTAACAACTCTACTGGATGATTCATAGGCAGCTTTAGTGGACACTATCCAAATTCACACAGTTCAAGCTAAGGAATGGTGCTGTGACCTCGCTTATTGGCTCATTAGCTGAACCCAGGTATCCTGCTCATCAAGGGATATGTACATGGTGATCTGCAATGCAGATCAGAGACCCCCAACACAAGAAGAGCAGACAAAAAGTCCCACGTAAATCATCAAAAGGACACTTTATTTTAAATGTCAATAGTACCATAATTCATCAAAATAATTTATAAGTTAACTGCCTCTTAAATATATAATCTTATAAATGAGGTCTCCTGAAGTTAAAAGTAACGTGGATTCTGTCTGTTTAAAATTATTTAGGACATGATTAATAGAAGTAAAAAAAAAAAAAATTTGTTTCCTATGAAGTCCTTCTAAAAAAAAGAAGTCATGACAAGTTCCTGATCAGACAAATGCCATTCCAATATTATAGGGATTAAAAAGCATAAATAAGTTTGAACAGAAATGTCGATTTCCTGGGTTTGTCCTTCTGTGCAAACCTGACCCTTTATAGAGTTAAAATTGTATTCTAGTTTCTCACCCTAAGCAAGAAATTCCTTAGCAGCTCAGAAATGATGTTAATGTCTTGGTAAAACAGATTCCCTCACTTTCTGATGACCATCTGTGCTCCAGTCTCTAGTATATCTGTGTCTCATCCTCTCAAAAATGGTTCTACTTAATCAGGAAATCACTTCAGGGATTTTCTTATACCGGCAACTTCTCAAGCCTCACACCTTACAGAGGAGGTGAACACTGACAAATTACCATGCCAACCACCGCATCCACTTTAGCCTTCCAGATGCCACTGTTGTGAGGAAGAGCCGTCGCAGATTGCCATCGCAACATAGCCTTTGTGACTCAGCGGGTCGACCCCTCTCAGGCACTGTCCAACTGACACCTGGTACAGCCGGTTACTCTTCTAGAAAAAAGGTAGCAAGAAAAATATACCAACAGTTAATTGCTGTACCTTAAAAAGCTTGCTGCCAGAATGTGGTGGAGAAGATAGAGAAATCCAGAAGACGTGTGGAATCTCTCAGATGCTTTACTTCCTTAAGTGATACTACAAACTCAGAACTACTTTCTAGCAGGTAACCTCGGAGTGCATCTGCCACGTGCTCACACACGCCCACCCTCCCCAGCAAGCCGCTCACCCCAAAGGTCCACTGCTGGGAGCCTCCGGACCCGTGGCACTTCATGAGTCGCGGCGGGTCTGACGAGCGAGTTTCTGACATGTCCAGGCAAAGGAGGTTATTTAAAACCAACTCGTGCTCTTCGTTATAAATCCAAATCTAAGGAAGAAAATCAAATCAAAGATCAAAACTCCAAGGTCCTCTTGAGATTTGAAATTCAGGCTGCACCCCTGGTGCCGTTCCATGTGGTCACGTGAAGCAGGGAAGTTATCATGCAGGCAGCGTCAGTCCGCTATCTGAAAAGGAAGTGTAATCCCAGGAAGAAACCAAAACAGTGGCTAACTTTTGTTCACTGAATTTAACTTCACTGACTAAACTGACTGAGCACATGCCTGCAGCCATTCTCCAATTCTAGGATTTCACAATCCTGCGGGCTCTCCATCCCCGGATGGCACACAGCACTGGAGGCGGCCCACGGGCCTGCGGGCAGAAGCACACAGCCTCATCCTGGGGAAAGTTCTACTCTAACCCCAGATCACGACGGCATTCAGAGGCTGAGATGGTTTCATCGGAGGACCCAGAAGCAGGGATTTTTTCTTCAGATGTGCAGATCTTTCAGGATCGTCTTCTCTGTGGTCTCCCAGGTTACAAACAAAGGCCTAAAACGGGCTGAACCGGACAAGCGTGAGGAATAACTTGTTCTCCAAACTGCACCTTCACTAAATCCACAAGGAATACACTTTCATCTCTGAATTATTTTACTCGTTAGTATTTCTACCTCCAGGCCCAAAATTTATGTGTGCTGTCTCCATTAACACGAAGAGTTCTATAAATAGAACTTTCTGCAACAATGCTAATGTTTTATAATCTGTGTTGTCCAACATGAGGAAATAGATAATTTATTTCATTGTAATTAAATGTAAAGAGCCCCGTGTGGCTAGTGGCTACAGTATTAGTACAAATCTAAATGATCCTTCATGAAGGATATGAAATGAATTGGTATTTTGTTGTGGTTTCTTCTAATGGGACTACGAAAACTCAGAGAAAACTCTGCAAAAGATATTAATTCATCTCCTGCATTAATGTCCTTGCCCGGAAGGACTGCGCACTTCCTCTGCCACCTCTAATCTGCTGTGTGACTGCAGAGTACAAATGTTGCTTCTAATACACACTGAGCCAAGGCAGGAAACTATACAAAAGACACAAAGTCATTCCCAACTTAAACCATGCCAGCTAAAGAAAGTCAGAGTAAAATCTTCAGGGTCTTCCGAACCTCCCTCCCTCCTCAGGGACCGCCCCAAGTTCTCTTCACTGAAGGACACTTTCCAAGGACCAGCCGAGCCCAGAGGCATGCAGGACTCACCTGACTTGGGTCACTGTAGTCACACGCTTTAAGCACCACCAGGCCGCCTTTCTGACTTGGACGGCCCTGGGCCACCAGACACTTGTTGGTCTGGAGGTGATAGAGCTGTAAAAGGAGAGATTGCTTTGGCAGAAGACACTTTAGAATGCTAGATAATGTGAATACATTACTCCAAAGCTGTGAATTTCAAAGGTCATAAAAATAGAAGCATTTTTAATTCCTAAATTCTAGCTTCACTACATAGGGTATCACAATAGACTTCAAAGTTATAGGTAATTTTAACAATATATGTAAGCATTGTCAAGTAGAAATTCTACCTAAAGATACAGGTTCACTAATCTACTATAGAGGAGGAAGGAAATTAAAACATCTCAGCCCTAAAGAACTTCAAAATGAAATCGAGAAAGAATAAAAGGTACAAACCGGACAGTACATAACCGAATGTAATATACATGCTAAACTGAAATAAACACAGATTAGGAACTGGAAAGGTGAGATGCAGAAAAGCAACAGAATATCTAGTTTGGGTAAAGGATTAGTGTAAGTATTAAAGGAGCCTGGACGTGGGAGGCTAGAATAATGGAAAGGATTTCCACTATATGGACAAACCCTGGTTTTGTCCATTTTTACTTCAGATGAAAACACTTGATTTTGTTTTTAATCTCGTAAAAAGAAGGGGAAAGCTCTACTGAAGAATCACAGAGGAAAAGCCACCATCATGAAAGATCCCAAGGAGTGCCTTCTTCTTAACAAAAGAGAAAACCTGGCAACAATCAGAATATCTACTTTCAGAAAGCAGATTCTAAGAAATGACTCAGGAAAAAGGTATGATTTTATGACTAGACCCCTAAAATTTAAATATGATATAGAACTGTGAAGAAATTCCTTCAGAAACAAAAGGGAACATGGCAGGTCATGGGCTTTCTGTGCAGCTCAGACGACCACTCGGCCCATGGGGTGTGAGCCGTGAGGCCGGGCCACCATCTTTCACTCACTCTCCGGAGTCAGTTCCCAGAGCTCGGGCCCAACAGCAGAGAGAGGCCCCACTTCTCCTTCTGGGACTTAGTTCTGCCAAACGAGTTTTATACTCGCTTACAGTGCCCTTATTGGTCTATTCATATTTATATCCACCCTCTTCGAAGCTAGTATGTAACTTACAGAAGTCATGTGCTCTTTGAGGATATTAATATTAACAGTGAAGATATTAACATTTCTAAAGTTTTTTTTTTTTTTTTTAAGATTTTATTTATTTATTTGACAGAGAGGAGAGAGATCACAAGTAGGCAGAAAGGCAGACAGAGAGGGGAGCAGGCTCCCTGCTGAGCAGAGAGCCCAATGCGGGGCTCGATCCCAGGACCCTGAGATCATGACCTGAGCTGAAGGCAGAGGCTTTACCAGGCTGAGCCACCCAGGCGCCCCAACATTCTAAAGTCTTAATACCTGAGTGGAGGAAGATCTCACCAAAAGAATACAATGGAAGCCAGCTAAAGTCTATCACTAAAATGATATTTTAAGTCTAAAATGTCATTTACTATATCATACAACTTTTAATGAAACACTTTGATGATATTACTTCCTTACCCTTCCACGCTGAAGGACTTTGGGGCGTTTTGGCCCTCTATTGATAAAAATGGGTTGCTGGGGTTTGGCGTTGGGCCCAGATATCTGCATCTCTGGGTAAATATTATCCAGATACCATTTAAATGATTTACAACCCAACTTCTTCCTCAGTTCAACACGCTCACTGATATTTCCACAGCTTTTGGTCCTCAGATCAGGTCTTAAGGAAAAATACTGCTCCTGAATTTTAAAAAGAAAAATGAAAAATAAGAGAATAGCTTTTTTGTTTAAAATGAGTATTATCAACAAAAAGATTTCTCATGCCAGTGTTTTCTTGATGTTGCCAAAAAATGTCAGTCAACATAAACTTTTCACACAATTAGGTCCATCATTGACAATACGACATCTGAAATTCTAAGCTACATCCCAATTTTGGAAATGGCAAAACATGTGAAACGTGATCTCAGAATCGATGAGGCAGGTGACGTGTGAGGCTGGCAGTTCTCGGACTCTGTCAGGACTCTGGAATTATCAAAGATTATTAAAGACTCCAAGGAGCTTCTGTTTGTGTGAGTTGTATCTACTGGTATTTACCATATGGAAAATTAAAACATTTGGTAATTTGTTAAAAATAACTCATTACCTATCAACATAAGCGCGCTCTGAACAGCAAGAGAAAACGTAGTGAGAGCTGTGACACTGCTGTACAGTTTTACAAATCTTTCCAATGTTTGGCTAAAAAGAAGTCAGCTGAATTCTCATTTCTGCACTCAACCTGTTACTATCATTTTTGGTTAAACAGATTTTTTAAAATATGAATATATGAAAATATATAGTTTAAAATGGAAGGAATATTTTAACAGCTTCAGAGAATTGTGGCTATTCTTTTTTGATATATTTTTTAATGATTTTATTATTTATTTGACAGAGTGAGGGAGTACAAGCAGGGGGAGAAGCAGATTCTGCATAGCCGGGAGCCCAATGAGGGGCTTGATCGGAGGACCCTGAGATCATTACCTGAGCCAAAGGCAGATGTTTAACAGGTGCCCCTCTTTGATATTTTACCAAAACTCTAACTTTTCATATTCCACACTGTAACTAACCTTTAAATCGTATCATTGAGCTTTTTGTACGTCACATTAAAATCTCTGTCCGGCTCTCTGAATGGATCTTTTACCCATCTAAGATTTGTATACCATCATATATTAGTCATTTGGAAAATACTGCTCCCTGGGTTGTGAAGTTCTAAATATCGACAAATGTCACCATATAAAAAGTTACATTCATAAATATTCCTAATCTCATCAAAAAAGCATTTAAGTACTAGAAGCCATCAAGGTCACAGGGATCAATACAAGTTTTCCACTTGCAACAAATGCTAGCAGTTGAAATGAGAGGCTCAGTTGGTTCATTTTTGAGAATATCTGCCAAATATCCAAATATAAATAACTATGGTTTGTGAGCCATTCTTTTGCATAAAAAGTGTTCCATGGGGAAAAGTGACTAGTTCAGCTCACTACTCAAACAACTGCATGCATTTTCCCTTGAAAACGACTGCTCTATTTCAGTCTACAGCAAAAGGTGCTTTTTGCACACTTAGCGTGTCTCACAGCACTCGGAGCACAAGATTTAACACAGTTATTTCTACTACTCAGCTGCTTTTGCAGCATCAGTGCAAAGTCAACATGGTGAAAATGGCAAATACTGTGTTATCTGGCTATGAAAACAGCTTTGCCCTGGCAAACCTCTTGAAAGGGTGGCCAGGATTTACAAGGGTCTGTGAACCACTTTCTGAGAGCTGCTGGGATAGTGTGACTCCAAGCTGAGGAACATGGAGAAAGAGCTCGGAGTCTAGAAGAGGGAGAGGGGAGGAGACATGCAGTGTGGCAGGAGCAGGACCACACGCCCCCACTTTTGCTCCCCAAGCAGGGATGTTCTCCCGACAGCACACACCTCCACACCTAGTACTGCACAGCGTGAAGTCACTGCATTTCTTACTCCTCTCTGCATCTCCCAAAACCTAACACAGAGCCTGGTATATAGTAGACACTCAAATGCACGTTTAAAAAAATGAATTGTACACAAAGGCTCACAGCAGCATTTCTCATAACTCATGAATGGATAAAATGTGTAATCACACAATGGAATATTATTTGGCAATAAAAAAGAAGGAAGTAATGCTACATGGTACCATATGGATGAACCTGAAATCATGCTTACTAAGATGGTCACAAAAGACCGTGTGTTGTAGGATTCCATTTGTAGGAAATGTCCAGAATAGGCAAATCTAGAGAGTCAGGAGGTAGACTAGTAGTTGTCTAGGGCTGTAGGAGATTAGGGGGTGATGGCTGAAGGATATGGAGTTTCTTGTTGGGGGTGATAAAATGACTTGTGAATTATACCTCAATAAAGATGTTACAAAGGAAATATCACAGCAGAAGAGAAAGTGGGAAGACTATACCTGCAGAGTCTAACAGGGGAAGTGGAGAGACTGGGACACAGTGAAGCCCAAGGAGCAAAGAAAAGGAGCCACATTCTGTGGGAGTCAGAGGAACAAAGACACTGATGAGAGAACTTCTTCTGATGTTGGCTCTGTTTCCTCTTATAGAGTAGTCATTTGGAAAATTAAAAGAAGGGTCATAACAAAAAATGAGAGGAAAAAGAAATGGAGAAAAGGGATGGCCCTGAAGCACAGGTCGTCCGACGGAAACGTGCCAGCGTGTAAAGACAGGTAACCAGAGCCGTCTGCAAAGGAGCTAGAGCCGAGCGGACCCTTCCGACAGAATAACTTGATCTCACCTTATATTCATCCAACCAAACATGCGCCAGCCTCAAGGAGTTGTGGGTCATGGTGTCCTGGCCTTCAGGAGAACCATACGGTCGCCTTTTTCGGAAAATGTGTCCGACTCTAGAGCAAGGGATGATGAAGAGTTTACCTCCACACATCCAAATCTGGTCAGGAGCAAAATATGTATTAATAGTTGCCTCGCACTGCTATGAAATCAATGTATGCATTTTCATGAATTAATCTTTATTAAATAGGTAGTTGTGACACTTTTCAAGATGTTTTATATAACTACCAAATACAAGACATTAAAAAAATTATGTCTTTATGATTTAAAAGAAACTAAATTCTAAAACAGCGTAATATTCTCTTATCACCCTATGTCTAAAATCACACTTACCATGTACTTTGCTGTTTTAACAGATCAAGGAACTTGATCCTCAAGACTTGGGGACAAAGAATGTTTATTGTCTGGTCCTCTAATCTCAGTTTACTGGTACTTTCTTATAACATGTATATATACAGAAATAATGAAATATACTGAATAACTCTAGATTAAGATTCGAAAGATCTCAGTTCTTGTCTAAATTTTGCCCTTGGCCATCTGGGTTACTTTATATGGTTATTTTAGTTTTTGTGGGACTCCATTACCTTATGTCCAAAGTAAGACTGAACTAACAATATTATTTCTTTCAACTTTAAAATTTTAAAGATTATGTATGGAAAACTACCTTTTAAAAAACACTGTGGTCAATACATCACAAAAATACAAAATGATACATGCACAACGTACTGTAGTATTGTGTGGGTGGGGGTTCTGCTGTGGAGCCCAGGAGCTGGGAGGTGGGGAGTGAGGGCATCTGCTAGTACGGAGAAGTCTGAATTCTTTCCCTTGCCCTCATTCTGCTCTTTGCAAAGACTCTCTTCCACAGTTCCCTGAGTCCCAGACCCCACCTATACCACCATCTTTCCAACTTCAGCAGCTGGAGAGGAGATAAATTACTTCCTCGGGTTGGAGGGACTTGCATATATTAAGTATTCTGCTAGCTACTTCTGAAAGTGGAATGGGGAGCTATTAATAATTTTCCTGGGAGAACATGTGTGAACCAGGATGGTCTTGAGCAATCAGGAAAATCCGATCACCCTAAATATATATGTCTAGGGTTAGCAAGTAAGATTAATAAACTGACAACAAAACTCTACAGTAAATGCACATTTAGATATCTGAAATTATACCCAACCATTCATTACAACCTTCCCTTTTAAATTCTCATAAGGCTGCTTCAATACTTCCCACACTTTGAATGGATATTATCCCCATCACGGATTATGATAAACTAGCATTCATTAAGGACAATTTGTTAACAAAGATAATCAAAGAGAACTTACAAAATATAAGAGATCGTAGATGAAAATTATATTCTGCTACAGAGTTAATTAAACATGAAAAAATTACCCGAAATGATATTTCTAAATTTTCTCCTCCCCAGATATCCATGCCACTGTCGTACTGTCCAAGTTCATTGAAATAGTGTCTATTCATGGCAAACAATCCTCCAGCCATTGTAGGTGACCTAGAAAAGGAAAAAATTACTGTACCAATTGTATAGAGCCAATTATCTACCATCTTTGTTTTTAAAAAATTCAGTGTACCTTTGGAACATCACTAATAAATACCAGATTAACTATTATGAAACATTTTATCTAACATCAGGGAATGAGCTGGGCCACATAACTGAATTTTCTAGATTGCCAATGATATACTAGATATCTGGCAAATGAAGGCTACTTTTCTAAGCATCAAAAGTACTTTTTAAATTACAACACTGTTATTAGAAATACACTTGATATGAATTAATTCCTTCTGACAGTCTCACAGAACGGTGGGATAAAAACTGGACTCCAGGGCCTATCAAGCAGAGACCAGACAAACTCTGACTTAGACCAATAGTACTCAAATAGGATGATTTTGTCCCCAAGCAAACATTTCATTTAATGTCCGGAAACATTTTTAGCTGTTGCAATGGAGTTGGGGGGAGGGGGGGTTCTACTCACAACATGGGCCGAAGATGGGCCGAAGCCAAGCACACTACTACATATTCTAAAATGCACAAGAGAACACCCACAACAGAGAAGTATCTGGCCCAAAATGTCAATACTGCCAAGACTGAGACGGTTAATGAGAGAACCTGAAGGAGACCTCAAACAGACACAAGCTCAGCTTCCAGCTGTCTCACTTCCTGAAAGTGAATTAAGGCTATGGTGTATTTCAGCATCCCAAGCTCCCTGTTAGAAGTGAAGCAAAACTTCTCTGCAGGGAGAAAAATGCCATCTCAGGTATGAATGTATTTCCATAATTTTTCATGACAGTGTCTGCCACCAAACAAAAGTTAATAAGCAACCAAACAAATAAATAACCAGGCAATCAGGAAGATAAACCACATGAAAGAAAAACAAGAGAATCTACATGAGGAACAGATGTGCAGGGGTTTCAAATAATGTAGTTATCAGGCAGATACTTTAAAATAACTGCACAATATATGCAAGGATAAAAGACAAGATGCAAAATTTGGCAGATAGGATATGGTCAAAAAAGAAACCAAATTTATGCATATCTGAAAAAGCCTTCTGACAGAGACAAGAAATTCAAGCAGCCAACGAGAGAGGCTGCCTTCAAAAGTAAGACCGTTTCTGGCTTCTAACCATAAACAGTGGAAGCCAGTGGTGCTTGAATGATACCTTTGAAGTCCTGAGAATCTACCTACCAACCCAGAAATGGGTATCAAGTAAAATGATACTTCAAAGTAATGGTGAAAGAAAAACTTTTTTACAAAAAGCCAGAGAGAAGTAATCACCAGAAGGTCCAGCCAATGGAAATACATTTAAAATGTCTTTAGTCAGAATGAAAATAATCCCAGATGGAAGTTTGCAGATGCAAAAGAAGAAAGAGTAACATAAAAGGGGAAATACGTAGGAAAACCTAGATGAGTAACAGCCACATAAAAAATGTCCTGTAGGGTTAACATGTGTATACATACACACACACACACACACACACACACACACACACACACACACTTTTCAACAATATAATCTGAGGGGAGATAAACTGGAGAATGAACATTCTCAGATCCCTGCATTGTTTGAAATACCAAATTATGTCACAAGAATGTACGCTGGATTCTCTATGGTAATCGCTACAAGAACAATATTAAGAATGTAACATTTAATAATGGGGTGGCAGCTGGGAACAGAATAAGACCAAAAGAAAGCAAGAGAGGAGGGGAAATAAACGAACACAGAACAGAATGCAAACAGTACCGCTGTAATCATAAGCACAAAATACAAGTAATATTCAATGTAATCAACTAAATTAAAAGGAAGTTTTTCACACCGGTTTAACACCAAATCATAATACAAAAGCAACTACATGCTTTTAGCAAGGGACACACCTAAAGAGAAGACCACAGAGGCTGACAACAAAAGGAAAGTTACACGATGCAAGTATTAAAGCTAGAACAGCCATATTAATGTCACTATAATGCAAAAGTTTTACTATTCTGAAAGTCTAAAATAAATGGTTTCATTCACAAGATTCAATAAAAATTCCAAATTTTTAGACATCTATGAAGATAGAAGACAGCCTCAAAATATATGAAGAAAATTTATAAAGAACTACAAGGAGAAACAAATACACAACCATAGTGGGCAACTTTACCGTATTTAACAGCTGACAGATATGTGACTATACTCATCCCGGTGCACACTGTAACGTACACGACTGTTAAACTGCTATGTTGTGCACCTGAAACTATCGTAACACGACATGTCAACTACACTTCCATAAGGTTTTTTAAAGAATTAACAAAAGTACGGAATATCTGAATAATATAGTAAACCTGACTGAATTGATACAGAATCCCATTTTTAACCATAGAAAATACAAATTTTCCAGGCACACAGGAACATTTATTAAAATTACTCATGTGCTTGGCCATAAAGCAAATCTCACCAATTCTCAAAGAATTAAAATCATACAGAATATTTTTTGATCAGTGTATTAAGCTAGGAATACATAATTATAAAATCCTCATATGTCTGGGAAATAATAAATGAACTGCTAAGTAACCTATGGGTCAGAAAAGCCATTACAATGAAAATATTTTGAAATAAATGACAAAAAATAGTAATTTGTGGGATGCAGCTAAAATCATGATTAGAAGAAAGTTTATCACCTTAAATACATATATGAGGAAGGGAAAAGGATGAAAATTTTTTAAAAATTTCAACATCCAACTTAAGAAGTTAGCAGCCGATATCCTAAAAGTGAGAGAGCTCACAGAAGAACGGGGAGAAAAGTGGGGGAAAGCGGCGGGAGGAGGAAGGAATGCTTATGTCCTCACCGCACAAAGAGGAGAGTCAGATAGTGCTGTCACAGCCCACAAGTGCAGCTCTCTCCAAGTGCCAAAGGGAACCAGCACTATTCCACAAACCCCCACCCTACACCGCCAGGCAGAAGACAGTGACATAAAGGAACAAAATTTTCACTTTTCCCACAGAAAGGACCTAAAGTCAGTTTGACATGGAAAAGAGGAATATGTTCACCATCTAGAGTGAAAGAAGCAATAAACAGAAGACCCAAAATAAAAATAGCGGTAAGAATTAGCTTCTGGGGAGGACCGAGAACAGGGAGCAAAGAGGGAGTCAGCCACTCCTCGTCAAAAGTTCTATATTATTTTGTTACTGAATACATGTTTGTGATTAAAAGCATTAAAAATTAAATGATGAAAACCAGTGCCCATGAAGATGGTGAAACAGGCAAGAACGGGCAGGAGCACGAACACGGAGAGCGAGCAGCAGCCGGGCTATCGTCTCCCTCCGTGGCGCATCTTCACCTTCTCACAGAGAACACCAGGGACAGTCCGAGAGAACAAGATCAGAGTCACCGCTGTCCGCCTCCAATCACAGGACATGCGGCTGTAGAGACCAGAAACACAGACGGACAGTCCCCGGATGCAGCCCTGCCTTCCTGAGCGAGGGGAGAGTGGGTTGTGACCCACCCAGGTTCTGACACTGAACTTGGCAGAACTGCAACAGATTCTCATACAAAGCCCGAGAGATTAGAAGACCGCCCTGCTCAGCCAGCAGACCACATCAGGCCCCAGGAACCGGCCGAGGTCTCCCCTCCAAGTCTGGCTCAGAGGAAAGGAAGCTGGCAAGCCCCTAGCTGCAGAGCCACCTGACGCGCTGGGAAAACATCATCTCCTAAAGGTAAAAGAGAGGTGTGCCCTACAGACACTTTTCCTCTTGTAAACTAGAAGGCAGGAGTAACAGTGCTGGTAACAGCATTAAAGACAACTGCAAACCACCCAACCTCCCCACCAACAGTAAACTGGATAAGTAAGTGATGATATATTAATAGAATATGATCCTCTTTCATTGCTCTATAAAGTAGAGCCATAGACTCTAACACAGATGAAATTTTTAAAGCAATGCTGAGTAAAAGCAGCGAGGACAAAATGAGTCCAATGGCTTCATTTTATATGAAGTCCAAGAACAGGCAAAACTGAACTATATTGTTTAGAGACGCACGCAGAGATGGTAAAACTACAGGAAAGCGAGGAAAGGACCACCAGGTCAGGGTAATGACCGCTCTGGGCGCAGGGGCTGTGACCAGAACAGGGATACAGACGACATCTGGGTGCTGTCTTGACCTGGATGGTAGCTGCACAGGTGTTCAGATTATAACCATTTATTACATTGTGTGCATAATATATACGTATGTGTACTTTTTACACACGTTATTTTGTCACAGGTAAAACAACAACAACAACAAAAACTGTAGGTCCGAGAATGTTAAAAAGTAGAAACACAAACCTCTCTGAAATCCACATGAGAAATTTAAAACAAAAAATAAAATATATAAGCAGATCTGTAATATTGAGAATATGAGTGAGAACTAAAAATAATTTCTACACTGTGACTTGTAACTGTACTAGCAGGAATCCATCCTAAAAATCCCAATTACAGAAAAGGCTTCTACAGCAAATGTTCTTCACAGCACCCCTCATTCTAGCAAAGACCTGAAGGTAAGTAAGTGACAAAAGCAATAAACCATGATAAACCAACATAAAAAACCCTGCACATGGCGTCGTACTACCATATCCTACGCAACAATTATCCCAAGACACTGCTCTTATCTGTCTGCCTTTCTAAGTGATACATCCCCGAGGACGTGAATAATTCCTAATTCACAAATCTCTCCTTAGGAGTTGGCACAGCGCATAAAATTCAGTGAGCTCTCAAGAATTTCTAATGGACACTAATAAGCCAACACTCTGCTCCCCACACAGAAGGGATTCTCTTTAAAATATTTTTTCTCTTGGGGCGCCTGGGGGCTCAGTGGGTTAAAGCCTCTGCCTTCGGCTCAGGTCATGATCTCAGGGTCCTGGGATCGAGCCCCGCATCGGGCTCTCTGCTCGGCAGGGAGCCCGCTTCCTCCTCTCTGCCTGCCTCTCTGCCTACTTGTGCTCTCTGTCAAATAAGTAAATAACATCATAAATAAATAAAATATTTTTTCTCTTTTGAAGAAGTACTGATAGGAATTTTTCTAATTTGGAGGAGAAATCTCACTTTATTGGTGCAGTAGCTCCTTCTGGTCCTCCGAGCTCAGAAAGGGGAACAAGATCCCACTTGAAGTGAAGCCCCCAGTTGAAACCTCCCCGCACGACAGGGGACGAGCTGTAGGCGAGCGTGTCTGCGCTGATGATATCGATGACGGGGCACACCACGGTCCGCTGGTCCTGCTGGATGGCAGCCAGCAAGGGCTGCAGCCACATCACATTTACTTCGCAGTGGCTGTCCAGGAACACCAGGACTTCTCCTGAGGAGGCAAACAACAGCGGACCTCACAGCACTCCATCCAGGCGCGGCTGCCAGTTCCGTGAGACGCTGCGCTCACGTGCTATGAAACACAACCGCCCCCTCCAGCCCACCAATCAGACCCCCCTCCACTGCAATCAGGGCGAGAGGAG
>CM052887.1:89406434-89441908 GCA_028534135.1 Potos flavus | reverse complement strand
GGGGTTTATTTCTGGACTCTCAGTCTACCATTAATCTATACATCGGTCCTTAGGTCAGTATCACACTGTTTTGATTAATGTAGCTTTGTAGAGAGTATTGAAATTGGGAAGTGTGAGCCCTCCACCTTTGTACTTTTCCTAGATTGTTTTGGTTATTCAGAACCTCTTGAAATTCCACATTAACTTTAGAATCAGCCTTTCCATCTTTTCAACAAATCTTATTTTGGTGAGGTTTGCACTGACTCTATGGATTGCTTTGGGTAGTATTAGTACCCTAAATAGTATTTAGTATTCCAATCCATGAACCTAATATGTCTTTCCATTTATTTAGGTCTACTTTTATTTCTTTCAGCAGTTTTGTAGTTTCCAGTGTACAAATCTCACACCTTCTTGGTTAAACTTATTCTTAAGTATTTTATTCCTTTTGATACTATTGTAAATGGAATTGTTCTCTTAGTTTTATTTTCCATCTTCATTGCTAACGTACAGAAATATAACTGGTTCATGTGTTGATCCTATGCCCTGCAACTTAGCTGAATTCATTTATTAGCTATAACAGGTTTTTAGTATATCTGTTATAAAGCATTTAGTTTTTCACCTAGGCAATCTGAGTTTGTCACATTTCGAGTATCTACAATTTTCTCTCTACTTTCAAAGGCAAATACAAGGTCCATTCGAAACAGTAAACCCAATGTTACTTCTTTATAAAAGTTCTCTACTAAAGTAACTTAAATAAAGAAGCTAGAACTTTACCTATTAATGCTTTTAAAGTGTCTAAATCACAGTCTGAAAAAAGATTAGGTGTATTTTATGAAAATTGAGGTATTAGTTTCCATTTCCTCATTTAATTTTAAATATTTTCAACTCCATGTATTAAAAATCATTAAGTCCTAGAAACTGATTTTATATCTTTGAAACTATGATCAGATAAAAAGAAATGTTTTAACGTTTCCTTTATACTTTATGGATCTTTCAATCTCTGAAAATCTCTTACTTTTATTTCTAAATTACTTATTATTTGAGATTTCTAGGACAAGATTAAAGATCTTTCTTTTTTAAGTTTTAAAGATAACCAAAATGGCTCGTTTATCCCTTAAAATAAAATTTGCTAAAACCAGGATTCTAAAATTATAGTATGCAAAAAACATATACAGTAGATTCTTGCTTCCAAATTGAACAGAATTTTTGAAAGTTTCCCTTTTATACTAAGATTTTATAAACTCCTATGTTTAATATACTCCAGCATCTTAATTCTTGTAAGTAGATATAATTTCAGCTTATCTCTAAACCTAATAGCGTATGTTCTGTATTAATTAACTCTGCCTTTCAAAATATGTTATATATAGTCAAGTTACCTTTCGACCATTTCTTTCCCTTATTAAATAATGTTAACAATTAAAATCTTCCCCCATAAGTTCCATTGTCTTCCTTCCTTCCTTTCTATTCTGGACCTTTTTACTTTCTCCCAAGCCCTCATAAAATACTGAAGTCAGAAATGGGTAAATTAGAATACAACTCCCCACTGAATCTGCAAAATCCTAGAACCTCAGCTAGTTCATTAACAAAATAGAGGGGGAAAATGACCCATTTCTAATGCCCTGAGCAACACGTGATATAAAAAATAACTGAATTTAAACTTCCAATTTAAACTCTGACATGCTACCGGAAGTCTAATACACTTACCCAACTCGGAAGAGAATTTCATGTTGCCTTTTTCTGGATCTTCAATGTGATTATCTATCGTATCATCAATTCTGTTTACTTTGAACTGTGACTCTAACACTCGACTTGGGCCTCGAGTGAAACGGGGATAGAATTTTTTGGGAAATGGTCCATGGGGCCCAGACCCCTTGATGGGCACATTCTTTAGCGGCTGAGTCACTTCACTGAAGTTGAAATAAATAAAAAGCAAAACTGTCCAGGTCGCAGACGTAAAAAGGCATCCATAACAGAAATATCGAACCGTGACACTTCCCATTATAGACCTAGCATAGCTGAAGGGCCATCTTCAATCTCCTGAAAGAGAAGGACAGCTAGGTTAGACCCTTCAGGACACTTGTAAATCATCCACCAAGTTCACAGTCACTGTTTTCCAAACAACCAAGCAGAACTTCTCAACTATTTATTTAGGATCCCTAGGCATAGCGTTAACTAAGACTCAAATAAAAGAAGGTATATGGATAGTGGTGAATTAGGAAGAAAAAAAAAAAAGGATTCAACAATTAAAACCATAGGCAGCAAAACAGCTGACTTTTTCATCTGTGTTAATGGATATTTTACCATTAACCATTAATGGATATTTTAGTCTGGATTGCTGTCAGTGTGGTAATTTTTTTCAGATTCTGGCTTTTCATGAGGAAAATACAACTACCTTATGTATCATGGCAGTCTATCTAAAGTCCAGACTTCCACTATAAAATTATAGGACTCTTTCAACCCAAGGATCTTAAAATCTGTTATTAAAAATAAGCAACCTGAAGAAAACAGTTCTACTTTCCAATCAAAGATTAAACCTGCCCTAATGCCTACGCTAGATTCAACGGTTAGAGTTCAAATTTATAAATGAGAGTAAAGGTAAGGTTAAGGAATCTATAGCTTTGATAATAAGCTTCCTAGTGAACTCTGATGCACAGCCAGATTTGGGAGCCAATTGTATAATGAAAAGACAACATTAAGTACTAATCCCATTCTGTCACATAATGGCTATGTAACTTTAGACGAATTACCAAATTTTCTTAGACTCACTTTCATCAACTGTATTCCAAGTTAATAATACTGTCTATCTTGCTGGATACTTGGAATTAAATGAAATACTCAGAATTATATAAGACATATAAAGTATCAAATACAATGATTAACGCACAAAACATAGTGATTTGCGCTGGATCAAGAGAACCTCCACACGGGGCGCCTGGGTGGCTCAGTGGGTTAAAGCCTCTGCCTTCAGCTCAGGTCATGATCTCAGGGTCCTGGATCAAGCCCCGCATCGGGCTCTCTGCTCAGCAGGGAACCTGCTTCCTCCTCTCCCTCTGCCTGCCTCTGTCTACTTGTGATCTCTCTGTCAAATAAATAAAATCTTTAAAAAACAAAACAAAAACAAAACAAAACAAAAAAACCCCTTAGATTACAAATCTTGAAAAAAAAAAAAGAGAACCTCCACAAACACTGTGGCTAGCTTTTATTTCATTTGTTCACTGTATGTGAGGGCACTCAGCACAATGAATGGCACATAAAAGCTGTTGAACGATACCTATAGAATGAAAGAACACAGCACAAATTCAACGTTAACGTTTTCCTCCTTCTCATTAGGTCTAAACCTAATATGTAATATGAATAGTATACGTGACCATCTGTTCCTTACGATGACCCACAAGTCCCTATCTAATCTGGAATTAACTCTCTTACTATATTTTCTGTTACTTCCTCCTCATTCATTTCATTCTAGATACAGGTCTCCTTATGGGTCACCAAATGTGTCAGTCATACTCCCACTGAGGGAATATGCATCTGTTCTTTCCTCTGCCTAGAATACTTGTCATCCCAGCTAACTTCATCTCTGTTGAATCTTTGCTCAAATATCACCTTCTCAGTAAGTTTCTACACTATCATAATTTAAAACTGCAACTCAACCACTGAACGCCAGCACTTCTGATCTTCCCTACTCTGTGCAACTTCCACCTTCCTACATACTACATAATTAGTATTTCTGTCCACCGCCCCCCCCCCGCTAGAATGTAAGCTTCATTAGTAAGAGCTTTTGTCTGTTCATTTCCTGTAGTATCCCCTGAGCTTACAACGATGCCTGGTATGTAGCAAACATTTAATGAATATTTGTGGAAATTAATCAATCAATTACTGTAGTACAGTTTTCAATGTTTGCAAAATGCTGGATATTTATAAGTGAATGTATTGCTGTCACATTCAAGCCAAGCAGTACCTTATGCTATACAGAAATATTATGACTACCTTATTTCAACAATATGAAACTAGGCAAAACAACAGTCATAGTTAATATTAGAAAAGGTACAAAAAACAATAGGCTCTCATTGTCCAGTTTCACAAGTTAAATAAAGGTCTTTGTGATAAAAACAGGAGACTACTTTCCATTTTGTCCACTGCATGCTCTTAGGTTCCCTCTTGACTGCCAGGACCTATGGGCGAAATGAAAAAGTTTTCTCAAGACCTCACCCATAGGATGTGGCCAACTCTGTCTAGATTCTTCCCAGAATACCCCTCCCAATCGTAATCACAATAGCCCAAACATCAAGAGTCCTTGCTTCCTGAACTGTAAAATGTATTAACTCTCAACAATTCTATCAGGTAGATATTATTTTCCTCAAGCTATATTATGGTAATTCTTTAGAGAATTTTTTTTTACATAGTCAATCCTTATACTAAATTAAGGAACCTATAAAAATGAGAGGAATTTCTAAAATCAGATCATTTGTTTTATATAATTAACTGTAATAGTCTTCAGAAACAAAGACACTATCAGTTTTAGACAGGTCAAGAAGTTATTAACAAGTATGAATAAAATACAAATCAATTAGATACCTGTTATTTAATAACAGGTTATTAACTACTTAAGTTAAAACATGCAAACAAAAACTAAAAGATAAAATTTTAATCGAATCTATGCTAACAAAGAACAATGCAGGTTTTTTTGCTTTGTGCTGTTTACTACTCCTTCTATAGGAAATTACCAATGGCTTCAATATCCAAGGCTGAAAGCCTTTAAAAGGAGGGTCAAAGCAAACATTTAAGGTTAGTTAATACAAAACAACTAGTGAACAAATTCTTTCAATCATAAACTTGAGCAGTTAATAAAGCCAAAACTTCAGCAGTTAGATGTCAACGTAATATATTTTTCAAAAGTTAAATGAATAAAAGGCTAACCAGCTGTGTACAGGAATTTCCAATGAGACCAGGCAGTCATGGTCTGGTAGCTGCTGAGGGACAGGTGCCTTGTAAGCAGACGGTCAGGGTTTCACCAGGGAAGTACAGAAGCAACAGTCTGGGAAGTACATGCGATGTGCTGATCAGAATGACAGACCGCAGATGCAAGCCAAGCAAGAGAAATGGGAGGACGTGGAAGAATGAGGCAGGATGAAAACCTGTGCAGGGCCAATGGACCTGAGATCCTGTGGGGCTGAGTAATTGCTGGAGTTATATTACAGAAAGAGTAACAAGGAAAGATTGAATGTGGTGGTTGGAAAATGAGATGTCAACAGTCACATTTCGGAGAGGTACAGTTAATGATAGAGAAATCCTTTCCAGATGCACGAACTGGAGATACCCCAATAAACAATGTGCCCACTGTGTAAACATTACATACCATAAGCAACCCCCCACATCTCAAGAAGACAGGTCATTTCTGTCTTTTCAAATCCATTATGTTTACCAAGCACAGTGTCCAGTATTAAAAATTAACAACTACTTGTTTGTGTAATTAAAAATTATGCCAAGTGTATTTTTGTTCCAGAAGAGGTTACAGGACCTTGATTCTGTGAAATGTAAAAATCTTAGAGAAGAATGATATGTAAGATGAGCACAGCCTGGGGAATAAATGTCCACTGTCAGGAGAAGGAGGTGAAGGAGAAGACAGCTAACCAGTTTAAATAGTTTCATTGGACATTGTCATTATTAAGCAAAATATTCAGTATGCCAGAAAAAGTCCCAATTCTTCCATTCTCAGTCTAAGATTTCTTAATGATAAATCTGAAATCACTGCAAATTTTATAAATCAAAAGATAGCTTCATATAATTCCATGCGTATCAATTTGAACACCTAGAAGAATAACTTTTAAGGAAAATACAACTTACTCAAATTAACCCGAGTCCCAACAGAAATGCAAACAGACCAATCATCACAGAAGTAACATTGTAAGAGTCTCAAAAGAACAACAAAAACAAACCACCACGCGGAGAGAGAGCTTCATGGGAATTCTACTAGTCCTTTAAAGACCTAATAATCCTAATGCTACCTAAGCCACTAAAAAGCATAAATAATAATAATAAAAGAAATCTTCCAAATCTGTTTTACAAAATGAGTAGGACACTGATCTCAAAATCTGACAAAAATTGAACCTCCCAAAACACACATCTAATTTATGAATATCAATCTTATGAATATAAAAGAATCTTAAGAATAAATACTAATCATAAACTTAACAAGCAATGTCTTTAAACATGTATGAGGAAAACCATAAGACACTCCTGAAAGCCCCAAGAGAAGACTTGATCACATGGAAAGATGTACCTTACTCTTAAATAGAGAAACCCCTAATCATAAAAGTCAGCTCTCCTTAAGATAACTTATATGTTACATAATCATGTCAAAAATACTAGCAGATTTTTTTCTTGGAGCTAAATAAGTTGATTATTATAGTTTATTTGGGAAAGAATGAACAAGCAGGGAATAGGCAGGCAAACCCTGAAAAACAGGTACAAGCAGGGGTGAGCCCTATTGGATAATAAACTCCAGGGTTTTTCTTCCTAATAGCACAGGGAGACACATGCACAGACTAAAAACCAATGGGGCAGGATGAGAAACTGAGAAACAGACCCAATTACATTTAGAAATTTAGTGTAAATGATTATAGATAACATCACATGCCACTAAAGAAATGAATGACTTTTTGCTAACTGGTTTTGGGACAACTGTTTAGCCATATGTTGAAAGATACACTAAGGTCCACTCCTCACACCATTCACCTAGACACATCTGATATGAATTCGATATTTAAATATAGATGAAAAAATAAACTATTGGGACTACATCAAAATAAAAAGATTCTGCACAGTGAAGGAAACAGTCAAAACTAAAGATGACCTTCAGAATGGGAAGCTATTTGCAAATGACATATCCAATAAAGGGTTAGTATCTAAAGTATATAAAGAACTGATACAACTCAACATCCAAAAAAACCCAAATAATCCAATTAAAAAATGGGCAGAAGACATGAACAGACATTTCTCCAAAGACATCCAGATGGCCAACTGACACATGAAAAGATGCTCAACATCACGCATCATCAGGGAAATGCAAATCAAAATAACAGTGAGATACCACCTCACACCTGTCAGAAGGGCTAAAATCAAAAACACAAGAAATAACTGTTTTGGAGAAGACGGGCAAGGATGTAGAGAAAAAGGAACCCTCGTGCACTGCTGGTGGGAATGCAAACTGGTGCAGCCACTGTGGAAAACAGCATGGCAGTTCCTCAAAACGTGACTACCCTACAATCCAGTAATCCCACTACTGGGCATTTACCCCCCACAAAAATACGTAAGTACAAAGTCAAAGGGATACGTTGTATCCGTTTGCATCCGTTGCATGCAACGCATAAGTTGCACCCCTATGTTTACTGCAGCATTATTTACAATAGCTAAATTATGGAAGCAGCCCAAGTGTCCATCAAGAGATGAATGGATTAAAAAATGTGATAGATATACAATGGAGTATTATTCAGCCATAAAATGACATTTTGCCATTTGAAACAACATGGATGGAGCTAGTGTACATAATACTAAACGAAGTCAGTCAGAGAAAGACAAATACCATATGATTTCGCCCCTATGTGGAATTTAAGAAACAAATGGGCAAAGGAAAAAAAAGGGGGGGAGGGGAAAGAAACCATGAAACAGACTCTTTTTAAAAAAATTTTTATCTAAATTCAATTTAATTAACATATACTGTACTATTAGTTTCAGAGGCAGAATTTAGTGATTCATCAGTTGCATATAACACCCAGTGCTCATTACTTCAAGTGCCCTCTTTAATGCCCATCACTCAATTACCCCATCCCCTCCACAGCAACCCTCATTTGTTTCCTTTAGTTATGGTCTATCTCCCTCTTTGATTTCATCTTATTTTATTTTTCCCTCCCTTCCTCTATGTTCATCTGCTTTCTTTCTTAAATTCCACATGAGTGAAATCATATGGTATTTGTCTTTCTGACTTATTTCGCTTAGCATAACATCCTCTAGTTCCACCCACATCATTGCAAATGGCAAGAGTTCATTCTTTTGATGGCTGAGTAATAGTCCATTGTCTCTATATACCACTCTTCTTTATCCATTCATCTGTGGATGGACATCTGGGCTCTTTCCATAGTTTGGCTATTGTGGACATTGCTGCTACAAACACCGGGGTGCCATGTGCCCCTTTGAATCACTACATTTGTATCCTTTGCATAAATACCTAGTAGTATACTTTCTGGGTCATAAGGTAGTTCTATTTTTAACTTTCTGAGGTACTGTCATACTGTTTTACAGAGTGGCTGTACCAGTTTGCATTCCCACCAACAGTGTAAGAAGGTTCCCCTTTCTCCACATCCTCGCCACCATCTGTTGTTTCCTGAGTTGTTAATTTTAGCCTTTCTGACTGGTGTGAGATGGTTTCTCATTGTGGTTTCGATTTTGTATTTCCTTGATGCTAAGTGATGTTGAGCATTTTTTCAAGTGTCTGTTGGCCATTTGTATGTCTTCTTTGGAGAAATGTCTGTTCATGTCTTCTGCCCATTTCTTGACTGGATTTTTCATTTTCTGGGTGTTAAGTTTGGTAAGTTCTTTATAGATTTTGGATACTAGCCCTTTATCTGGTGAGACATTTGCAAATATCTTCTTCTACTTCTAGGTGGCTTTTAGTTCTGTTGATGGTTTCCTTTGCTGTGCAAAAGCTTTTTATCTTGAAGTCCCAATGTTTATTCTTGCTTTTGTTTCCCCTGCCTTTGGAGATGTGTCTAGCAAGAAGTTGCTGAGGCCAAGGTGGAAGAGGTTGCTGCCTGTGTTCTCCTCTAGGATTTTGATGGATTCCTGTCTCATTTAGGTCTTTCATCCATTTTGAGTTTACTTTTATGTATGGTTTAAGAAAGTGATCCAGTTTCATTCTTTTGCACGTGGCTGTCCAATTTTCCAAACACCAATTGTTGAAGAGTCCGTCTTATTTCCATTGGATATTCTTTCCTGCTCTGTTGAAGATTAGTTGACCATAGAGCTGAGGGTCCATTTCTGGGTTCTCTGTTCTTTTCCACTGATTTATGTGTCTGTTTTTGGGCCAATATCATACTGTCTTGATGATTACAGCTTTATAATATAGATTGAGGTCCAGAATTGTGATGCCGCCAGCTTTGGTTTTCTTTTTCAACATTCCTTTGGCTATTCAGGGTCTTCTCTGGTTCCATACAAACTTTAGGATTGTTTATTAAGGCTATGTGAAAAATGCTGATGGTATTTTGATAGGGATTGCACTGGATGTGTAGATTGCTTTGGGTAGCATAGACATTTTAACAATATTTGTTCTTCCAGTCCATGAGCACGGAATGTTTTCCCATTTCTTTATGTCTTCCTCAATTTCTTTCATACGTGTTCTATAGTTTTCAGAGTACAGATCCTTTACCTCTTTGGTTAGGTTTATTCCTAGGCATCTTATGGTTTTTGGTGCAATTGTAAATGGGATTGATTCCTTGAAGAAACAGACTCTCAACAATAGAGAACACACTAATGATTGACAGAGGGGCAGTGGGTGGGGGATAGGTGAAATAGGTGATGGGGATTAGGAAGTGCACTGATCATGATGAGCAGTGAATAATGTACAGAACTGCCGAATCACCATACTGTACACCTAAAACTAATATAATACTATATGTTAACTATACTGGAATTAAAATTAAAAACTCTAAAAAAATACAGAAGATGAAACCATGCAAGTAATAGAAGAAAACAAAAGTAAATTCCTCTATCATCTGGAAGTAGGCAAAACTTTTCTAGCTATAACTGAAAATCCAGAAACAATCCTGGAAAAGATAGATAAACTAGATTATACAAGAACAAAAAAACTGGGGGTAGCAAAAGACACTAAAAGAAAATAAAAAGGCAAATGAGAAAAAAGAAAAAAATATGTGCAACTTTTAACAAAAAGGTATTATCTCAGTATTAGATATCTACTGGTATATAACAAATTACCAGAACAACAACACACATTTATTATCTCATAATTTCTAAGCAGCAAGCGTCCTAGCACAGCTTAACTGGATCCTCTGCTCAGGGTCCAGAAAGTCTTCAAGCTAATTGTCAGCCAAACTCCATTTTCACCCGGAGGCCTGATTTCAGAACTGCTCCCAAACTCATCAAGTTGTTGGCAGAATTCCCCTCCTTGTGGCTCTATGACAAATGGGCCCTGTCAGCTGGAGGCTACCCTCAGACCCTAGTAGTTATTGGCAGCTCCTTGCCATGTGGGCATCACCACAATCCCTAACTTCATCAGGCTGACAATGAGGAGTCTCCTTCTGTCTGCTGAAAACCGAGTCTTCTTTTTTTTTTTCCTTTTTTAAGATACGTATGTATTTATTTAGTGAGAACATGTGTGCACAGAAAGGCAGAGGAAGGAGAGAATCTCAAGCAGACTCTGCACTGAGTCTGGAGCCCAATCCCATAACCCTGAGATCATGACCTGAGCTGCAACTGAGTCAGCGACGCTCAACCAACTGAGCCACCCAGGTGCCCCAAAACAGAGTCTTATATAATATAATCACAAGAGTTGACATCCCATTATCTTTGCTATATAACCTAAGCTAATCAAGAAATTGACATTCTTTCATCTTTGCCATATATTGTTGGTTAAAAGCAAAGCCTAGGTTCCACTCCCACTCATGGGGAGATAATTTCACAAAGTGAGGGCAGAAGGTGGTAGGAAATCACTGGGGATCACCCTTCAGTCTTGTCAGCCACAATGAAAAAGGACCAACACCCCTTCAAACCATTCACAGAAATAAAAATACAACTGGATCTTAACCCTGTGAAAGAAATGCTGAACCTTGCTCATAAGGGAAAATAAGCAAAATACGTCTTCACAGAGATACAATTTCCCACCTGTTGGATTTATAAAAATCCAAAAGCCTGATAACATAGTCTGGTAGTGAGGCTGTGGAAAAACTCTCATATGTGGTATAATATCTACCCTGGGTGATTTGGCAACATCTACTAAAATTATATATCGTGGCACCTGGGTGGCTCAGTGGGTTAAAGCCTCTGCCTTCGGCTCAGGTCTTGATCTCAGGGTCCTGGGATCAAGCCCTGCATCAGGCTCTCTGCTCAGCGGGGAGTCTGCTTCCCCCTCTCTCTCTGCCTGCCTCTGTGCCTACTTGTGATCTCTGTCAAATAAATAAATAAATAATCTTTTATAAATAAATAAACAAACAAACAAATAAATAAATAAAATTATATACCCATTTACCCTTTGACCTAGTAATATGACTCCTAGGAGTCTATACCACAGAGGGAAAAAGTACGAAACAATGTATGCACAAAGCTATTCACTACAGGACTATTTGTAATAAGCAAGAGGCTGGAATCAATCCACTTGTCCACTGATAAAGGACTGGCTAAACAAATTAAGAAACATCCATACAATAAATATGCAGTTGTAAAAAGGAAAGAGAAATGTCTCTACATATTAACTTTGGTTTTATCGCTACATATGTTGCCAGGTGGAAAAAAGTAAGATGGAGAAGAGTGTATATAGAATGCTACATAAAAATGTATCTATATTCATACGCATAACTGCTTATAATATAAAACAAAGGATGGATAAAGCAAAGGAAGGACAAAGCATAATACTGAGCTGGTGTCTAACATTCTTCCATAAACCATTAAAAAAAGTTGAAACCCATTAGGAGACGGAGGAAACAATGGAGGGGCAGGACTAAAAGGCCAACTTCATGTTCATAGGTGAAAAGCAGCTGCACTACTATGCAATTTAGGAAACTAGAAAGATACATATACAAAATATGCAAGTAACAATTTAAGCACATACATGCTTTTTTGAGTCCACTCAAAAACTGATCATTGCTACTGTTAGTATCTACTGTTGTTATACCAAAAATATTTTCTAGCAAGCTACATAGGACAAAGGTCCAAAATCTCATGAGATCTCATTCAATTTAAACTCCATTGGGGTGTCTGGCTTAAAATATTAATCCCCACTACCTTGCATGGTGTCTAACATATAGAGCTCTACTATGTTGCCACTGTTAGCCTTTTCTTGAGGATTATTTAATGATTTTTTTTTAAAGATTTTATTTATTTATTTGACAGAGAGAGATCACAAGTAGGCAGAGAGGCAGGCAGAGAGAGAGAGGGAAGCAGGCTCCCTGCTGAGCAGAGAGCCCGATGCGGGGCTTGATCCCAGGACCCTGAGATCATGACCTGAGCCGAAGGCAGAGGCTTTAACCCACTGAGCCACCCAGGCGCCCTGAGGATTATTTAATGATTTTCAAAAGAAAAACGTTGTATTATTTAGTACATTTAATAGGCTATGACTGGAAGATAAATGGAATGGTTTAAAGTATCATCTGCAGAGTGACATTGTGTAACAGGCATTGTCTTTGTGAACTTTACATAATTTAATTACTTTATGGAACATAATTTAGCAGCTAGTGTGTACTGTGTTGTTAATATAAGTTAATGATGACTACAAAAGCATCTCAAAATGGGTTTTTTTAGCTCAGACAACTGTGCCGTTGAGAAGTACCCCTCACTGTAATTGATAATGATGCTGGAGCTTTGTTTTTGTTTTTGATTTATTTATTTGAGAGCACATGCACACAAGTGGAAGGAGGGGCAGAGAGGAGGAGAGAATCTCAAGCAGACTGCCCTAAACGCAGAGCCTGACTCAGGGCACCATCTCATGACTCTGAGATCAGGACCTGAGCCAAAGGTAGTCACTTAACTGACTGAGCCACCCAGGCGTTCCAAGGTAAAAAATTTAACCTAACTTTAAAATATAAGAACAACTTTGGAAAGGACTAAATATTTTAAGGCTTTGAATGAAATAGAGCTTTTCCTTTTAACCTCCGAAGCAAAGGGGATTTTAGCACATTAAAAGGTTATTTTAATTCCATTAATTTGTCAAAAACTTGAAAATAAAATTTGAACACTGAACAAGTATTCTAAAAGCAAAATCTGAAAAACTTTTTCCTCCACAAATCACTAACTAGTCTGAATTTGTCTGCCCAACATCCAACTTCTGGTACTACAAGAGTAATGAGACCATACTACCTAACTCACACACAGTACAGCTTTCATTTTCCTTCAACACAAAATTTTCATAATGTTTAATAAAGTTTAAAATGTCTCTCCTTTTTTAAGATTTTATTTGAGAGAGAGCATGCCCACACGCATGAGCATGGAGAGGGGCAGAAGGACAAGCAGACTCCCTGCTAAGCTTAGCTCCTGACTCAGCACAATCTCAGAACCCTAAAATCATGACTTAAGCCAAAGTCAGACGCTCAAGTGACTGAGCCATCCAGGCGCCCCTCAAATGCCTATCCCTAAATATAAGTATCTATCTTTCAGTAGTTTCTGGCTATTTTCTCCTTGGTCTCTTCTACATTCCAAATTGTCAAACAGCAAACATCTGTTAGCTTTTTCCATAAAAGAGACACATTCATATTTTAAGTGAGCTACGGTCATGTGAGTACAAATGCGGATTTATAGCAGTGCCCTTCCCACTGACCCCTGTGAAATTGCTAGGTGATGACAACACAAAAAAAATTAATTTTTTTCTCATTCCTTATCTACCTGAAAGACTAAAAGAAAACACTATCACCAATATATTTCATAACTAGAAGTAAGGAGATTACTGAATTAGGAAAGGTTCAGAGCAAATTCCAGACATCATGTGCTTTCCTGGGAATAATCCTCTGACATCCCCCAGACATTAATGAATATTCTCTCTATAACAAAATCAGAAAGAACATAAACACATGTAGTGGTATATACTATACCTCAAATGCAGAGGAAAACCACATGGTAATGTTGATGAGAGAAAGCAGCAAGAAAAGGAACTACAAGGACAGCTAATAGCACATAAACCAATCTTGGGACACCTGCTTGGTCAGTGAAAATGGACTGGAAGAGGCTGACCATTAGGCTTTAATAACCTCCCTGATCAAAACATCCAAGTAGAAAGCAGCCGCTCTCCCTGGTCAAGGCCTGGGGAAGACTAAAGGAGAAAGTGACCGTAGCCTCGTGAGGGCCTTGCACAACACACATATACTTCAAGGAATCTTATATTCAAGATCTTTCTGACTATATATTCTACTATATATAATTATAATTTATTATGATCTTTTATTTTAATGAATCCATTTCTGACTTATTGTGCTGATCAAGATCAACAGGCACACACAGGAAATGCCCTTTCAGCAGCTTTTTCTCAGTCCTAACAAAAAGAGTTGACATCACGTCAGTGCAAGAGTCATAAAATCAAATGCAATCAGAAACCAGGCAGATAAATGGGTGTTATCAGCCATAGAGGAAACAAAAGAGTGGCAGGGTATGTCCCCCACCTAAAGAAATTCAAATTCAAAAACTGGGAAAGTTTGAAAGTTCGATCAGCCTCCAGACTGCAACCGTAGGGATGTATAGAATGAATACGGAGTAACCATTTACAGCCCCCAGAATCATGAAAACTGTTATTTTTTGTTCCCTTTCTGCCCATAAAAAGGAGAATTAAACTCAAAGTACATCAGGTGAAGAACAAATAAGTGAACAGGAAAAAGTATGGTTACTAGAAATAAGTGTTCTGAGATATCCAAATAACTAAGGAACTAAAATGGCTTTAAACACACCCAATATAAATAAGCATCCGTATATCGACGATCCACATGGCCTTCTAGAGCCGGCTCTGTCCCAGGACCAAGGAGGTACAAGCAGAGCTGACTCCCCCTAAACCAGAGCTACTGAGTGTGTTACTGGGCCAGCGTGTCAGGAGTCTCCAGGAGTGGGCAGTGCTGACCAAGTGGCTTATCCACACAAGTCAAGTATGCAAACCAAACTAACAAAGCAAATACTAGCCCCGAGTGTAAAACGAGAGAAAAAAACAAGGCTTCTTATCTTTTTTCCTCTTGATCTTAAAGAAATTAAGTAACATGCTTTAAGGACATGCAGCTAGGAAGGAAGGGGAGGAACTGCAATTTGAACCCCAGTCATCTGATGTCAGACCTATGTCCTTAAGCATTTTGGTATACCACCTGGCAAGGAAGAGGCCAGTAATTTCCTGTTTGCCATCCTTTAAAAAAGAGATGTCATCCAGTAACTTTTTTAAACATAAATTTATGTTTCCCACAAGATTAAAGATATGGGTAACCCCTGCCCTTGGGTTACCTAAAATGACCATATGTCCAGGTGTCTGTGATAAGTACTAGTCCCCTCACCCCCAACCCCATTCTCTAAAAAAAGACCTCACTGGCACCCAAAGCACACTTCTGTTTTGAAGTGAGTACACCCTTCTGTGAGAGGCTGTGAGAGGCTTTCGGACTAGCCGTCCAAGGGAGACACGGTAGGAACTACCAGTGACCGTGACCCAGGAGGGCTAGGGAGAGGCTCGGTCCCCTAAATGCCCACTCTGCCTGAAATCCCTGCATTACAGAACCATTTCTTTAAGTCTGGAAAGCTTATCTTATCTTCCACATTTTCTTATCTCAATGGATTTCAATCTAAATAGCAGTCATATCTTTTTTCTAACCAAAATCTTTGGAACCCCCAAATAATTTATATAAATGTAATAAAAGACCATGTAATTCCTCATGTGAGAAAAACATTTATCCTCAGCAGAGTACTGAAAACTACTGCTAAAACTGGACAGAGAGGGAGGAATGAGAGAGGGAAGATGGAGAGCAGGCAACAAGCAAACTCGCTCTAAGCAAAACGAGTCCTAGACTATGTCCTACAAGTGTTTTTTAAAAAACACCTTACCCCCCCGCTTTAGGATCTATTATTCCATGGATTGATATCTTTCATCAGTTTTCAAAGTTCTCAGCCATCTTCTCTTCAAATATTGCCCTACTCCCTTCTCCCTCCTCTCCTTCTAGGATTCCAATCAAACACACTGCACTTTGTCTCTACATCCTATATATTTCTTATGCTCTCTTCAGTGTTTTCCAGATTCTTCCTCTCTCATACTTCAAGGAAGTTTCTTCTTTCAGTTCTTTTCTAATTTGTTATTAATCCAATGAATCCTCAATTTGGTTATTGTATTTAGATATAGTATTTAGCTGTGTCTTTTTCAAATCTGTTCTGTCTCTTTGCTCTGATTCCTTGCTGAGATGTTTAAGTTCAGCTTTTAGCTCCATAAACATCCCAAACAATGTTTTACAATCACTGTCTAAAGGGGCTAGCTGCCTCTGTTGCCTGTTGCCTCTGTGGGATCTTGTTCAGGTTGTCTCCCGGTGTACCTGATTGCACTGATTTGACTGTCTGGACACTATCTGAAAAGTCATCTCAGAAACAACTTGAGACCTAAGATATTATCTTCCTCTGGAGAGCATCTTCATTTGCTTCTGTTAGGTACCTGGCCATCACCAGCAATCTGAGATACGAGATATACTAAACTCCCTAAATGACACAGAATTTCATTTCAGGCAAGCCCCCATATACTCCCAGTCCACCTGTATTCCAGCCTACAGCCTTTCAAGATTCCAACGTTACCCATGGTCAGCTTAGCAGGATTCTCACCCATGGCAAATCCTGGACTCCAACTTCTGTTCCCCTATCCCGTGAATCTGTCGATATACTGCTCAGCCTTTCAAATGCTTTTCCATAATACAGCAAATACCAGGTACAAGAGCAGCCCAAGCAAGGTGTTCACCTCTCTGGATTTCTATTATCTCCCAAACCTCAACCCAGTAATTATTTACTATCTTGTGAATTCTCTGATGCTTTTCAGCACTGACTGATTTCAACTAGGTTCTCCAGTCTGCCATTACCAGAAGCACAAGGCCAGGGTCATTTTCTAAACTACTGCTTTTATATTTCAAAGTGAACCGGCTAGGTATAACCAAAAAGAGAATATCAGAAAATCATGTGACAGACTCTTGAGCAGTTTTCAGAAAACTCATTTCTGAATGTGATCTACCACCTCAATATCAAGAGGTTTAGAAAGCTGACAAACCTACTAATCGATTGGACAAATGGCCAATTTCTACCCCAGCTCATCCTGTTGGATCAAGCTGTGGGAAATCAATAGAGCAGACACTGTCATTTGCACATCCTCTTGAGTTTCCCATCCTAAACAGGTCTGACTTCCAGCTGCCAGCACCTGCATCTCTGGCCCCTGGAGCCCATCTGCCCACGTGCAGTGCAGCCCCAAAAGTATATGGGAATATGTACCTTTCTAGAGGCAGCCTTCAACAACAGACTGGTAAAAATACCCCAGCTCCCTTATATGCTTGCCCTGGATGTTAACTCTTGACACCTGTATTCTAAGCTGGTTCTCAGAGTTCTCAGCTTACCTCAGAGTAAGCTACAGTGGCCTACAGGAGAAAATGGCTTGAAATCCATATCCTCTCTTAGCTTCCTCTCCTATCTCTCTTACTTCTTCATTCCCCTACTGGTGTGTCCTGAGATTACCTCACAAATAAATAAGATGAACTAAAATTTTTATCTTAGGATTCTGAAGAAACCCAAACTAATAAGAGAAAAGAAATAGCTTGACAAATTCTTATATGTACTAATTTTTTACTTTTAAGTAGAAAACTTAACAAAGACAGGGCCTGTATAGTTTTGTCTATAAAATGCAAAATAATGCGTACAAGAAGTTTTTCTGAAAAGTCACACGGTATTTTTATAGTTGCAAGAAAAGAACTTTGAAAGTGATAAGCTCTTCTAAGGAAAGCAAAAGCTATCAGGTAGTATAGCTTGAAATCCTTATTAATCAACTGATAAATATGAAATATCAAATTTAGCCTGCATAATCAAATCTAGATACAATATCGCAGTCCTGGATCTGTGCATATAGTTCACTGAAGATGGTAACGAGTCACAAATGCTAAGTTAAAAAAAAAAAAAGGGAATAACTTCAGTTTCCAGCTCCAACATGAAGAGCTTACAGGCCATCACTCCCACCCTCACAAGAAAAAACTGGACAAACTGAAAATCAGTGACGCTTTTGGACCATCAAAGAACTGAGGTTACAGGGCAAACTGCCACCCCAAACCTAGAGACACACAGCTGATCTCTTCTTACCTGGAGCAGAAGCTGCTGGAGCCACAAACTGATGCTGCAGCTACGTGACCTGGTGTGAGAGTGAGAAACTCTGGGGAAGCAATCAGGATTGGTGGGGGAGCTCCCACACTTCTGCGGGCTTTACCTCCAAGAACCCTACCAGGTCCTCACTGTGAATGTGGAGATACAGAAAGATCCCCTCTGAGTCTGACAGGGGAAGGGAAGAGTAATCACTGTGAAACACCCCAGAGCTGTCTCCAAGGCAAAGGCATTTGCCCCAGGGGAAAAGACACTGCCAGAGCTTTCTCCTAGTTGGGGAAGGGCACTCCTCCCACTCCAGCCCCTGCTAGCTTTCCAGTCAAACCTAAGAGGAAAAGATCAACAAAAGGTCACAGCTTCCAAGAAACAGACTGGGAATGCTGCAGCTAGGGAAGGGAGTAGGTTGCAGAGGGAAAAAGCTACACCACTGGCAAACACTTGTGATGGTCGTACCTGCAGACACGGAATTCTCATCCTCCTCCATACTTGACCACCACATCAACAGGCTCCAAATATAATAAAGGTGGGTTACGGCTGAAAGAGCTGCAAGACACAGACTCTCCTCTCCGGGGAAGGGTACTCAGAAAATCCCAAAGTCGAGAGGGCAGATAAAAACAAGGACACTAGAAGAATTTGAGGCCTCTGGCATCTGTAGCTACAGCAAACATTAAACACAGCCAAACCCTGAGCTAGATCACCATAAACCCACACACTAGAGGTCTATTTACTTCAGTTCCTATCACCTGATACAACATGTCAGGTTTTCAACAACAACATTAAAAATGCAAAGCATACCAAAAAGCAAGAGAAAATAAGGTCTGAAGAGACAAACCAATCATCAGAACCAGACTTCTATGACACAGAATTGGGGATCATCGAACACAGAATTTAAAGTATCTAAGGGTGCCTGGGTGCGGATAAGCAGCTGACTCTTGATTTCAGCTCAGGTCATGATCTCAGGGTCATGAGATCAAGCCTGCGTTGGGCACTTCACTGGACATGGAGCCTGCTTAAGACTCTCTCTCCCTCTCCCTGTGCTCCAACCCCCCAACAAATAAATAAATAAATAATAAATGATCTATAATTAATATGTTAAGAACACTAGTGGAAAAAAGAAAAAAATATGCAAGAACACGTGAAAAAATATAAATAGGGAGATGGAAACTCTAAGAATCCAAAGGCAGGGCTAAAAAATCAAGAACACTGTAACAGCAAATGAAGACCGCCTTCCATGGGCTCATCAGTGGCCTTTACAAAGCTGAAGAAAAAAGCAGTGAGCCTGAATATAGGTTACTTCCTAAACTGAAATGTAAAGAGGAAAAAAAGGGAAAAACAGTACATCCAAGAACTGTGGGCAATTTCAGAAAGTATAACATAAAGTATCGGTATCAGAAGGAGAAGAAAGAAAAAAGGAAGCAGAAGAAATATCTTAAGTAACAATGGCCAAGAACTTTCCAAAATTAAAAAAAGAACCCAAAGCAGAATAAATACCCCCCAAACTCTCACCTAGGTATACCATAATCAGAAAATCAAAAGACAGACAAAAGTCTTGAAAGAAGCCACAGAGAGGAAAAACTTTATCTACGGAGGGGAAAAGGGTAAGAATTACAGTGGGATTTTCCTCAGAAATCCTGCAAGCAAGAGATGGACTAAAACAGTTCAAGTACGAAAGAAAAAATCCACCCACCTTAGAATTCCATACCCACTGACATTATCCTTCAAAAGTTAAGAAATACCTTCTTGAACAAAAACTGAGGAATTTATCACCAGTAGACTTGCCCTGCAAGGAAAGTTAAAAGAAATTCTTCAAGCAGAATGAAAATGACATAGGTAAGAAATCTGGATCTATGTAAAGAACATCAGAAGAAAAAAATTAGACTTCTTTTTCTTGTTCTTAACCGATCTAAAAAAAACTGTTCAGGGGCACCTGGGTGGCTCCGTGGGTTAAAGCCTCTGCCTTCAGCTCGGGTCATGATCTCAGGGTCACGATCTCAGGGTCCTGGGATCAAGACCCGCATCGGGCTCTCTGCTCAGCAGGGAGTCTGCTTCCCCCTCTCTCTCTGCCTGCCTCTCTGCCTACTTGTGATCTCTCTCTGTCAAATAAATAAATAAAATCTTTAAAAAATATATTAAAAAATAAAAAAATAAAAAACTGTTCAAAGTAACATAAGTCACAATATACTGAGTGATCACAGCATACTGGTAAGTGAATGAATGACAACGATGTCACAGGAATGGGAGGGAAAAACTGGGATCGTCTTTATTAATGAGGTACCCGTACAACATGTCTAGCAATATGCTGTTACATGAAGGCAGATTCAAACTAATTAATTTAAAATGTATACTATAAACTCTAGGGCAACCACCAAAAATTTCTTTACAAGAAGTGAACTGATATGCTATGTGTAGGTAGATTAATCGTCCTCCAGCGATATCCACATCCCAGAATTCAGGCTGGCTGCTAATCACTTGACCTTAAAACAAAGAGATTATCCTGGATTATCTGGGTGGACCCAGTGTAATCTCAGGGTCTTTAAATGTGTAAAGGGAGACAAAACAGGAGATCAGAATGATGCAATGTTTAAGAGGAGGAACTCAACCTGCTGTTGCTGGCTTTCAAAATGGAGGAAGAGGGCCACAAGCCTACAACTGTGCATGGCGTGCTGAGACCCAGAGCAGAGTACTGAATTAAGAATGAGGGAGCACAACCAACCACACAAGGGGTGGGGCAGCAGGGCACTTCCTCAGCACCTCAGCTTCCACCCTGGGGATGTGAAACCCCCAGCATCCTTTGGATTGAAGGTGCAATTTCAATATACCCACACAAAGGAAGTAGAGTCACAAGATTTATCACTCAAAGCTCCCAGAAGCAGGGGGATAGGGAGTGCAATGAGCTGGGTAAAGGGCAGTCCTATATCCAGGTTACCAGGGAGCAGGAGATAAAGAGCAGGGTAGCAAGCAGCTATTACTTATAAGGTGGACGGGGCAGAGGTCACTAACTTTTCCCAGATTCACTTGAAGTGGTTATTTTAAAAAGGTGCCATGGGAAAGACAAAGCAGGAACTTGTTAGGCATCCTAAACTCAAGTCCTTAACGAAATGTCCAGACTCTGGGTGTGAGTAGGATCATCATAAATATAAAATGCCTAGGCAACAAGTCAGAAACACAAATTTTTCCCTAAAAGGTGCTTTTCTCAAAAGTTGTTTTTTTTATCACAATTGACCCTGTGATGCCTAGGCATTAATCTTTAGGGAAAATCACAGGCACTATCTGGACAGTGAAGATATTAAAAGCCACTGAAATGGTTTTCATCACCCAACGCATGAAACATCTGAGCAAAGGAAGAATAGCAATCAGCGATATCAACAGACAAAAGTTCAAAATTCTGTCTGTAACCATTCTCCCCAGTTGTCGGGGTCCAGCCAAGAAAATAAAAACCCTTGGATAAAGGTTAAATTGGTATTTGATTAAAAATCTTGGGTGAGATTATGGAATACTTGTACCCGTTCAAACTTACTGATTTGCTGTTGTATGCCCAGTGCAGTGGCGATTAGCCTAGTCCATCTGAGGGACAGCAGCAGACCTACTTCTAATATCAGGAGGATAAATACCACATACACTTTTGACATGAGGGGGCAGAAAGAGAGGCAGATTGGAGGTCCTGTTCAGTGATGTTTAAAGGTAGTCCCAGGGAGATTAAAGTACAGTGCTATGAACAGACAGGACTGCCTGGGGGCCGGCATGTGTTAGAGGTTGAAGGAAAGAAAAGTACACAGATGTGTGATGGCTCCAAGGCACTGGACCCACAGCAGACACCAACTGCTTGATCAGGGAAGCTGAAATAAGTTGGGGATCCCCCTGGATGGCTAGGCCAGGAGGCCCAAAACTGTGGGGATTATATTCCTTGGGATGAGGTGTAGGTCACGTTCATCTATGTGGTGTTGTTACCTGGGCAGATATGGAGGATTATAAAGGGCATGTGGGGGCTCTAGCCAGATACCACATACTGCACTGCAAAGTGTCCTCCATGGGAGCATCTGAACATCACAGAGTGGCCAGGTAAGCCTCAGGGACGTGTGAGGTACCTTCTGCTGGGTAAATGGGACAGGGTTAATAAATCAGCCGGTAGGCCACTAACTCCAGAAGCAGTCTTTTGTTGAGCCTGGTAATGTGCCCAGCAATTACCGTGGCCTAAGAAATGAGCTCCAATTTCTGCCTACTGTATAAAAACATTAAGTTTATTGGAAGGCTTGAACAGGAAGATTGTGGAGCCCTGAGTCATGATCATGGGATAGGGTCCCTTTGGGGTGGTACAGGGAAGTGACCCTGCAGCTGTGGTTCTGGAGGGTGTAGAGGGGGATGCTGTGGTGGTGGCAGCTCCTATAGCTGGTAAGGGGTCCTCCCAACAGAAATTAAAGTCACTAACTCTCCGCAGGATGCAATGTGGGCCAGTCCAATGGGTAAAAAGCAAAGAAAACAACTAAGTGTTTAAAGAGGTCCCCGAAAGGTTGTGAGACTTGACACACACCTAGATCTTCCAAAGCTCAAACGTGCAATGGAGAGCAGCTTAGCAGTCAAAGTACTACCTCACGTTTGAGCAGCAAGCATTGCAGTAAGAGCATCCTGGGGTACACACAGTTAGCTCTGCAAAATGTCATTCAAAGGGATCACCCCAAGGAGTCAGTTCAGCACCCGAGTCCCAGGGAGTGCTTGCCATCATCAGCCATTATCATCAGTCTCCTCTGCTCTACTGGAACGCTGTGCAGGCAGCATTCAATATGAGGTTGGGTCCTACAATTCATGGACTAGGGCACTGTCATCTCAGCCTTGTCACAGGTGGAGGGAGCCATTCCTGAGGGGTGGCTCTACCAGGTAGGGGAATTGAGGGGCAGGGGATCTAACAGGGTCACACAGATTTGGGATGCCCTGATTTAGGTTTGTTTGCACCACTGGGAGCATTTACTGGTATCACAAATTTTCAATAAATTCTGGCAGGGGTTCCCCAGAGACACACCCTGCAAATGACTGGGTGGTGCTCTCCTCTGAGGCATAGGAGGTATCCACCTGGGAAGAGTAAAGGTTGGGTACACATGTGAAGCATTGTTTTAAAAAAAATTTAGTTGTATGTTCCCAACAACTGAATGACCGGCCTTGCATCACCAGAGATAAGTATGAACTGCATAAGCCTATCAGCCAATGAGAGTTGAAATTAGGGCAATGTAATGGCCAGTGCCCAGAGGTCAGGATGTCAGTGGCCAATTAGGCAAGGCTGGGGGTCTTCAAACATTTGTACCACTGGTCCCATTTAAGATAGAGGTCTTGAATCACCCAGCTAGTACCCACACCTGGTGGCATTTTGGGCCCTGTCCTCCCACTCTGGGGTGGAACTGCTATCTAATTATGAGAAAAACATCAGACAAATCCCAACTGACATTTTACAAAATACCTAACGAGTATTCTCAAAACTGTCAAGGTCATCAAAAACAAGGGAAGTCTGAGAAACTGTCAGAGCCAAAAAGAGCCTAAGGAGACAGGATGGACTAAATACAATGTGGTATCCTGGACTGGACCTTTAGTTTTTACCTAATGTCCTTAGAAGGGGGGGTGGGGAAGAAACTAAAGAAACTTGAATAAATTCTGATGTTAGTTAATGATAATGTATCAGTATTGGTTCATTAATTGTAATAAATGTACCATACTAACGTAGGTTGTTAATAACAGGAGAAATTTGGTGTGGGATATAAAAGAACTCTCAGTACTACTCTGCAATTTTCTATAAATCTAAACCTATTCTAAAATAAAATTTATTTCAAAAAAAGACCAGAGGAGCGCCTGGGTGGCTTAGTCGGTTAAGCGTCCAACTCCTGGTTTCAGCTCAGGTCATGATCTCAGGGTCGTGACACTGAGCCCTATGTAGGGCTCTGCGCTCAGTGGAGAGGCAGCCTGAGATCCTCGCTCTCCCTCTCTCTGCTCTGCTCCTCCCATGCCTGTGCACACGCACAAACACACTCTCCCTAGAATAAATAAAATCTTAAAAAAAACACAGAAAAGACAGTAGTCAGAATAAGCTTATTTTATACAGCTGAAATAACCTAATCCTATGATACCTGAGATTTGCTTCCAATTAACCAACAGGAGGTAAGAGATGTGGGGTTACAAATGAAAAGACTGTATGAAAAACTTGAAATTTCTTTTAGAAGCTGATATTTAAGTCTGGCTTTAAAAAATAAGATTCCAATGGCCAAATACTGAAATATTTCAAGGAGAAAGTTCAAGTCTTGGAAAATTGCAACATAAATATTTGTTTTTAGTTTTTCAAACAAAACATTAAGTGGAACAGCTGGCTATAATAAATAGATCAGATGCTAGTTAAGACTAGTGGAAGGTAATTACTTCTATGAGGACAGGCTGGGGCTCTAAGCCTGAGGATGAGACTTAACTTGTTCTGCATGCAAAAAAAAAGCTAACTAATGTCTTTAAGCAAATATATCTTACGGAAAAAAAATACTAGCAGCAGTGTATAATGGTTTGGGACAGAGAGGGGAAAATCTAGCTTGAAATGGAAATCTAAGCCTCAGAGCAATGTTAGAAATAAACACCAAAATTTTAGTTCAAGTTCCAATGAAATAATAGAAGAGGAGCCAAGCACTGAACCTCTGGGGACACGCACATTTAAAAATCCAGTGGAAAAGGAAGTACTAATAAAGGACATGAGAACGATCACAAAATCAAGACCTACAAGAGGGCGTATTGACCAGCAACAGGAGATGTCACAAAGATTTAGAGTCAAATCAGCAGGAGTTGAGGTGGGGCCATCAGATTTAGCCACAGGAAGGCAAGAAGATCTTTAAGAAAGCAGTTTTAAAATTTTTTAAAAATTTAAAAAAATTAAAACATTTAAAAATGGGAATGGTTTGTTCCTCAAAAAATCAAACAGATGTACCTTATGATCCAGCAATTCCACTCCCAGGTGTTTACCCCAAAGAATCAAAAACAAATACATGTAACCTCATGTTCATAGCAGCACTGTACACTGTAGCCCTTCAAGAGATGAACCAATAAACAAATTGTGATATAGCCAAAATATGGAACTATAATTCAGCCACAAAAAGGAATGAAGTCTAGTAGATGCTCACCATGTATGAAATTTGAAAACAATACATGAAATAAGCCTGACACAAAAAGACAAATATTGTATGACTTCACTTGCATGAGGTATTTACAGCAGTCCAATTCAGAGAGGCAAAAGGGTCTGGGAGAAGGGGAAAATGGCAAGTTACTGCTTAATGGTTCCAGAGTTCCTGCATGGAGTGATTAAAACATTTTGCAAATAGTAGGATGGTGATGCAGTACTGTGAAAGTACTTAACGCTGCTGAATTATACACTTAAAAACGGTTAAAATGATGAATTTCATGTTGCATGCGTTTTACCGCAATAAAAAAAAAGTTTAAAAAAACTAAGTAGAACCCAAATTGCAAGGAACAAACAGCACAGAAATTGTCAAGAGATGTGAAAACTATGGGTTAGTCTTTCACCACCTTTAACTTACAAAGCTCAACTGATATATACTGAGGGTGGAGAGGTTTTCTTTTTTCTGTATTAAGGCAGAGTAGGTCTCAACATACAAATTTCTGGACAAACGGGAAGAACTGAGTGGAGTTAAACACACTTGAAAGTCGGGTCTAAACCTGTGTTTTGGGAGAAGACAGTGCATAGTAATACTATGAAAAGCACAAAGTTATAATTTCACTTTATATTTGGAAAACCAACCAACCAAACAACTGCTTTCATCATACAAAGTTAAAAAAGAATGCTGACCCAAATCTCCTTCGATGGTAAAAATAAACGAAACCAGTCTATCATGAGCATATTATTATTCTCAAAGGATGAAGTCTTTCAGAACTGGAGGACAGGGACTTGGCATTTTCAGATTTATCCAAACGCCATGGAATTTAAGAACGTCGGGAACTTATACGAGACAAATAACCCAATTTCTCCAACAAGCAAACAAAAAGCAAAGAGAAACCAGAGGCACATCAACCCAATGCCCTGTGCAAATACAAGCTGTTGAGTCTCCCCGGGAAACGCGAGCTGCCTCGATATTGTGGGAGCGGGGGGAGGACCGGAGGGGGGGTGCAGCATTTACTCCTCTTGCACATCTGACATCTTCTGTTACCATTTCTGCCGCACCACCTCCTTCTCTTGGAAGACTGAGCCGCAGGGCTCCGACCTTCGTTCCAGAAAACAGTGGCGGGAGCTCCGGGCCCACGGCTCCGCGACCCCCGCGCGGCCCAGGCACCCCCCCCCCCCGATAGGGGCGCGCCGGGCCCCGCGGGCGGTTCCTCCGTCAACACCCAGTCCCTGGGGGACGTGCTCGCGCGGTCTGACACCGCAGCCGCCCGCCGGGCGTCAGGCCCCGGGAGCAGCCGTCACCCCTCGGGGTCTCGGGGTCTCGGGGCCGCGCGACGGAGCCGCTCGCTTGAGGCACTGAGGGGACGACGGAGGCCGCGCGGGCTCAGACGCCGCTGCGCCAGGCCGCGCGCTACTCACCCCGACGCCGGCAGCGCAGGATCCCGGGCTTCTGGGACTCGGGCTGTGGCATCTTCCCTCCTGCCACAGCCCGGATCCGAGCCGCATTAGCCACAGCAGGCGGAGCTACCCGGGAAGAAACGCTGCGCCGGGCGCGGCGGCGGCCTCAGTGTCCGCGCCGCAGTCTCACGCCGAGCGCGCGTGCCCCTGAGGCCACGTGACGGAAGGCCCCGCCCCCGCCGCGCGGGTGACGTCACCGTCTGCGCCTGGCGTGGCGCCGGCGAGGTCCGCCGCGCTCGCGAGGCACCTGGCTCGTTGGCGGCCCGGAGGGTCTGTGACGGGCTGCTGGGGTTTTTTTCTCGTATAAAAAAGCTCTTGATAAGGACAAGCAGTACATATTAAAAGATGTGCAACTTCAGCTTTGCTCAAAGAAATGTGAGTTCCAGTGTGAAGGCTTTGTGAAGGCCGTGGAAAAACCTCACGCTGGGGGTCGGGTGCACAAGTGAGGCATCCCGGGAACGGCGGCCACAGCTAGCCGCGTCAGTGTCACCTGGGGGCTGCTTAGCACTGCTGAATCGGAAGCCCCTGGCCACACCGACCTAGTAATCGAAATCTGCGTTTTACCAAGATCTGCAGGCGATTCACACACAAACTGAAGTTTGACATCCCTGTGCTGGCGAACAGTCAGTGCCTAGGAGGTTCCACTACTCGCTCCACCTGCTCCCGACCCTTGATAGCGTCAGATACGCAAATGTTTTGCCATTCTGACGGGTCTGGAATGGAATTTTTTTCTAGCTGTTATTTTAAATGTTTATATGCTATTCCATCATATTGATGTATAATGGTACAAATCTAGCAATTGAGGTTTGGGTTAACTCCAGTTTTACTGTTAGGAAGAATGACACTAAAGTTTTAGCTTTTTGCAGCGTCATGTTTTGGTTAAGCCCAGTCTTCGAGACTGGACTGATTCTGCTACTATATGGGCTGTATTAGTTTGTCCCCAGAAAAGTTACCAGGTGAAATACAGGATGGCCTGAAATTTCCATTTCAGAGCAACAAAGAAAAATTGTGGCATAAGTATGTTCCGTGGAATATGTGAAATATACTTCTAACAAAATATTGCTTATTCAAAACTCAGATTTCAAAGACAGAGCATCCTGTATTTTTGTTTGCTAAAACTGGCACCCCCAACCCTGGACAAATTCTAACTTTGGTTTTCTCATCTATGAGATGGCAATAACAATAGGGCCTATCTTATGTGTGGCTGAACTGAGATAATCCAAGCAGAGTACTTGCCACAGCCTGTGAAACGTAATGGGAGCTCAGTTTCATACTAGTGTGTCTTAGGCTACATTCAGAGAAGGATGTTTAAATTAGAGAACTCCCAGGCTTACTTTAAGGCTTGTCTGAACGTTTGATCATACCAAAAACTGTGTGTTGAGAAAAGTTTTGAGTGGGTTAGCAGGTACTTCTCAACTAGCTCCAAAATAGAAATCAGATTTTTAAGTTTCCACATGAAACAGAAAATTGCCACCTATAGGCTAATACGGATTGCCTTTCAATCACACCAATACTTGGATGTTTATTTTGATTTCTATGCCAGAGTCAATATTCAAAAGAAGTTGTTTAAGGAACCTACTACATCATTTCTAAGACTTACTCACATTGTTATCTGGTACCTGAACCAACATTCACACTAAAAAACTAAAACTTAAGGGGCACCTGGGTGGCTCAATCTGTTGAGCACCTGACATTTGGATTCAGCTCAGGTCATGATCTCAGGGTCTAGGTCAAGCCCTGCCTCAGGCTCCACACTATGCAGAGAGTCTGCTTGATATTCCCTCCCTCTCCATCTGTCCCTCTCCTCCCATTCCTCTCTCTCCATGCCTGCATGCGTGCCCTCGCTCTAAGGAGGAAAAAAAAGAAAACTAAGACCTAATATTAGACTCATGGCTCTAAGAACATTTGTCTTTTTCTTTTGGTAAAGCTGATATTTACAACATCCTCCTTTATGCTTACCGAAGAAAAAAATTATTCTCAAATTTCAAAACTAAAAAAAAGTTATTTCAACATGATTTATTTATACTAGAATTTTTTTCCTTCTGCTACAGATTTCTATTTTGTATTTTACACTAATTTTAATAGATTCATGGGTTTATTATAATCATTTTTATTACTTCCTAGAAGCAGGTAAGGTATAAATATGGGCCGAGAATAAAATCATAATGTGGGACTTATATTGTGTTGCCAGATTGACTTTTTAAAGGCTCAATCAGGTTACCCTGACCACCTATAACATATGAGCCAGGGTTTCCCCATGTCATTCTAACAATAGATTCTATAGAGTATTTTGCTAAATACATAAATCTAACAATAGATTCTATAGAGTAATTTGCTAAATACATATGTATAAAGAGATTATATAAGCTGGTTCTTTCTTCCTTACATTATATGGATTATCTCAACACAAGCTCCATGAAGGGAGGGATGTTTTCTTGTTCCCACATCTTCTGTGTCCCAGCACCTAGAAGGATATCTGGCCCTGGATGACTACTCATGAGATTGTTGAATGAGTGAGCATAATACGTAAGTTGTCTCCTGCTGTAAAAACTAGTTTATATGCTAGCTTTAGTGATCCTACCCCAAGTCTCCCCCATTCCTTTTATTCCTTTCAATGTGTTCTTTCCCTCATTTTCTCATTGTCTCTGTGAATTAAATATGTGTCCCCTTTCTAGCCACCTTCACTCGGGTGAACACAAAAACCATCCCTCTATAACCCAAAAGAAGTACTTTACACATCTGGGAGTGTGTTCACACAGGGTAGATAGGGAACTTTGCCACTTCCTCCCCAGTCCCAGCTAAACAGTTCTTAGCCAGAACATAGATTAACAACAGAGCAAACAATCCAAGAAGTGTCAGGAGAGCTGTAGGCCAGAGCCATAGGAGGGGAAAAATATGAGCAAGGCAAAATCGGAAGCAGGGGAGAGGGACTGTCTCCAAGTGAGAAAAGGACTGACAGGCACAAACCGGAAGCCTGGCCTAGAGAACTGGACTGGGACACCACAGCAAGTGTATGGGACATCAGAAACTCAGGAACCCAACCAAGCAAGGGATCAGTGCCAAAATCTACACTGGCAGCAAGAGAGGAGCTCAAAACTGTTGAGCCAAAGTTGGTATGTACCAACAAAGGCTCTCTGTGAATGTCTTTCTGAGAAGGCCACCAGGCCAGGTCACTTGCCTGGAGTGAATGGAGTTGACAAAGGCTCCAGAAGTGGAGCCTTCCCTATGGTCTAACGGGACCAAGTGAGTTTGGCAAATAACAGAGAGAATAAACTCTACTTCACTCAATTGTATGACAGTCTCATCTGTGTGACAGTGTATATTTCTAATGTTCAAGGTTTTGCCACTCCAGAAATTTAGTGACATGTGTAACAAAGTGTTAAGAACTATCGTAAAAGGAAGACAGAAAGGCACTCTGGTTGTATTTCTTACTGCATGTCACATAATTTCATGATGTTCCAAACTTGCACTCTTCGCTGTGTTGAAGACCTAAGAGGTTTTTAGCCCTTCATTAATGAAAACGATTTGTTTCCTTTTCATTGGCTGTCCTTAGATGTCTCCAGTTCTGGGAAGACATTTTCCAAATACCACTGAAATGGTTTGCAACCCAATCGCTTCCTCAGTGCAACACGCTCACTAATGTTTCCGTAGGCAACAGATTTTAGATCAGGTTGTCGTAAAAAAAACTGCTCCTAAATGGAAATAGAGAGTCATTTCATTAAACCAAAAAGTCATATCTAACATAGCAGTATATATTTCCATCACCTGAACATAAAAAAAAAAAAAAAAACAGAAGACCTTCTGATTCCATCCATAGAGCGAGGGCAGAGACACACGTGGTACCTGGGATTCATTCGCCCCACACATATTCACGGTATGTGCTGTGACAAACCACAGAGAAAGGGTGTAGAGGGATCCATGAAGGGACCCAGGGATCCAGGTGCTGCTTCTCAGGAGCCCAAGAATCACAGCCACCTAGATATATCTCCTTTCTCCTGCTCTCTCAATACTCAAGCACAAAGAACCTTTGTATTTTCATCTGTGTTTCCTAGTGCCCAGAATATAGTACAGTAATATTGTTGAACAAGAGAAGGAACTTGCTTCTCTAGGCTAGTGCACTGTGGGCATGCCATGTTGGAGTCTCCCTGGGACACTTGACCATTATAGGTCTTTGCCATCACGTCTTGCCACTCCTATTCCCAGGGCAGATTAGGGCAGGGGATGGGTCTGAGGGTGGGAGAGGGATGTTGTCATTTGGGAGCGAAGGCAGGGAGGACCTTAGACAACATTTTGTGCAAAGCCCTCTCTTGTCTAATGTCACTCACTACATTTTCCGGTATGCCGGATCATACAATCCATTGATTCTATGCCAAACATTATATGCTTTTTAACTTAGATGGACCTTTTTGTTACTATATCCTCTGTGAAATTCAGTAAACTACTCAGTCCTAGCTGTGTTCAAGTCAGCTGCTTAAGTCTGTGGCCAGAGTTCACAGAAAAAAATCAAAAAACATAAAAATAAGCTCAAGATCTCTCATAAATAAATGCAATATAAAATAACAGTAATTTCCAACCTATCAGATTAGAAGATAAAGTTTAATTAAAACCAGGGTTGGAAAAGTTGTGGGGAGACAGGCACTAATGTATTTGGCGATAGTGATGGTAATTATCCATTGGGATTTTAAATGCACTTCTTGTGGCCCAGCAAGTCCAGGTTTTGAGATTTATTCCAGAGATATATCTTCACAGATGTACAAAAAGATAGTGTGAAGGGTGTTCATCTCAGCAACGTTGGAGATTAACGAAAAGCTGAGATAATCAGATGTTTATCAGTGGGGGGCTATTTATTAATAGGATCAATTTTAGGAGATCCATTCAAATGAAATATTTAAAAGAATGATATGTTTATATGTTCGGATTTTAACAGACTTTGGAAGTATGTTTTTAAAATATACTGACAGGTAGGGGCACCTGGGGGACTGAGTTAGTTAAGCATCTACCTTCAGCTCAGGCCATAATCCCAGGGTCTGGGGATTGAGTCCCTCATTAGGCTCTCTGCTCAGCAGGGAGTCGGCTTCTCCCTCTCCCTCTGCCCCCCCTCCACTCATGCACTCTCTCTCAAATAAATAAATATTTTTTAATAAAAAATGAAATAGCGGCGCCTGGGCGGCTCAGTCGTTAGGTGTCTGCCTTTGGCTCGGGTCGTGATTGCGGGGTCCTGGGATCAAGCCCCGCATCGGGCTTCCTGATCAGCAGGAAGCCTGCTTCTCCCTCTCCCACTCCCCGTGCTTATGTTCCCTCTCTCGCTGTGTCTCTCTCTGTCAAATAAATAAATAAATAAAATCTTTAAAAAGATAAAAATAAAAAACAAAAAAATATGCTAACAGGTGGAAACATTGCAGAACAAAATATTGTGTGAATCTCGTTATATAAAAGGATATTTGTTTTTAAATGTGTTAACAAGAAACTATTCATCTCAGTGATTACTAAATGTAGTGATTCAGCGATTGCTAATTTAAGGTTACTTCTGAGGGGTGAAACTATGGTCTGAGAAATCCTGCTTTTCACTTAGTACTCCTTCAATGTATGACTTTTAAACATGAGTGTTTTACCTTTTAAAAAATAATTTCTTGGGGCGCCTGGGTGGCTCAGTGGGTTAAAGCCTCTGCCTTCGGCTCAGGTCATGATCTCAGGGTCCTGGGATCGAGCCCCGCGTCGGGCTCTCTGCTCAGCAGGGAGCCTGCTTCCCCCTCTTCTCTCTGCCTGCCTCTCTGCCTACTTGTGATGTCTCTCCTCTCTGTCAAATAAATTTAAAAAATCTTTAAAAAAATAATAATTTCTTTTAAAAATCAGGAAATATAAGCATACAAAAAGTACATAAAATTAAATGTGCAACTTAATGACTTGTTGAAAAATCAACCCGCATCATACTGACTTAGGTCAAGAAATAGAACATAAATGACCTTCCTGAAGCTCCCTGCGTTTCCTGTCCTGAACATGGACTTTCCCTTGGTTTTAAATGCTATCTTGATTATGTATTTATGCTTTTGCTTTTCTTTTTAGCTTTGAATATCTAATTGTGCACACAGAAATTACATGACTTAATTTTACCCATTTTTTATTTAATAGGAACTGGAATAAATCAGTATACATTCTATTGGTTTTGGCTGTTTTAGTTCACCATTATGTCCTTAAGATGTACTGTTCTGTTGTATGTACATCTACAGTTAATTTTCATGGCCGAATAGAATTATATCAATTAAATATGTCACATTTATCCATTCTACTCCTGATGAGCAGTTGGGTTGTGTTTAGTGTTGGCTAACACCAACAATGCTGTTTGTAAGCATTCTTGTTTGTGCATTCTTGCTGCACAGAAGCATGTCTTTCTGGGTTGTATGCACAGAATGGAATTGCTGGATCATGGGATATTCATGATCTTTACTTGATTTTGCCAAACTGTCTTCCAAAGTGAGTTTGTAATAATGAATACTCCCACATGCGGTGTCTGGGAATTCCTGTTTGCCAATACTCAGTCCCATCAGACTTTAAACATTTTTGCCAATCTAAGTAGCTATGTAGAAATACCTGACTTTTTTTTTAAAGATTTAATTTATTTATTTGCCAGAGAGAGAGAGAGAGCACAAGCAGGCAGAGTGGCAGACAGAGGCAGAGGGAGAAGCAGGCTCCCCTCTGAGCAAGGAGCCCGATGCGGGACTCGATCCCAGGACCCTGGGATTATGACCTGAGCCGAAGACAGCCTCTTAACCAACTGAGCCACCCAGGCGTCCCTATGAGGTTTTAATACACATTGCCCTGATTACTAGAGAGAGAGTATTTTACCTTTATAGTTTAAAATAATAAATATTAGATTAAGACCAGAACATAGAATATCATAGAGAGATTCTTACATATTTCTCCCTGTGTATCTGAAATGAGGTCTTGTTGGGGTTACGGCCATATTGGTTTGTGCATGGATCCCGGAGGGACCACTTTCAAATAGGGCCACAGCTGCATGTTCTCGGTGTACCCTTTTAGGTCCTGGCTAGGGACTGAATTCTTGGGGAGGTGCACTGATGAAGGGGCATGGCTTTGATAGAGAAATCTTTGACTGTCAGCTGAAAAGAGGTAATGGAGTTTCTTGCGTGGTCTCCAGATCACAGCAGCTGCATCCTTTGAGAACTTGGTAGTGGAGGAGGAGAATCTAGAGAGTTGACTGTGGGGAGGAGAGCAGGGAGAGCTGCTTGCTTCGGAGGGGCAATGCTTAGGGAAAAAATAGATCGGGGCCAAACAAACTTCCTGTGGTGGTTGATTTACTTCTGAGAAACCTGAGTTTCCCTAGAAATTAAAGTAAAAAGTAATGCTCCAGTGCAGTAGATTCGAATGAACCAATTGAGAATAGGGTCTGGGGAAGGTAGATGAGTGGCTGAAGGCTAATTTAAGGAAAATAGAGGAAAAAACCCCAAAACTTGTTATCTGGAAAGGTAGCAGTAGCAGGTGTCTTTAGAGCAAGTCCCATTCCGTACTCTTGCCCGTCTTTCTAAATCAGAGACGCTTCCTTCACCTTGTATTCATCCAGCCAAACGTGCACCAATCTGAGATTGTTATAGGTCACAGCATTTATAAAACCAGGTCGATTTGGAAAGCGCGGCTTATTGATGTGTCCCACTCGTGAGCAGGGGAGTATGAAGAGTCGGCCTCCACACATCCAGATCTAGACAAAACCAGAAAACATTAATGTATGTTTGCTAGTACTAGGCAATTACGGACTTTTTTTTTTTTCCCAAACATAGGAATAGCTAACATGTCTTAGGTTGTTCATTTAATCCTCACAACAACCCTATAATGTAGATACTGTGATTACCCCCACTTTACAGGTAAAGAAACTAGTACAAACGTTGATGAAGAAACTTGCCCAGTGACAGACAGTGCAGGGTTTAAACTCAGGAAGTTTGGCCTCCGAGCCGGCACTCCAAATACAACGTGATTCTGTCTCCCTCATATGTGACCAATTATTTGTTTTTGTTTTGTTTTGTTTTTTTAAAGATTTTATTTATTTATTGGACAGAGAGAGAGAGCACAAGCAGGGGGAGCAGCAGGCAGAGGGAGAGGGAGAAGCAGGCTCCCTGCTGAGCAGGGAGCCCGATGTAGGACTCGATCCCAGGACCTTGGACTCATGACCTGAGCCAAAGGCAGATGCTTAACCAACTGAGCCACCCAGGTGCCCCATATGTGACCAATTCTGATGCTGATTATGTATGAAAAGTGGCAAAATAGTTTGTCTTCAAATATTCGCCAACGATATTCTGAGCACGACGAAGTATTACTGGATGTCAGAAGGTAACAAGAGAAATACTGATCAGGGCTAAATTCACCGATACCTCTTTTTTGTACTTAAAACACATTATAACATTATTTTTTTAAAGTTGTTTTTTTTTATATATGACAGAGAGAGAGAGAGAGCATAGCAGGGAATCAGCAGGCAGAGGGAGAGGGAGAAGCAGGCTACCAAGCAGGAAACCAGATGCAGGGCTTGATCCCAGGACCCTGGCATCATGACCTGAGTCAAAAGCAGATGCTTCACCGACCGAGCCACCCAGGTGCCCCTGGATCTGATTTTCATCTGAAATTGAGAACTACATGGTTGTTCACTTAAGCTACTGTTTGGGGGCACTTTGTTACATATGAAAAGCTAACTGGTACTAGCTATCTATAATGTTTTATTCTCTTTTTTCTAAAGTGAGAACTTAAGGAAACTTGGAAGATCATTAATATCTGTTTGATAATTAGACTGAAGAAAGCACTGTTTATTATGTTTGAAATGTTTCTTGATGAGAAA
>CM052887.1:89365805-89405934 GCA_028534135.1 Potos flavus | reverse complement strand
AAAAAAAAAAAAAAAGAAAAGAAAAGAAGTATCAACTGGAAATTCTATACCCAGCAAAAATATCCTTTGGGAATTAGGAGAAAAGGAAGATACTCCCAAGTGAAGAAAAACTAAGACTTTGTGACTAGCAACCCCATCCTTAGAGAACAGCAAAAGAAAGTTCTCTAAACAAGGAAATGATAACAGAAGGAGGCTTGGAACTTCAGAAAAGAAAAAAGAACATCAAAATGGATAAAAATAAGGGTAAATACGATAAACTCATTAAGAAACTCTTATGAGTTTCTTCAATCATATTTGATTTTTGAAGCCACAATTATAACACCATCTAATGTGGTGCTCAATACTCAAGACAATTATATTTTTAAAATGAGGAGGCTAAGGAACGGTTTACACTTTACCTGAAGTGGCAAAACATTGATTCAAGGAAACTATGATAAGTTATAGATATATTGTGTAACACCTACAGCAACCACTAATGAAACCATACAAAGCAATTTTTTTTTTTTAAGATTTTATTTTATCTGACAGAGAGAGATCATAAGTAGGCAGAGAGGCGGGCAGAGAGGGGGGCGGTGGGAAACAGGCTCCCTGCTGAGCAGAGAGCCCGATGCGGGGCTCAATCCCGGGACCCTGAGGCCATGACCTGAGCTGAAAGAAGAGGCTTTAACCCACGAGCCACCCAGGGGCCCCACAAAGCAACCTTTTAAAAAACATTATAAACAAATCAAGATGGAATTTTGAAAATGCTCAAGTAACTCACCAAAAGAGAAACAGAAGATTGAAAAACAGAGGAAATAAACAAAAAAACAAATAACATGACTGAGAAACTCTGACATTGATAATCGTCTTAAATGCAAATGATCTAAATTTACCAGTTAAAAGCATGGATTAACAGAATGGATTTAAAAAATGTTCCAACAATATGCTGCGTATAAGAAACTTACTTCAGTGAAACATAGGCAAATTGATAATAAAAGGACAGAAAAGGATAGACTTGCAAATATTAATCAAAAAAGCAGTTGGGGGGGCACCTGGGTGGCTCAGTTGGTTGAGCGACTGCCTTCGGCTCAGGTCATGATCCTGGAGTTCCGGGATCGGGTCCCGCATCGGGCTCCCAGCTCTGCCGGGAGTCTGCTTCTCCCTCTGACCTTCTCTCCTCTCATGCTCTCTCTCACTTTCTCTCTCTCTCTCTCTCGAATGAATGGGTAAAATCTTAAAAAAAAAAAAAAAGCAGTTGGGGTACCTGGCTGACTCGATCGATAGAGGATGTGACTCTTAATCTCAGGGTTGTGAGTTCAAGCCCCACGTTGGGTTTGGAGCCTAGTTTAAAAAAAAGTAGGAGTGGCTCTATTAATATTAGATAAAATAGATTTCAGAGCAGAGAAAATTACTAGAGACAGAGACATTACCTTATGATAAAAGGTTCAGTGCACCAGTGAGACATGATTCCAAATAGAAACACGTCAAAAAAGTGTCAAAATACACGAAGCAAAAACCGATAGAGTTAAAGTAGAACCTGACAAATCCACAATTATAGTTGAAATTATGTTGAAAACATCCACTCTTAGCAACTGACAGAACTACTAGCCAAAAACTCAGCAAGGACATCAGGAACTGAACAATACAATCAACCAACGGGATCTAGTTAATGTGTATGAAAGATCTCTGCACCCAACAATAGCAAATACATGGTTTTTCCAAACGCGCATGGAGCATTTACCGAGCTGGACCATATTCTGGATCATAAAACAAACCTCAAAAAACCAAGAAGAATTGAGATTACACAGAGTATATTTTCTGACTATAATGGAATCAAATTGGATGTCAGTAGTAGAGAGGAGAAAATTATTCAAAGACTCTGAAATTAAACAATCTATTTCCAAATAATCCAAAGAGAAAGTCTCAAAGGGAATATAAAAATATAGAGAACTGAATGAAAATGAAAATTCAATGTATCAAAATATGTGCCATACAGCTGAAGCCATATTATTAAGATGTCAGTTCTCCCCAAACTGATCTATAGAGCCAATGCAATTAAAAATACCAGCGGTCTCTTTGGAAGAAACTGACAGTTTCTAAAACCTATCTGAACAAGCTAACCACCTAGAATAACCAAAACAATTTTGGAAAGAGTGAGAATAGAGTTCAGAAAGGGACCCAACAAAGAGAGTTAACTGATTTTTGAAAGATGCCAACATGGAAAAAGGGAGATTTTTTTGTTAAGAAATGGTGCTGGACAAAATGGATATCCCATGGGGAAAATGAACATAGATCCTCACCTCCCATCACAGAAATTTACTCAAAAGGGATCACGGCTCTAATGTAAAATGTAAAGTAAAACCTAAAATCTTAAAATTCTAAAAGAAAACAGAGATGGGAATCTTTGTGCACTTGACGTAGGCAAAGGTTACTTCAATAAAACATTAAAAAAAAAATGAACCATACAAGAAATTGGGATGAATTGAACATCAAAATTTAAAATTTTTCTTCTTGAATGACACCACTCAAAAGAGAAGTAAAAATGTACAGTATGAAAAAAAAATGTACAGTATGGTGACTCTGGTTAACAATAGTAATATTCTAATTGAAACTTGCCAACACAGATCGTACCACAAGAAAAAAAAATTGTAACTGTGTGTGATGGACACAACTGTTAACTAAACTCATGTGGTTATCATTTGCAATATATACATGTATCAAATCATATATACATGTACACATGTATCAAATCATTCTGCTGTACTCCTAAAATGAATAAGGTGTTATGTCAATTATATCTCAATTTTAAAAAGAGAATAAAAAGACAAGGCACAGAGGTAGAGTATTTGCAACTCACATATCAAAGGACTTGACTCCAAAATACATTTTAAAAATTCTTAAAAATCAGAAGACAGGGGCGCCTGATGGCTCAGTGGGTTAATAAGCCTCTGCCTTCGGCTCAGGTCATGATCTCAGGGTCTGGGATGGAGCCCCTCGTCGGGCTCTCTGCTCGGCAGGGAGCCTGCTTCCCCCCTCTCTCTCTGCTTGCCGCTCCCCCTGCTTGTGTTCCCTCTCTCACTGTGTCTCTCTCTGTCAAATAAATAAATAAAACCTTAAAAAAAAAATCTGAAAAAAAAAAATCAGAAGACAAACATCCCAATTTAAAAATGCACGAAGGACGTGAAGAGACACTTTACAAAAGAAGATATATGGGTGGCCATTAAGCACAAGAAAGAAAAGGTGCTCAAAATCATGCAAATGGAAAATGCAAATTAAGGCTGCAATGGTACCATTACTTACTCATTAGAATAGCTAAAATCTAAAAAGCTGAACTTGTCAAACGTTAGTGAAGATTTGGAGCAAAGGGATTCTCTACAATGCCGGAGGGGAAAGAAAATGGCACAACTATCTTGAAAACCCGTTGTCACTTTCCTTAAAGCTAAACATGTACCTACTTTACATCCCATCTGTGCCAAACCTAAGAGAAACAAAATATGTCCACACAAAGACTCATAATCCATATTTACGGTAGTATTGTAATTCATTCTGGAGTATCTACATTAAAAATATATAATATTTAAAAAATAAATAAATAAAAAAATAAATAAAAATATATAATATTGTATTTTGCTGGAGATCACACATAAAAGAGAAGAAAGATAACCATCAACTCTGGTTAATTACCACCTCTGAGAGTAAAGGGAGGAGAAGGAAGAGGGTAGAAGGGTAAAGAAGGAAGTCTTTAATGGTACCCGTTAACATTTATTTCTGTGAATACGATGTGAAATAAATAGAGCAAACTATATTAAAAATTGTTAAATTTAGGTGATACATGCCTGTTTTACTATTTTCTGTATATATGTAAAATATTTTATAATTTAAAAATTGAATTGCTCTAAGAAAGACATTCTTTGCCTCTTCCAAATATTAAACTTATGCTATATTTTTCCCTTAAATGGGCTAATAGAGAAAATCAAAATACTTACCCGATCTTAAAAGGGTTTCGTATTCTGCAGTTTCATATTCGTCAGGCGTTTCAAATCTTACACGCGGTCTTGGGATTTGCTTGGGGTCCCGGGTACTTTGCTGTTGCAATTTTTTTCCAAGGGACCAAATTAATGCAGACCCCTGGATTTTCTTCTCCAAGTTGCTTACATGATTATGGTGAATATATATATACAACGCAGCTGTCCAGATCCCAAATATCAAGGATCCGTAGAATAAACATTGAATTGTGACACCTCTCATTGTAAACCTAGTATTTCTGAAGGTCCGTTTTTAAATTTCCTAAGTCAGAAGAATTTAAGAGAAACTATATTAGATATCTCAATGATTTATAGATCATCTTACTTGGCTTAAATTCAATTTTCAGTGTTTTAAGAACAGGATCATTTTGATATGCATTTATCCATTTACTTGGATGAGATAAAGTATATCTTGTTTTCTATTAGCAAAAACTCTTAAAACTGATATTCAAAAGATCGCTTAACATCAAAATGTATAACATGCTTATAAAACATACACTCATTTAAAGTAATTGGCACACACCCCTGAGCCTACAGCTGAAGGAAATACAGTGAAAGCAGGTTTACTCATCCCTTATTCATGCTCAATCCATCTTAGAGGTTTTGTTTTTTTTTTAAAGATTTTATTTATTTATTTTACAGAGAGAAATCACAAGTAGGCAGAGAGGCAGGCAGAGAGAGAGGGGGAAGCAGGCTCCCTGCTGAGCAGACAGGCCGATGTGGGGCTCGATCCCAGGACCCTGAGATCATGACCTGAGCCGAAGGCAGAGGCTTTAACCCACTGAGCCACCCAGGCGCCCCTCCATCTTAGAGTTTTAATCTAAATCTCTCTTTTAAAAATCCGATTCGACACCAGCTCAAAAATATAAAAAAACACACAGTTCACATGCTGGAAGGAGAGTGGGCAATGATAACTGGTCCAGCACTGATGGGACTGTGAAATGGTACCACCATTTTGACAGTTATCTGATTCAGGGTAATTGATGCAAATGGTATGCTGACGCATTTCTATCCCTAGAAACACGCGGCGAAGAGACTCTCACAGATCATGAGATCCGTGCAAGAATGTTTACTGCATGGAACGCCTGGATGGGTGAGTCTGTTAAGCCTGTGCCTTCGGCTCAGGTCATGATCCCAGGGTCCTGGGGTCGAGCCCCACGTTGGGCTTCCTGCTCAGTGAGGAGCCTGCTTCTCCCTCTGCCTCTGCGCCTGCCCCTGCATGCTCTCTGTGACAAATAAAAAAATAAAATCTTAAAAAAAAAAAAAAAAGAATGTTTACTGCAGTAATGTTTGTAGTAGAAACTACATGCAACTCAAGTTTCCCTCAATAGGAGAATTAATAAAGTGAACTGTTCCCTCAACCAGGAAACAGATCCACTGGGGCTCCATGTGTCCATATTGGAAACACCATAACGTTGCACAAAAAACCAAGCAGGGTGTGATGCTACCAAGACGCATATGGGAAACTTGAAAAGCAGCGCTACTGTTTATGGATACACCTGGAGGCAGCAGATGTTGGGGAAACCCAGCACGCAAATGGTCCACCAAATGTAGGATGGGATTACTGCCGTCGGGGAGGGCACGGGGAAGGAGAGGGAAGAGCTCCTACTATGTTTTTGGGTTTTTTTTTTTTTTTAAGATTTTATTTATTTATTTGACAGAGAAAGATATCACAAGTAGGCAGAAAGGCAGGCAGAGAGAGAGAGGGGGAAGCAGGCTCCCTGCTAAGCAGAGAGCCCGACGCGGTATGGATCCCAGCACCCTGAGATCATGACCTGAGTCGAAGGCAGAGGCTTAACCCACTGAGCCACCCAGGCGCCCCTCCTACTCTGTTCTTAACACTTACGCTTTTTAATCTCTTAAGTAAATGTGGCAAAATTATAAGGTTTGATAAAGCTTGATGTGTCCAGAGTGTTCATGATATTCTTCTCTTTTCCTTTTGTTGGAAATATTTCCCAGTTTATCAAAAACGAAAAGTCTTGAGAAGCTTGCTTTAGACATGACAGTTTGGAAATGTGCGTCTGTGCCCTCCCCCTCTCGACTCCACTGTGAATAAAAACCAATCTAAAAACTCTCCTGGGAGGAGAGTGTTAGAGGGAAGGTCCGTGCACGGGAGATTTCAACATGGGTTTGGAGGACCGGACGGAAGGCGCTGCATGGGAGGTAATCACCGGGAAGCTGGAGGAAGTCAGGACCCCACTCGCACAGGGAGAGGACGCAAGTGGAAACCCAGGGCGGCCGGGGCGGGGGACTGGAGGTGCGGGCGCGACAGATGCAGGGCGCGGGGCGTGGGGAGACTCCGGGAGAGGCCACGCGTTTATGCGCACAGCAAGGCCTCAGTTTAAATGGCACGGTGTCCTTGTAAGAAGAGGAAGAGACACCTGGGGTGCATGCACAGAGGTAAGGCCATCTGCAAGCTAAGGAGAGAGGCCTCAGAGGAAGCCACCTTGATGTGGAACTTCCAGCCTCCAGAATGGAGGGAAAGAAATGTCTGTGGTTTAAGCGCAGCCCCTCCCCCACCCCCAGTGGGTGGCATTTTGTTGTAACAGCCCCAGCGGACTGATACAAATTCCAAGGACTGACCTAGAACTTCGAAGAAAGCCTCCAGAAAGACAGAAAATACACACAGAACCAGAAAAGGGGAACAAATAAATGAGAGCTTGCAAAAAATCAAAACACTGATTTCGGTTGCTCATCAGTCAAGAAGATACCACGCTCATAAAACCCGGGAAACAGGCTACAAAAAAGAAAACTTTACAGAACAAAAAAAAAAAAAGGTTGCTGAAACCTAAAACATGGTTGGGGAAATTTAAAAAATATATGTAAGTTGGAAAATAGTGTGAAAGGAATATGCTGGAAGGCGTAACAAAATGATATAAGGGAAAACATAAAAGAAAATGGTGAGATGTGGTATTTCATTCTTGGAGGTGTAACATCTAACTAGTAAAAATTTACAGGTTCCAAAAGGTGATCAGAGAAAAATGGAGGACAGGAAATTACTAAATAAATAATACGAATATTTTCCCCATAACTTAAAGTGCTCACAAAACGCCCAATGCAATGAATGTAAAAATATCCTAAAAGCCTCCAGGTGCAGAAGAAACGGTTGACATACAGGAGGAGTTTCAGAAGGATATCAAACTTCTCAACAGCAACACTGGGTTCTTTTTTCTGTTTCTTTTAAATATTTATTTATTTATTTTAGCGATTGAGAGAGAGCATGAGCAGGAGGGAGAGAAAGTCTCAGACTTTGTGCTCAGTGCAGAGCCCATGCGGGGCTTGACCTCACAACCCCGAGACCATGACCTGGGCCGAAACCAAGAGTCAGAGGCTTAACTGACTGAGCCACCCAAGTGCCCCAACACTGGGTTCTTAAAGATTATAGAGAAATGGTTTCACAACTCTAAGTTAAATGGTGTTCCACCTAGAATTCTTTACCTAATCAAATTTTAATTAAACTTGAGAGAGGAATAAAGATATTTTCAGATCTGTAAAGGACTCAGAAAGAATTACACTCCACATACTCTTTTTTTGGGAGACTACATGAGAATTGCAAATGTCAACATAACAAAGAGTAAACAAAGAGATGGCCCAGGGTGGTGGATCCAACCCAGGAGAGAGGCAGAGATGGTCGGGAGGGCTGATGTACTAGGGGTGGGAGGCAGGTTGGGGGGAGGGGAGGGCGGCTGCCCACATTGGAACGGAGGCTGCAGTGAGCTCTGGCACTCCACCCCTCCCCAGAAAAGAGATGGGTCAAAAGAATATCAGATTTGATAGATGATATGGGGCAGGGAAATGCAAGAAGATGACCTAGCTGATGGTAAAAATTAAGGAATATTTGAGTGATAAAAGGTGCAACACACTGGCTATAGATTCATAAGGAAAATAAGATTCTAAAAAATAGAAATCGTGTAAGAAAAATGAAGTTGATGTGTGAAATAAGCCAAGAAGTAGAAGCTTAGGAATATTATTTAAAATATGAAGGCAACTGTCATACAAAATATATTTAAAGAGTTGAAAGTCATTGCTTTTGGGGAGTTGTACTGAGGATTAGGGTGGAAATCGGGCAGGGGCCTGCTGACTCTATAAGATTTTTGTTTTTATTTTAGGCTTTATTTTTTCATGTATGCATTACTTGAACAAAAAATATTAAAAATGGAGATGACGCAGGGTACCTATCAAATGGCATCAATGCTTGTAAACACGTGCATAGAGCAGCCACTTCTCTCCCACCCGGACCCTTTAAATACGTGACAGGCTTGCCCGGGAAGAGGGAATCAAGGATATGAGCCTCCTGAGCTGTCCAGTGTCACCCGCTTTCCAGGGCCCTCTCGTGCGGGTCCTCCTCACGCTCTGATTCTTCCAAGCGTCTTTCTGCATCTGACCATTTTGTATTGTCGCCCATTTTCATCCCATTTCGCTGACTGGAGGAAAGAGTCTGGCTTCCACTGTTTTGACTTTAGGCATGCACTAGGAACAAGCTTGCATAGGCGCTCTAGCTCTTACCGCTCTTGCTCACGAAGAGACCATTCCTGCCCCCACAGAACCCAGTACTCTCAGAAACTGCATGGCATCAAACCCCCAGTGCAGCACCTGGCCCGCAGAGAGACCCGAACACACCTGGATGCAATGACTTATGGTGCTGTGTGTGCCACCAGATCCTCCCTGGGGGCTGGGGCGCCTGGAGTAGAGGCTCACGGCCGAGTCCCTTCCCCAGACTTACCTTCGGTGGGGCAGGCTGCTTCGCCCAAGGTTCCCCTCCCGGAGGGGACTCGTGTTTAAAGACTGGCTGATGGGCCCAACGGCCTTGTTTCAACTTGGGATGACTCCGAGGACCCATCCAGCCCAGAGCTGCCCAAGGGACTGACAGAGGTCCTTCTTGCAACCACATCACAGTCTAGCCTCTCTCTCTTGTGAAAATAAAAGGGAGTCGGGAGGCCGCAGCGGGAGTTCTCACGCCCAGCACTCCTTGCCAACTGCAGTCCCAACAAGAAAAGAGGCGCCTTAGGGGATCGTATTTTATTATCCCAGCAAGAGGAAGGAAAGTTTCCTCCTCCGCCGGAAACAGCCCAGCCAATAAGGGGCAACCACAGCTCAGCCAATGAGAGGACTGTAATTACAGCCCAGCCAATGAGGGGCAATCACAGCTCAGCCAATGAGGGGACTGTAATTACAGCCCAGCCAATGAGGGGCAATCACAGCTCAGCCAATGAAAAGCCAGTATACTTGGAATTCCCAATAATGCCCGGGGACTTTTTGTCTTGCCCTTTCTTCTGTAAAAGAGGATGCTTTCTGTTTGTTCTGCAGACTTGCCTGTGATTCTACCGTAGCTTGCTTGTCCTGGGTTGCAATTCTCTGGTATTCCTCAAACCCATTTTTGCTGGTAAAATAACTGGCGGTTGTATTTTTGAGGTTAACAATCTGCTTGACCCAGTTTCCTTCGCTTGCAGTTGTTGGCTGCCAAACCCATGCCAATAAAGGGCCTGCAAGCGAATCTCAGGCTCGGAGTCTGTTTCCCAAGGAAATGGAGCTACAACAGTTGGTAGTGGGGGTGGTCCTGGGAAACAGACACCAATATGGGATTTGGGGGCTGGATCACCCGCCCGGCCCTTAAGGCCCCACTGCTGGTGGGAAGGCGGTCTTGTAATCGCCGCTGGCGGGGTCAGCAGTGCGCTTGGTCCACCCTCACTGGTGGGGAACTGGGATGGAATACTGGTGCAAAGGAACGTCGTGGTTGGGGCATTTGAGAGATGGGGGCAGGGAATAGCAAGTACAAAACCCGTGGAATCAAAACCGCTGCTACGGATGCATTTGAGAGGCAATGAAAGGCTGAGGGTGATGAGTCACTACTTGAACCCTAAGTATCAATCTGGCCTCCTTAGCGACACGTAAACAGACTCTCATCTCCTACGTGGGAACCGTGTGCAGGCCTTGGTGGTAAGGGCAGCTGTACTCATCTTCTGTCCAGGGCGGGAGGAAGGCGCCGAGACTCGGGATGGGGGAGCGCCACGGGGACCCACGCTCCGGCCCTCCCCCCACCCAGTCCTCTCCTGGCCGCCAGATCGATATCTAGGGTCAAGCTACAGCATAGCCCGGCTGGGAGGAAATAGAGTGTCCCCAAGGAACTGCAGAACCCCCGCAGGCATCACGACCCAGTGGAATCAGGGGCCTGGGCATGGGCTAATTCCTGAACACCCTAGATCAAGGGAGGGGGTATAAAACTGGATTGGGCGCTTATTCATATTGGAGCATTCCAAGACATAGGCTTTAACACCCTGACAAAGATCCTCATTGCACAGTGAAGTCTCCTAGATTGGACGAATTACACTTTAAAAACGAAATCTTTGGGGCACCTGGGTGGCTCAGTCAGTTAAGTGCCTGCTTTCAGCTCAGGTCATGATCCCAGGGTCCTGAGATAGAGTCCCCCATCTGGCTCCTTGCTCAGCGGGGAGTCTGCTTCTCCTGTCCCTTTGCCTGCTGCTCTCCCTGCTTGTGCTCTCTGTCTCTCAAAGAAATAAAATCTTTAAAAAAATAAAAAAAATTAAAACTAAATCTTTGATTATGCAAAGAAAAAGTATCAAATGTGTAAGAGAAGGTAGCCTCTAAGGGGGGGGGGGGGATGGATGGATTGAAACGAGTGGGAAGAGAATGAAGCTGGTTAACTCCTAGTACGGCCGCTACTTCCGATAAATGTCACCTGCTGAGACTGTTTTAACTTCCACCAAACACCAAAAACAATTAGAAACTAAGGAAGAAAGTAAGCAAGGGGAGGTGCCCGAACTGAATAGACAACATATGCATGTGGGTTCATGATAGGGTTCGTGCGGGAGAAGGAAATAAATCCATATTCTCTAGGAAGTGTCTACTATATTAAGAAAATTTGGAGGAAATTCTCTACATGTGAACACAGGAAAATTACCCTCGCCCAATGTTTCTTATTTTTAAGAATGTAAGTTTTTCTTACACTACAGTTTCTTAAAGCAGAACTCCCCCTGGTTCTCTGGAATATGCATCTCATCTCTCCTCCCATCCCCTCCCCCCATACCCACCCCCACTCCTACCAAAGGCACATACGCTCACATACAGATACACGCTGAAAAACCGAAACCCTAAACTAAATCTGGATTCAGTTGGGTTTGTTTTAAAGCGTCTTTTCAGAGTCAGGAAAACAGGCTATGCTTTAGATGATATCACAACTAAATTTTCTATAAATAATTAGACTTTCCAGAACCAAAGTCATTATAAATGCCCAGCCTACCTCTAGAGAGGAATAATCCAGCCTGGTAGTTAAAGCTTCTTTTTTAAAACTCAGATCTTCTTAATCCTAATCCCCAGAGCCAGCGTTCCATTCAGGATTCAGTGATTTGCTGCGTGGCTTTCACTGATTCCAGATGGAAGGAGCCCCCCCATGTCGTACCCACTTCTCAGCACAACGAACTCCCCCACCTACCATTAAGACATTGGCTGCTCTGTACTTGATAAATTGTCTAAACTCAGTCACACGTGCAATTAGGCAGGAATCTAGGTTGAATGATCTAAAAGATGAGATTTTTTTTCTGAATGGCTGACTTTATGGTGCCTGGATTCTGAGCAAATACTGGATTGTGCTGGGCTGCCCTGCCTGCGTGTGTTACACAAGATGCGGCATCAGGTGCATCACAAAGCCCTGTGATGTCACACACAGGGCGTGGCCAGCGCCCCTCTGAGCAGCAGGTGGAATCCAGGACTTTCAAAGGGTCCTTCCAGAGAGTCTTAGAATCCTCATTCTTCAGCCGGGGAAATAGGAAAAGCCTCATCTTGGGCAAAATCTAGGCTAGATCTCATTTTTAGTTGTTTTTTTTTTTTTTTTTTTAATCAACATGAAAAAAAGAAGCTTTCAGAATACCTCAAGGGACTCAAAGATGAGCCAAAGGGTTGTTTGGCTGTCTTTTTTTTACTCTGTGTTACTCAATATTTAGATATTAGTACATGAGTTCAGCCAAATGCTTGTGAAATGTCTTCTTAACATGTCTGAGCAGATTTGACCTTTCCCCCACTGAGGACGCCTGTTTAGCCTGGGACCAGACATCTGCTTCGAAGAATGTAAGAGGCAGGGGTGGGGGTGGGAGGGTGAGGGGTCGGAGAGGGGTGAGTTGGGTTCTTCCTGGAGGACCAGGAATGAGAGAACAGAAAACAGGCTAGATGTCCAGTCTTTTTCTGTTAGTATAAAGGACATGGAAGTCATGGCGCTACCCAGGGGCCGCTTAAGGGAGACAGAATAATCATGTGAAAATTAGGGGAGGATACAAGATAACAAGTGTATTGAGTTATTACAGCCTGGTGTCCAAAAGAACCAAGAGTCAGGGGGCATAGTTGTCAGAACTGATTCATAAGCGGGAAAGGATAATGCAACAAAACAAAACAAAAGGCACAGAACAAAGTCATGACACTAGGCAGGTAGCTGGTAGGAGCTGAAGAGAAGTGGTTCAGGGGGGAAGATGAAAATTGCAGAGGGGTAGGGATGTGGGGGAGAGAGTAAGGTGCATTTGTGACAATGGAGGTCAATTCTATGGGAGTGACCAGAAAGCCTGGAACCTTCCCTATGGGTAAAAAGGAATTAGGAGGCTGAAACAGTGCATGTTTTATCTCAAATTAGCAGGCAGATTTTATCCTAGTTGATCTTAATTAAACAATTACGAGGAAAAACAAAGCAGCCCTGAGTTTTACTCTCAGTTTGAGAAGGGAAAGGGAAACATATCTTACCTTTCTTATGATAGGTTAAAACTTCAAACCGAGAGCCAGGAAAACCATCTTCTTTCTGGGCCTGTGTCTTCTGAGGGATAAAATAAAGGGCAGGAAAAAAAAAACACAACACACTAAAAAACACTACAGAATAACAACAACAAAAAAAAACAAAGGGCAGAGAAACAGAAATAGGGAATGCAAATCAAAAACAACAACAAAAACAGGCAAAAACATTTGAGTATAAATTTTGCCCATTATTGCATACCATCCCAAGCATTTTTTTGGGGACTATAAGCGCTTAGAGGAGAGGGTCCCAGACTAGACCATCTCTGCGCTCCATGACACTGTACCTAACATGTGACAGGTGCTGGTCGACATTCATTAAATAAATCCTCGAATAATTGTGACTCCAAAGACAAAGAAATTGGTAAGCAATGCCAAAATGTGAATATCTTTGGGAGTAAAAGGAAACAGAAGGAGGGAGAAAGGGAATTAAAAATTAATGAAGTAATCTTAGTCTCAGCCCTGCCTGGCTCCCTCCCACCAGGCCAGTTGGGCTCATTCATCTAAAAACTCTTCTGACTGATTCTGTGCTCCATTGACAAAGGCCTACAAACTTTCCCCACACACTGCTCTTACCTTGAAATTCGTCCATATGCTATTCGTGTAACTTGCCAACTTACGCTCTTCTTTGTCCTAAGAACCCTTCAGAAGGATCCAGTCCCCATCCACGCTGGTTCCCCACCATTCAAAGCATCCACTGCTTTGATCCATCCTTTGGCTCTCTGCCCATCTCAGGGTCCAAATAGTATTTTCGTCGATAACCACGTAGTAAGCTTTTCCCATGGAAGTGGGCAGTTATCTTAGGCATCTCGCAAGCAGGGTTGTGATTTGAGAGGTTCCCTCTAGAAATTAATGGTGTGCTGTCTTAGAGTGTGAGGGATTATTGTGGGCCCAGGGCTGGGGATGTGGAGCTGGGGAGAAGGGACAATCTGGTAATAAATGCCAGACAGAGACCTTCCTTTGGCTAATATGCAAGGAGGTCCATGTTGTTTGGTAGACCACGTGTTGATTGCTTCTGTTGCAAACCTGTGTTTTGTTTATTTGATTCAAGGTTCTAACACTTAGTACAAGACAAAGGAATATGGAAGCAATGAGAAGATGTGAATATTTCAGTGTGGGGGAAGATGTTTTTTATCCTTAGGTACCTACCTCCCGGTTAAAGTAGCTAAAGTCACAATGTCCGGAGACCTGTGTTTGTCTACAGCAGGGACACAAAGAAAGCATCTGGAATCCCTATCCTAGAATGGCTCACATCTCCAATGGGGAAGAAGACATTGTTCAAGACATTGGTTCAAATTCTATTAATAGATTTGGCCAAATGAGAACAGTTCCCCTGAATAAATAACACCAAAATTGCTTTTGGTAGATGTCAATCCGTGGCCTCTTGAGTGAACAGTTGCGTCTTCAATTAATTTTAAAAAAACCAAAATAGTAATCTTTGGTTCTGGGAGGCCAAGAACATTTACCAAAGATGCTCTAAAGATGAGAATTACATAAATTCTAGGGCCTTAGGTTAGTTACTCAAAATATTACTAATTTAATGAGAAATGGCCTATTTGGAGACTTTTGATCTTGGTAGCATGGTTCACATGGCAAAGAAGAATCTTTTTATGCAGCATTATTCAGAAGAGCTGAAACGTGGAACTACCCCAAGTGTCTATCAGTGGATAAATGAGTAAGCAAAAGGTGCTAGCCACATATGATGGACTCTTACTCAGCCTTAAAAAGGAAGGACGTTCTGACACCTGCTACAATGTGGATGAGTCTTGAGGATATTATGCGTAGTGAAATAAGCCAGACATAAAGAGACAAGTAATGTATGATTTCACTTACATGTTGACAGTAGTCAAAATTCTAAAGAAAGTATAATGGTGATTGCCAGGGGCTGGGGGAGGGTTGGGGGAGGGGTGTGTGGGGAGTTCTTGCTCAGTTTTACAAGATAACGAGAGTTCTGGAGATGGATGGTGGAGACAGAGATACATAATGAATGCATTTTATACCCCAGAACTGTATACTTAAAAATGGCTAAGATGATAAACTTTAGGTCATATGTATTTTACCACACATAAAAAACTGGGTGGAAAAAAGTACATGAAGTGATTTATATTCTTTGCCTTATGCTAAAGAAACTACCCCCTTTGCCTGCTACGCTCTTCATGTGCTTTTTGAAAAGTTTTTCGCTTCCAGACCCACACATTTGGCTTCCTGTCGACTTCCGGTGACACTTCCCGTTTGCTTCGACTGCTCTGTTTTGGGTATCGTTTTCTTTCTACCTAAAGCAAACACTAAAACCTCGAATATACAGTGGGCGTATTTTTGTAAAATATATGGGCTAAAACCAAAACAGAAGCAGACAAGTAGCCTAGCGTTTTTCTCCTGTAAGAAGACGTCCAGCCTTCGATGAGATATCGGGCCCCGCCGATTTCTGGAATACTTAAGTCCTTCTCTTGCTTAAAATAAAAGGGGGAAGTTTTTTTAGAGAAGGTGCAAAGCCAAGAGACGGGACACGATGCGCAGCTTCTCTGGGGGCCGAACAGAGAGCTGCCGTAAAGTATAGAATACGTTTCCCTTTGTCTCCTTTTCTTCCACCCGACTCTCATTTCTGTTTTTCTCTTTGCTTCCAGTCGGCTACCCAGGCTGTCACCTCTGGTGATACGCTCCCCTCCACCTGCGGGGACGGTATTGAGGTATTTATATGATCACCACACGGGACTGAAGTCAGCTCGGCCAAGCACAGGGGAAAGCAGGTTTCCGTCACAAAACAACCTCTGATTCCTAGTAATTGAAGGGAGAGCTAACACATAATTTCAAAAACACAGTTTTCCAATATAATTTTCTAACAGGGACGTGTTCCCTACCCTCCTCACCCCCCGCCGTAGGTACCTAGATGCCTTTAATTTCTGTTTTTCTTCCTTCTTGCCCCGGTTCATTTTATTGCTTTTCCTTACTTATATATTCGTGTGAGTGTATGTATGCTGATTTTCATAATTTAAAAAATGGAACGGCGGATCCTTTCTTGTCTCTCTCAGCTCTCAGCAACCAGAGAGGCTGGGGGGGGGGGGGCATGTCCCCTCCCTCCCTCTCTACCCTGCGGGGACTGAGTCTTTACAGGTGTTACTGGGTCAGGTTTAGTGCTGCTTGTTATCTTCATGGCCCCGGGCAGATTCTTGGACCTTTCTGGTTTCTTGTCAACAGGCTGCTTCCTGCCTCGGAAGATGGGAAGATTGCTATCATTACTAAAAGAGAACATTCTTGCCCAGGCGGCTGACAGGGGGCTCAGTTAATGATGGGGATGGCTCTGGCCACCTGGCTGCCCTCTGGCAGAGGAGAGAGAGGGGAAGATAGGGGGCTGTAAATAGTGCAATCCTTTCGAGAACTATTTGGCAATATGGAGAAAAGTTGTACACACGCACCAAGCATAATGGCCTAGCAATCCGCCCTTTGATGTGCCCTAGAGAAATACACATTTACGTACCAGGAGGCAAGGGTAAGAATGCTGGGTACGGCCTTGCTTATTATGGGGAAAATTCAAAACAACCTAATAAACCAGAATCAAGGAATTGGGAACTATATTGTCATATTCATACGATCAACAATATACAGGAGAGGGGCTCCTGGGTGGCTCAGTTGGTTAAGCATCTGCCTTCAGCTCAGGTCATGATCCCGGGGTCCTGGGATCGAGCCCCGCGTGGGGCTCCCTGCTCAGCAGGGAGTCTGCTTCTCCCTCTGCCTCTGCCCCTCCCCCTGCTTGTGCGCTCTCTCACGCTTTCTCTCTCTCAAACAGATAAATAAATAAAATCTTAAAAAATAACAACAATAATATATGGGAGAGGAAAATGAGAGAATCGGAACCACAAGGATACACTTTACCTGTATAATACGGAGGGAGAAGAGCAGATTGTAAAGGACACACCCCATGTGACAGCATCCCTCACAAAGCTGAGAAGGTGAAAAACAATACTTTGTATCGTCTTGATACACATATATGTGGGGAAATATAAAAATATGTGTGGGAGTAACAAATACCAATTCAGAGTAATGGTTACCTGGGGGAGGAGGCGTGTGCAGAAAGGGAAGGCACCCGTGGGCCCTCAACTTTTCTATTTTAGTTTTTTTTTTTAAGATTGTTTTTATTTGACAGAGAGAGACACAGCGAAAGAGGGAACACAAGCAGGGGGAGGGGGAGAGGGAGAAGCAGGTTCCCCCGCAGAGCAGGGAGCCCGACGTGGGGCTCGATCCCAGGACCCTGGGATCGTGACCTGAGCCGAAGGCAGATGCTTAACGACTGAGCCACCCAGGCGCCCCTCTATTTTAAGATTCACAAATGTGGCAAAATGTTCCGATTTCTTAAAGCTGGTGTGGGGGTGCACGGGTATTTTCATATTCTCCACGTACTTTTTATGGATTTACCACATCTCCTAGTAAAACACTGGAAGGTCCTGGTCAACTCGCAGGATTCACAGAAACTGATTCCTTACCCTCTACCAGAGTCTTCGTCCCAGCTCTTAGATGTAATGGGTGTGTTTTATTCCACGGGTGGCCCACAAGAGGGAGACCTAGAACGATTCAGCAGCCAGATGTGGAGATGTGTAAACCTCGTGAGGTCGCGCAGCTCCCTGGGCAGCTTTGCTGGGGCACACCGGGGGCTCTGGCAGGCGGTGTGAGAAGCCGCCTGGTGATTCGCAGTGTCCCAGGTAAGTGGGGTCATGGAAGCCGCCGAGGGCTCCGAGGCGCAGAGAGGGAAGAACAGCGAGGTCTTTGCGCCAAGGTCGAGGTCACGGAGTGCGGCTTCCTTCCTTGCCGCCCAAACCCGGCAGGGCACAAGCGCCCAGGTGCCCAGAAACACTGCCCGCACCTGAGGAACAGTGGGTACGAGGGAAGAAAAAGTGAAGAGAAAGAAAACCACCACAGGAAGAGGGGAAATCGCTCATCTCTGAATGTGCAAAAACAGAAGCTGGATGGGGCAGCCCGTGGGTGAGTGACTCGGATGCTGGCCCCAAGCGGGCTCCGAGATCGAGGTTCTCGGACCGAAACAAAGGGCCTCTTCAAAGGAAGGTTTATCTCAGGGAGAGATCTTGCTCCTCCAGAACTTCTCCGAAAAAGGCTCCCAGCTGCCCAATTCGTCAGGAGAAGGTTTCTGTTACACAATCATATAATAACTGTGACCTGAAAGCTGACTTTTGTCCCACAAGTCAGGCTGACACCCCGTGAGATAACAGAACGTATGTATATTGGTCTCTGCCTCTGGCTCCTGGCACAGGGCGCCTTAAACCCTTGTAATTTCCTAAGTGATAAGAGCACCAGCAGCATCTTTTGTTATAATATTTGGTCTTTGGCCCTGGGTCCTAAATTCCTTGGAATTCCGCGAGCGATAGCAGTGATTGGAAGCCTTGGAATATTCAGCCCCGCCTCCCACTCTCTTGAGAGGGATGAGGGGCTGGAAATGGACTTAATGATCTATCATGCTTATGTGATGACTCCTCCGAACAACCCCCAAAAGTATGGGGTTTGGAGAGCTCCTGTGAACATGTGCGGATGTGGGGAGAGCGCTCAGAAGCTAAATGTTTCTAAAACACACCCAGACGGGGACGCCTGGGGGGCTCAGTCGGTTAAATGTCTGCCTTCGGCCCAGGTCAGGATCCCAGGGTTCTGGGATCGAGTCCCGCATCGGGCTCCTTGCTCAGCGGGGAGCCTGCTTCTCCCTCTGCCTGCCGCTCCCTCTGTTTGTGATCTCTCTCTGACGAATAAATAAAAATCTTTTACAAATAAATAAAATACACCAGACAGAGAAGAGGGCAGTGTCTGGTTGGCTTTAGAGGATGTGCTTCCTACTGGGGGTCGGGCATCTCCACCAAGACATACAGGACCAGAAACCAGGAGTGAGTCTCAGAAAGCAGTTAGCCCCATCCCTCTCTGTGCGCCGAGCCGTCTCTCTCTCTCTCTCTCTGCGGTGTAGTTCGCGGGGCAGAAAGCAAGCACGCACTCTCAACTGAGACAGGTTGTGCCTGTAAATTTGGGTTCCACCACTTACTAATGACATGGCCTTGAGAAAGTTAATTACCCCCGTTAAGCTTCTGTTCCCTTCATTCGTAAAACTGGGATAATGTTACTTTTATCATGTGGCGGTGGCTCCAAGAATGAAGTAGGTCCTAGGAGAAGGTTTTCATTCATCGATTGGTGTTTAAGGACCCACAGTAGACCAGGTCAGCGATTGGCTTCATAGATGTTTCTTTTTCTCTTCATCTAAGCGAGGGAGAAAGGGATTTGCTTAGCACTATCCTGCAGAAGGATGATAAAACTCTTTTTGCATTGATATTGGTGCCTAGATCATTAGGATTATTTGAAGATATCTACATGTATGTGTGTGTATATGCATAAGTACATATACCAACATATATGTGCGTGTGTGTATATATACACACACATACACACACACATACACTTATATATCATATGGTATTATACTATAATCTGGTTTCCATAAAGGATTTGTATCAGTTTCAGAAAAAAACAACAATGGGATAGTCAAAAATGGTGCATTCATTTAAATATCCTTATGCTCTCTTCGTGGCAACGCCAATTAGTAACATGGTCCTGAAATGCACTTTATTATATCAGGAGTCTTAAAATCTTTAAGTATTTTGTCCACTTCTAGAAATCGATCTTAGGGAAATATTAAAAATTTTAAAAAGATTTTAAAAAGAGTTTATTTTTTAAAAAGTTTTTAAAGGTTTTGTTTATTTGAGAGACGGAGAGCAAGCGAGAGAGAGAGAGAGAGAGAGAGAGAGAGAGCAAGTGGGGGGGGGGGTGTAAGGATAGAGGCAGAGGGAGAAGCAGATGCCCCGCTGAGCAGGAAGCCTGACCTGGGGCTCGATCCCAGGACACCAGGATCATAAACTGAGCCAAAGGCAGACGCTTAACCAACTGAGCCACCCAGGCACCCTTTAAAAAGAGTGTATTAAAGCCGTTATTTATAATGGCAAAATCTGGGAAATGCCCACATGTTTAATCACGAAGAGAGAAGACAAGTAAATAATTGGAAATGATATTAAGCAAAAACTCAAGACACAAATTATATCTATAGTATGATTGCAAGTATGTAACAATACATAGCTGTACATGTATAGAAAAAAAAAGATTACCAATCATGGTGAAATTATACGAGACTATTATTTTCAAATTCTGCAAATTTATTTTTTCAAAGAAAATAGAAATGTAACGCTAAAACAACAGAAAACAATTTCTGTAAGAGAGGTAAGCAACTTTCAGTGCCTTCCTGCATGTCAACCCCCCCCCCCCAGCCTTTTTTGGTCTACATCCTGTTTGATCTTACCACATGAGCATTCGGCTCTGTTGACCAGCCTATCTTCTAGAAATCCTTTTTTTCCTTTGACTTCCACAGCACTGGGCTCTGCAAGAGAGGGTGCTGTGATTGATTAGCCATGCCTGCTACAGGCACGGGAAGAGAGGTGGGGACTTGCATGCTACACATTTCTGTCTTTGCTTTAGCTACTTTTCCCTTAATCTCCCATCCTCACATCACTCCCCATCTCTATGCTAATGAATCAAGCCCCCAATCCTAGTATCTTTCATTTGCTCACCTTCCATGCCCATCTATTCAACTTCCTACATTCTTGACATCAGGCATCTTGAACATAACAAACTGAATTGATTTTCCTCTCCTATGAACAAAGTAAATAATGTCATTCACCTGCTTCCAACCTTGTTGCTTCCCTCGAACTGCAGGATAAAGATCTAAAGTTTTAGAATCATCCAGGAAGTCCTTTGCACCGTGCTCCTGCCCAACTCTGGCCTCTCTGCCTGCAGTGCCCCTTACCCTCCTAACCCGCTAAGTCCGACTCCTCCTGGAAAGTTTGGGTCCGATGCCACTCCTTGGTAAGGCCTCCCCAGTTTCTAGAGCTGGCTTTCCAGCCTCTGTTCTTGGTCTTTGTGTCTGAGCTGCTCTTTTCTTATGAACTTGTGGAAAATCAAACAGCCCGTTCCTCCACCAGCATGCAACAAAGTCTCAATGTAGTCACACCCTAAAAAAGTGACACCTTGTGTATGGAAATGGCTTTCAACGGCAGGTTATCACTGCAAAGGAAGCGTTTCAGCATATTAATTATAAAATAATTGAATGTGATTACAGCATGACTTATCCTGTCCCCTGTGTGCCAGAGGATAAGTCCAGGGTCATTGCTGCATGGAGATCAGCACCCAATGACCGCGTTGGGGTGTGCGACACACTGAATATTTGTGTCCCCCCAGAATTCATATGTTGAAACTGAGTCCAGCAATATTAAATTAGATGCCTCTTGAATGTAGATTTCAGTATTTCCCCGGCACTAACTTTATCCCAATGTGATGGTATATGGACATAGGGCACTGGGGAATGATTGGGTCATGAGGGTGGATTCATCCTCATGAATAGGATTAGTGCCCTTCTAAAACATTAGTTTTAGTTTAGCGATTAGTGGGATTAGTGCCCTTCTAAAACGGACCCCAGAGAGCGCCCTCTGCTTTCTACTGTGGGAGGGCACATCAGGAAACGGGCCTGCACCAGACACTGACTGGGCTGGCACCTTGATTTTGGACTTCTAGCCTCCAGAACTATGAGAAAGAAATTTCTGTTGTTTATAAGCCACGCAGTCCATACTATTCTGTTATAGCAGCTCAAGTGGACTAAAAGAGAATTGTCTTTCAATATTCTAAAATACTGGAGAGAAGATGGAATTGTAAAGAAGTTCAAGTAACCCACAAAAAGACCCAAGAAGAGAGACAGAGGAAGGAGGAACTGGACCTCTCCTACGTTGCTAGTGGGAATGCAAAATGGCAGGCATGAATTACCAGTACCAAATGGCCAGTCTGGAACATAGTTTGCTAAACCACACGTGCACTTACCATATGGCCTCAGGCATTCATCCATGAGACATTAAAATTTATGTTCACACCAGAACTTATATGTGAAGGTTCACAGCACCTTAATCCATAATAGCAAAATAGTGGAAACAACCCAATGTTCTTTTACGGGTGAATGGTTGGATAAGCTCTGGGACATTTGCACGGTGGAATGTTCCTCCGTAATAAGGACTGAACTGCTAGTAGGCACAGCCAGCTGGATGGACCAGAAGGGCATCAGGCTTAGTAAAAAGAAGTCGATCTCCAAAGGTTACATACCATATCATTTCAATATACGACATTCTCAAAGTAAAAGTACAGTCTCGGAGAGGAGATCAGTCGCACGAGGAGTGGGTGCAATGCAGAAAGGCAGCTTCAAGAGGGTTCTGTTTTGATGAAAGGACAGTTCTCTATCTTGATTATGGTGGTGGATGTAGGAGTCTGTTCTTGGGACAAAACTGAATAGAACCGCACACACATCCATACAGGAAAATGCAGATTTTTAACACGATGAGAACAGAGTGCCTGTGGTCTGGTTACCAACCATGCCGCAGGGTCCATCTCCTGGTTTCTGTGTTGTTCTAGAACCCTAGAGGACCCGCCTCGGGACGATGCTGGGTGTTGAGCGTCCATGAGCCTTTGGGTACTATTCTTGCTACTTCCTCGGAGTCCATAATTATTTCAAAGTAAAAAGTTTAAAAAAATAAAAATACATCTCATAGTTATTTTCTCATTGTGAGAGTAATTCATGATTGTATTATTCAGGAGTCATTTGGTTGCGTTAATTCGAGCTGACTTGTGTTAAGGGGCGGGGGGTGGTTATTACAAGACCGTAAGGCTGCGTGTCAAGGGCGTCAAAGGAGCCGTGATGCCAGGTCTTAGGAAGGGGCTGGAACTGGGGTCTGTACGGATTTTTGGGGTCGAGGGCCTTTTCTTGTCCTAGTTCTCTCTAACTCCTCTTTCTTTGTTCGCAGGATATCTATCCACCAAGACGGGACAGGCTTTCTCCAGTCCTGACGGGGCCTTCCTGGAAAGAGGATCTCAATGGTCCAGCTGGTCTCTGGTCTCTACTCCAGACCGATCAGTTGTGGGTCCACCCTTGTGATTGCGCAGATGGTTCTCAGAGGAAACGAGGAGGCATGAGTTCACTAGACGCCCCAAAAGGTGACTATTATAGAAAACTGGCAAATCACATGAGAGCACAATACAGGGGCCCATAACCCCACAAGTGAGTTGGCCCCACAACTTAGGTCATTAGGGAAGAGATTAAACATGGGCGCATCTATAAGGGTGTGGGCAGGATGTAGGGAAGCCCCCAAGACGGGGCAGAACCCTAGAGCTGATAACAGCAAGGCCCCTCTCCTCCCAAGGCCTGACGAGGTTACTAGAACCTGCTGAGCCCTGGCGGGGGCAGGAGAGCAGCCACACTAAGGCCAGCGGCAGGGAGGGCGCAGGCGGAGCAGACTCCCGGCCTCGCTCTCCTCCCTCCATCCAAAACCTTCCTCTGGTCGAAGCCAACCGGAAGCCAGAGGCCACACAGCTCAGCCGCCAGGGCGCGGAGCAGGTGGAAAAAGGTGGAGAGTGGATCTTGGGGTGGCGAACAGAAGGTAGTCGGCTAACCTCCAGAAGGGTTTTGGTTTATAAACAACCTCATGGGTATCAGACCTCAGATTCAGTTTTGAAGCCTGCCTTTTTCACCGGGCCTCGTGTTGTGGACATTTTTCTCATGCCTCCAGAAACAGTATTTTAAGTGCCCGATGAGCATCCTATGACCTGGCCATGGCATTGAGCCCTTACTTAGCCTTTGGGCTGTTTCCAGCGCTTTTGCAGACTCACTCGCCATCACCACTCTGCGTGTGACTGTCTACTGTCTACCCCTCTCCTAGCCCGTGACCCCCTTGGGTGCCTCATCTCTGAATCTCCAGCTCCGAGCATAGAGTATTCCTCAATAAATATTTGCTGGTACAAAAAAAAAAAAAGAAAGAAAGAATGACAAGCCAGCAAAACGAAGGCTGAGTACGGGCACCGTAGGAATCCCTCTCATCTTTGATGACCGCCAGGGGTGCTAACGAATGCAACGAATGCGCCAGCTGTGCCACCCCAACTTGGGGAGGAGGCAGCCGGCTACCCCACGAAGGCTGGGCTTCGAGCATCCACATGTGGGTTTGATCCTGGCTCCCATACTTCCCGGGTTTTAAGAGCAAGTCACATAGTATCTCGGTGTCTCTCAGTTCCCGCTGCAAGATGGGAACTCTAGGGTCCGTACGGGGTCACCCGCGTTTCTAATCCTTGCAACCCCATCAGTATTAACCTCTCGCCTTTCTCAGTAGCCACGATTACCTGAGCTCTCGTCTGCCAATTGCAGAGAGGGAGGAAACAAGGGGGACATGCACACAAAACATTGTCAAGCAGAGTTCCCAAAGAAAGTCTAAGATTACAATGGAAAGACCCAAAAAGACGGAGTCACCAGAAGGAGACGGCAGTGGAGCTGGGACTGAAGATGCCCCTTTGCCAAGACAAACACATCTGTCACGTTCACCTCTGATTTCTACAAATACTTCATTGTTCAATGTTTAATAAATCCGTCTCTTGGAAAAGCCTGATTCACTTGAGGAAATCTTACCCAGTGAACTGTTTTTATATTGCAAGACTAATGATCAATAAAACAAGCGAAAATTTATTCCCAGGGCCTCAGAAATTTTAAGCTAGGAGCAAATTCTCATTGGCTTTATTTTGAGGGGACCCCTTCTATTGGGACCCCTGTTCTGTTAACTGTTTCCCCCTGTTAACGTCTGGCTCCTTCATTCCCAACCCCATTTCCACCTCAGATTGCATTTCAGGCTTTCACATTAGTCTATTTCCGGTTGTTCCATTGTCCGGGGAGGCTGAGGTGCTTCCTGGGCCCCCCTCCCTGGCCGGCCCAGATCTCCCGCTTTGTGTCCCCCAGCAGTGCGAGACCGCTGGCAAGTCTGTCCCGCCTCTGTGCGGCCGCGCTCTGCTTGGGGTCTGGGCCTCTCACCCCCATGCAGTGAGGATTTACAAATGCCCTGAAGCCTGGAGGTGGGGGAGAGTGCTCCCTTCCCCTAGAGACCCCTTTCCTCTGCGTTTTTGCCCCCCTCCCCCCAGTTCCTGGCACCGAATGTTGACTTTCTTTGCCTTTTATTTCCCATCATGGAGGAGAGAAAAACATCAAAGAAGCCATATTTTCTTCTCACGTTAGCACATTCCCATTGGATCCCTACACTCTGCCCTCGCCTCCTGGTCCCCGGCCTCCTCAGCTCTGTCCACTCGGGTGGCCAAACCCTAGACTCTGTCACAACCAAATGCTGTACCACTTCTAAAAGCTCAGTCTCAGACACAATTTTTTTTTAAGATTTATTTATTTGAAAGAGAGGGGGAGAGAGAGAAGCCCAAGCGGACACCCCCTGCCCATGGAGCCTGACGCGGGGCTCGATCCCAGGACCCTGAGATCATGATCTGAGCCGAAATCGAGAGTTGGATGCTCAACCGACTGTGCCCCCCCCAGGCGCCCCTCAAACACACCTTGTGTCATCACAGCTCACCTGCTCCGTGCTCCCGTGTCCACAACTCTCCTCCCCAAATGGACTTCCAATCCACAGCCCTCCATCTTTCCACTTGCCAGCATCTCCCAGGCTCCCAGTCCTGCCTCACCAAGCCCACGTCTCACGGTAACTTCTCCTTCAGGAACACCCTAAGCTCCCTTTCCATTTCTCTCTCTGGCAGAACCCTAACTATGACCAACCCAACCATGGCCGCACCCTACCTCTGCCCGAGTTGCTGCTCATCGCCAGAGACTATGGAACACGCCCATCCGCGTCGATTCTGAATGGGCCCCGACATGGCCTGACCACCCACTGGGGGGTGCCGGGGCACGTGATTCCTTCTAAGTCCTGGACTTCACGACCACGCTCTGCTCAAACCCCACATCCTTGCCCCAATTCCCGACTGTTACCAATACAGACAGGTGAGATTCAGGTGATCCAATGAGAGCTCACCGTCTCCCCAACACTGATCCCACCCATGTCCCTGAATGGGTACCGGGAAACGATGCCCTCCCTCCTATTACTATCATCGGCCCATCTCTGCTCCCATCTGAAGCCACGCACTCCCCAAGTGTGTGAAGTTCCAGTCCCTCCCTCGCAAGGTCAAGAACTACACTTCAGATGGAACCCCTTCTCTCCTGCATGGTCAGCTTGTCCCCCGCCGCCAGACTCTGCTGGACACCACCCGCATGCCGGCAAGCCACCATTCCACACGTCTTTTCAACTGTCCCGTGCCCCACGTCTGTACTCCCACTTCTCACACAAAAAGATGCCTCTACTTACCATTTTTATAGTTTCACTGTCCTCACTGTCTTCAACCCCATATAACCATGCCTTGGCCCTACCATTTCATGGAAGAGTCTTTAAAGTTGCCCACTATTTCCACATCCCCAAGGCCACAAGGTCAATCTGTCCTCCATCCCCAAGTTAGTTAACCAGGTGAAACGGGTTAATCTCCATAACCAGTAGCCATGTGCCACATGGTTGCTACCTCCTTCACTCTAGCCAGGAGACGCAGACACCCGTGTTCTCTCCTCTCTCAGTCCTCCCAACTTTGGGACCCCAAAGTCCTGTCCTCAGCAGCCTTCTTGTCTATCTACACTCTTTTTCTAGGTAACTGCACTGGGTTGAATGGTGTCCCGACACGTCTATCTAGAACCGGGGAACCTGACTTTATTTGGAAATAGGTTCTTGGCAGACGCGATCGTTAAGGTGAGGTCACACGGAAGTAAGGTGGGCCCCAATCCAATGTCTGGGGTCCTCAGAAGGAGGGGGAGACTGGGACACAGCCATGCGGAAGAATGCCATCTGGCGGCAGTGGGGATTACCAATGGTAACGCGGCTGGCTGCAAGCCAAGGATGCCAGTGATGCCAAAAATTGGCCAGAAGCTAGAAGAGGCCACGAAGGATTCTGCAGTAGGCCTTTCAGAGGAGGCACGGCTCTGCTGACACCTCGAGTCAGACTTCTGGCCTCCAGAACAGTAAGGGAATAAATTTCCATTGTCTGAAGCTCTCCAGTTTGTGGCATTTTGTTCCCGCCACTCTAGGAAACGAACGCCGCAATCCTAGCCGCTCCCGTGACTTCATCTACCATCTCTGTCTGGATGATTCTGAGCGATCTAACCCCAGTCCTAGCCTGGCGTCTGAGTCCCACGCAGCACCACCTGACTGTCTGCCTGGAGTTCCCTCTCGGATGTCAAAACGCGTCTCCAATGTTACGTGGCCGAGAAAAGGCTACAGAATGTCCCCAGATATGCTCCCCACAAGTCTTCTCCCTACTCAGAAAATGAAACCCACGCAATTTCTCAGCCAGAACTTACCAAGTTCTCTCATATCTTAGCTCTACCCCCCTTTGATGTTAAAACCTGAATCCAGGTTTGCGATAATTATCCCTCACGTGACCCATCTCCTTCATGTTAACCATCGTTCTTCACCTGGACCATCGTTCCTGACCTGGACCATCATCCCTTGCCTGCAGCGTTTCCTGGGTCCCTGCCCTGACCCTGCATATAGAGGGCAACCACATACAGCTGCTGGGGTAATTGATTTACAGAATTTTGCTGCGCCCAATACTCTTATGGTAAAAGCCAAACTCTTGATGAAGGATGTCAGGCCATGTACTGCTGCTTCCTGCCCTCCCCACTATCATACTGCCTCTTCTCTAGACTAAGCTGGTTCCTACGTTGTGCTGCTCTGAATGCTTCCCTGGGGTCGTTGCTGGATCCGTCCTCCTCATGGGAGGCTGTGCTCGAGGTCCGGGGCTGAAGCAGCCACTTTGTGCCACATTGCTGTTTTGTCTTCCTCGTAGCCACTGGCTGCACCTGAAATGCTCTTCTTTTCTTGTCTCCTTCCCTCGGTCCCCCTCCCTCTACTGGAATGACGCTTCTTGAGGACAGACACTGAGCTTTGTTTCTGTGGCTTCTTTGTTCCCTTGACCAGGGCCTGAGCTCTGTTAGATGGAAGGTTCTCCACGTTTATTGGCTCACCGAGGGACAAAGTCCATTATGAACAGATACTACGGGACTGGACTTACTCTCTGAACATACAGTTCCATTTGAAGAACAAGAAGGAAAAAAAGTCTACTTATCCAGGGTTTTCCCTGGACCTTGACCTTCAAAAAGAAGTGTTTCCTCTGACAGCCTCCAATACCAACAAGATAAACTCTAGGCTCTGTATGCAGTCAAGGGCATCCCTGACACATCTGGTGGCCAGCTCTGCCCACAGCACGTCCAGCCTATTCCCTGCCCACAGCGCTCGGGACGGACGTAGAATGCCACAGGGTTAATCCTCGCTCTGCGAAGACTCTCTCCCCTGGGTTACTACCTAGAATTCACAGGGTGCTTAATGTTTACACAGTACTGTGTTCTCTTGTACTGAAGGCAGAGCAAACACACGTGTGCAGATAAAAATATTGCATCAGGAAACCTTGGATTTATTCCCAGGTTTGCTTCTGGCTTATGTGGTTTCCATAAAGGTCATCTGACTTTTCGATGCACATAGAGTAAAACTGGCCCTTGCTTTAGTACTCAGGCAGGTCATAACAATCAAATGAGACCGTGAAATGTGTCAGGTACTCACAAGGACAGGATGTACTCTCGCTTCCCTGATCGCCTCACCCAAGATGTCAGTATCACTAGACCCACTTTATAGAAAACTGTGGCAACCATAATTTAATTTCAGCTTGGAGTGCCCATGGGCACATCACCTGGTACGTGTGGGGCTTACCTTTGTGTTGATCAGAAAGGCTTGTGGGGATAAATAGGGCCTGGGGATCCCTAACTCTGGCAATGCATTGCCAGCTGCCTACACCCCAATACTGAGATCCAGTCTTGATGCACCCTTCTTCCTAAACAAGTCCTGCTTGCTTATTTTTCTGCATTAGTTTCTCTTTGTCCCTTCCTTTTCATTTCACATCACTATTCTCTTTGCTGCTACCTGGACCCCTGAGGTCGTCTCTTAAACACGTCCCCTAACCGCCTTCTATATATTCTGCCTGTTACCAGTTTAACATTCCCGAAACATTGCTTGGCATGCTCCTCTCTGCTCCAGAACTTTCTATGGTTCCCCACTGCTTAAAGAATAAAATCCAAACTCCTTAGGGAGGACCATCATCTGGAAATAAGATTCCCTTTCCTACTATATCGTTTCCCGTTTTCTCCCTTTGGGACACCTCTCTACCGTTTATACGCCTGTTCTCCCCACATTACAGGATTCCTCTCCTCTCGACGGCTCTCCTCAGCTCCACCCGGATGATCCTGGCCCCGTCTACACCACAAGATCCAGCCAAAGAGTAACCATCTCCAATCTCAGTCTCAGTCCCTACAGAGCCTTTCACACTCAGCCAGGTACAGCCTCCAGTTGTATGTGCACACGCGTGTGTACGTGCCTGTGTGTGTGCAAGTGCGTGCACATGTGTTTTCTCTCCACCAAGACTCTAGCTCCTGAAAAGGGGACACGGTGCCTCATGCATTATTTCATCAATCCTAAGCTATGACTTTTTTCGCATTGTGACAACTCTGAAGGTGTTGATATATATCACCGTTTGTCAGGGGATTTATTCTTGGAAGTACATAAAATAACAGTGGGCCATACAATCAACCGTGTCTTAAGTTCGACCAAAGGAGATGCTTCTTCAGATTCCCTGCAGGTCCCAGGACAGGTTGTGCATGCAGAAGGCGATTTTAAAAAGTCTTAAGATTGTTTGATGAATGGGTGTGCCTTCAGAGGACCAGCACAGAAGAAGGTTCTGGCTATACAAGAGCCTACGCCATAGACACAGTTCTTTCCACTCTCTGCCATTCCTCCCGAAGCAAAAAACAAAATGATTATCCATTCAAGTGAGAGAACGGAAAGGGGAAGGAAACTGTTGGGGGTCAAATTGTGTCGCCTCTTGAAAAAGATGTGTTGAAGTCCCAAGCCCTAATATGTCAAATGGTGACTTCATTTGGAAATAGGGTCGCTGTAGAGGTAACAAGCTCAGACAAAGCTATTCTGGAGTAGGGAGGACCCTAGATCCCATCTGACTGGTGTCCCCGTATAGGAAGATGGCCATGTGAAAATAGGCACACAGAGAGAACAGCACGTGAGCACAGAGGGCTGGGGTAATGCATCTATGAGCCAAAGGATGTCGAAGATTGTCAGCAGAGCACCAGGAGCTGGGAAGAGGCAAGGAAGGATTCCTCTACAGGTTCAGAGAGAGCATAGCCCTGCTGATATGCTGAGTTTGGACCTCCAGGCTTCACAGCTATGAAACAACGCATTTCCGTCATTTTCAGCCACCCAGTTCATCCATCTTTCTTACATACAGCAGTGATAGGAAGTGATAGGAAACGAATACACAGAGCTCTAGAAAAGCATAGGTTAATGCCTTAAAATATCCTCCTCCACAAATCATGAATAAACAAACAAAAGTGACTAGAGTTTCTGGTAATTGATTAGAGGGGGACTTGATTTGGAGAGGGAAGGGATGAGTAAAAGAGCAGTAATAAATCAGGGAGGAAATGGAGACAGCTTTGGTGGTAGAACAGGGGGGCGTGCTTTAGGGAGAGGCGGTGAGCCTGGGCAGGCAGGGTAGGGCTTGAATGCTGGGGCTCTTTGGACTGGTTGGTTTAGGCAATGGGAAACCATTAAGCTTTAAAGCTGCAAATTGTTACAGTAAAAAAGTTTTTAAACAAAACGTAGTGGGAAAAAATAAATAAGAGCTCTGAAATTTGAACCAGGTTTAAATGCTAGTTTTCCCATTTACTAGTTGTGTGAATTAAAGCAAATTAGTTAACCTCCCTGGGAATTCAGGCTTCTCGGGCCATAAAAAGGAGAGAGTGGGAGAATTCTTAGGAGATTCGCAGTAGGGTCAAACTCCTTAAAATCCAAACTTCAAAAAATCCCAAATCCAAAAAAACCGTCTCTGGATCCTCCCGATTCCCCAAATAAAAATAGATCAACTAGAGACAAAAAACACAAACTCATGCACAACATGTACAAGATAATTATCTATAAGGGCATCTCCATTAACTCCAAAATAAAGCAGGTGGGACAAACTGCTACAGCCATGAGACCTGCACGATACTAGCATCTGTGTGGGAGAACTCAGGGAAATCACGGGGCATCTAACAGAAAAACTGGTAGAGACCGGCAGACCAATTTGTGGACAGGAACTAAAACCAGGAGAGCTTTGCTCATTTCAATAGAGAAAGAGCATATGAAGGTCCTGCAGGAAAACCTCAAAGGCTGGACCAGTCCAACCTTATAAATGCTTTGAAACCGGCCCAGCAAGGTACCCTTCCTAATTGAGGCCCCACACTATGGAGAAAGTACTTGGAGTAAAATCAAGATTGAGGAGAATGGGTATGACAGAAGTGAAAAAAAGAGAACGTCCAGATAACAGAACCAAGCCAATAAATGTCATCAAGCAAGCTGCTACATGAAAACAACAGAAGGATCTTTGTTAAGCTTGAAAAAAAAAAAAAAGCTATTAGAACCAAGCCTTCTTATAAAAGTTCGGGAAACTAACTTCATATAAAAATTAATAGCACAAAATATCAAGGTCAAATCTCATACAAAGTTACTATTTAGAAAAAGATGAAGAAAAGTAGAATGACATACAATCCACACAAGGAAATCATGCTGGAAAGACCTGCTCATTGAATAGGGAGAAACTATAATGTACCGTGTTCATTTCCTATTGTGACATAATGAATTACAAGCTTAGTAGCTTAAAAGATATTTACTATCTTGTGGTTTCCATGGGTCAGGAGTTCAAGCACAGGTTAGCTGGGTACTCTGGAGTCTCATGAAGTTGAAATCAAGGTGTTAGCTGGGGTTGTGATCTTATCTGAAGGTTGAGGTCCTTTTCTAAGGACCTCACTGGTGTTGGCTGGGTTCACTTCCTTGTGGTTGTAGAACTCAGACCCTCACTTTCTAGAGACCATCTATTGTCCCCAGTGACATGACCCTCTCCAAAACAGGGCAGCTTGCATTTTCAAGGCCGACAAGAGAGTGCCTTTGCTGCTTTGAATTTCTCTGACTTTTCTGTCTCTGATCTTTAGACTCTCATTTAAACAAGTCTCCTGCTTAGGTCAGGCCCACCCAGGATACTCCATCTTGATAACTTAAAGCCAACTGATTAGGAGCCTTAATTACAATGAAATATCCCCTCCCCTTTGCCATAATATAGCCTAATCGTGGGAACGATATCCCTTATAGTCACAGGTCCTTCCTACGATCAAGGGAAGGGGATTATACAAGGATATATATACCAGGTGGCTGGACTCTTGGAAGCTATCTTAGAAGGTACTTCAGAAAAAGCTAAGAGACATTAAGAAAATGACACAAGATGAAAAAGAACAACATAAGTCAAAATCAGAAAAATCTCAGAGTTGAATTGACAGAAATAAAAAAGAACTAGAAACAGAAGGAACAAATCTTAAAAGTGAAGAGTGAACTAGAAGGAACCCAAGAACAAATAAATGCAACAGACAATGACAAGAAAAGTAGAAGGGAAAGGGAAAGAAAATTTCCAGAATCCAGAAAGGATAAAGAAAAAGGTAAACATATTTGAGAGTGTAAGAATATCAAAGATAGACAAAGAAGATCCAACACTCGAGAACAGGAGTCCCTGAAGTAGAAAATAGAAAGCAAGGGATCAGATCACTTCTAACAACAATAATTCAAGAGAACGTTTCTCAAATTACAAAGATTTAAAACTACATATTGAAAGAGAACACATTGTACCTTCTGGGAATATTTATCCATGAAAATCAATGCCAAAGCACATTCTAGGAAATGTACAGGACTTTAGGGAAAAGGAGAAAATACAACTTGAGTATCTTTTTTTTTTTTTTTTTAAGATTTTTTATTTTATTTATTTGACAGAGAAAGAGATCACAAGTAGGCAGAGAGGCAGGCAGAGAGAGAGGGGGAAGCAGGCTCCCTGCTGAGCAGAGAGCCCGATGTGGGGCTCGATCCCAGGACCCTGAGATCATGACCTGAGCTGAAGGCAGAGGCTTTAACCCACTGAGCCACCCAGGTGCCCCTTGAGTATCTTGATAAAAAAGAGAAAGTGGCTTGTAAAGAATACTGGCTTAACATCAGGCTTTTCAACACAATACTTTATGCTACAAGAGCAATATATTTCGGATACTCAAGGAAAGATGGGAAGTGTGGATTTTAAAACAGTAAAATACCTCTCAGTATAAAGACCACACATTCTGGTGAGCGTGAAGAACTCAGGAAATAGTGTTCCCATGAGCTCTTCCTAAGGAATCTAGTAGAGAATGAACTTCAGACAACTAAATGTCTGCAAACATCAGCCCGAGGACAGCTGCTAAGCATTAAATATATAGTTACTCGTAAAACTAATAGAGGGTTTAAAAGCAGAGATTGTAGTATGTGATGACTATATGATCTGACGATATAAATCGTAACAAAATAAATTAACAAAATAAATCATAGCAAATAAAGGGAGAATGGGGAGAGCATAGGCAGACTAAGTTATTAAGTGTTTTCAATAATCATAATTAACATGCTAGAGCTGGTATTGGTGCACTGAGACTATAGTATGTGTAATGTGGGGTGACGCAGATGAAAAGTTATGGGGTATTTTAACTCTATCCTTCCACGTGCCACTGAGAACTAAGAGTCTCGGTGTGAAGGACAGAAGATACAGATGGAATGTAGAAGCAGTTAAATAAAAACCTTATTGTTCTCAACTTGAATTGAAAAATTCTCTATGAACTCAAGATAGATGGGTAGATGGTGGATAGATAGATATTTCCATAAATAGACACATGTTGATAAATATGTAAAGTTTCACACACATACACATATGAACAAAAAGTACATCATTTTGGTTGTGCTATGTATCATTTGGATGTACTATGGACAATCATTGCATTCTGGTTGGTCATTGTTTCTACATTTTTTTTCTCTCTCTCTGCATATATTTTTTATACATATCCATAACCTCTAGATTGCACTCTTAAAATATCATTCTTTATTGGCATGCCTGGGTGGCTCAGTCGGTTAAGCGTCTGACTCTTGATTTTTGGCTCAGGTCATGATCTCAAGATAGTTAGCTTGAGCACCGTGTTAGATTCTCTCTCTCCTTCTCCCTCTGCCCCATCCTGCTCATGCTCTCACTCTCTTAAAAAAAAAAAAAATCATTCTGCATTAAAAGAAACCAGAGATTCTAGGAGAAATGGGTGATTTTGGATTGGAGGTAGGAAATGTTCTAGAAGAGTCTGGAACATCTGGAGATACCAAGTAGCAAAGAACTACCTAAGACTATTAAGGCCATGTCCAAATGACTCAAGAGTTCCCACTGGCCAAAGGTGGGACAATTTGAGACTCAAAAAAGACAGGAATTTCAGTGGATTAAAACATCAAATATGCTTAAGTCCATAAATTTATAATGACATTTATTTTTAAAGATTTTATTTAAGTATTTGAGAGGGAGAGTGAGCATGAGGTGGGGGGTCGGGGGTGGAAGGAGGGTCAGAGGGAGAAGCAGACTCCACACCGAGCAGGGAGCCCAACGTAGGGTTTGATCCCAGGACCCTGGGATCATGACCTGAGTTGAAGGCAGATGCTTAACCAACTGAGCCACCCAGGCACCCCTAGAATGATATTTAAATAAAAACTAACCAATCACCTTTTGAGGATGACAGGCGACCAATTCATTACCCTGAAAACTGAGTCAACAAAAGCAGAGGAAAAGCATTTACTGTCTTCCCTATATAAATAACACCGCTGGACAACCAAATAGTAGATGAGGGGTTGGATCGGCTTGTAAACTATTATAGCTGATAAAAATTTTTAAACTGCAGAATTCAAATACCACCAGCTTATGGTGAATTCATTAATGGAGCTGAGACCTGAACATCGTTTGCTGCTAAATTGAAACAGAACAAAAACCACACACCTCCTGAAAAGAAAATAAGTCACTTAGAGTGTTTGCCAAAGGAATGGAATCTGAGCCTTTCCCAGCTGCTGGATCCAGCTGCCGATTCGTGGCACATCCAGAAGACAGAGGAAAATATTCAACTGCACCATCAGTACATAGTTAGCAAAGTCATCCCTTAGGAAACTTCGTGGGTCAAAAGACCAGAGTTCCACAGATACATTGTAAGTGAAAGAAATGGATGGAGAACGTATTAGTCTCTGATTGCTGCTGTAACAACTTATGATAAATACAGTGGCTTAACACAACACAGAGTTATTATCTAACTGTTCTGGAGGTTCGAAGTCTAAAATGAGTTTTGTGGGGCTAAAATGTAGATGTTGGCAGGGCTACATGCCCTCTGGAAGCTCAAAGTGAGAATCTGTTTCCTTCTCTTCCCACCTCCTGGAGCCTTCTCTGGCTCACAGCCCCTTGGTCTGCTAATGAGATGACTGGTGACCGGGGGCCCCTGGATGGCTTCAGGACACGGATGGTCACCAGAAAGACCAAGGCATGAGGAGAGGGTTGGAACTTTCAGCCCCACTGCCCCCCACCCTCTCCTCCGGGAACAGGGAGCAGCTAGAGAGTAAATCAATAAAGCCCATGACTGACTCCATCAGGCCTATGTGATGAAAATCCCACAAGAACTTTGAAGCAGGGAGATCTGGGGAGCTTGTGAGTTGGACAGTACATCGAGGGCATGCCTGGAGAGGGCATGGGGGCCCCATGCGCCCCCTCCTCTCGTAGAGCTTCCCCTATGCACCTCTTTCATTTGCACCTATGTTGTACCCTTTACAACAAACTGCTCAGTGTATGTAGAGGGTTTTACTGAATTCTGTGAGCTATTCTAGCAAATTCTTAAACCCAAGAAGGGGGTTGTGGGAACTTTATAGTGGGTTGGTCAGAAGAACGGGGGCAGACTGGGACTTGTGCTGGGTGTCTGAGGTGGGACCGAGCCCTTGACCTGTGGACTCTGCACTAATTCTGGGTAGCTAGTGTCAGAATTGAATTGAGTTGGAGGACACCCAGCTGGTATCCGGGGAATTGGAGAATTGGTTGGTGTGGAAAGAACCCACCCATCTGGTGTCAGAAGTGTTCTGTGGGTAGAAACAGCTACGCCTCGTTTGGAAGGCCTGGCTTTTGGTCTGCAGGCCAAGCATTTGTTGCTAACATCAAGCCCCAGAATTAGGAGGAAGTGGTCGTGCCCTCCCACACCCGGTCGGACACCCACAGTCTCTCATGCGGGGTGCCTGCCCACTAGAACTTCTGGAACGGAGGCCCAGAGCAGGGAGAATGTTCCTTCTTGCCGGCTGGCTCTCACCGGGAAGGAGCCAAGCTCATGGGTCAGGTAACCTACCTTCTTTGTAGGGAGGACGAGGGATAAGGCAAGAGTCCACTGTGCGGAAGGGAAAGCCCTTCTCACAAAACCCAGAGGACTGGGGCAGAGGTAAGCCTCCCTAACAAACCGCCCGGATCACAGGGCCCATGTGATGATCAAATGAAATAACATACTGAAAGTGTTTCCAACGACCTAGAACAAGCTCACTGCCCATACACATTAGAAAATTTTATTTACAAAAAAGTCCGCTGGCTAAATATCGACCGGCTTCTCTCCGCCCTGCTGCCCATGCTCTGTCTCAAGAGCGTGGGAGGAAGTGTGGAGAGTGGGCGGGGTCTCGCACGGGCACACCCACCCTCAATTTCCCAGCACACGGGAGAACCCAGGGACCGCCCATCATCCCATTGAGAACAACAGAAGCGTTAGACAGCTTGTAATGATACTGAGAACAAATCTTACCCTCACGGGCCTGGTTTAACTCCGGGAACAGTACAAAACGAGCCTGTTCCCTTCTCCGTGGGGGAGGTGCCCAAGCAAGAGGTAGTTTGCAGCTTTTCTCCTATCCACCACCCTGCTTTTTCCAAAGGGGTGAAGTAATAATCAGAATTTTCAAAAAGTGGGCTCTAACCACTCTTGGTGGGCGGTGTTGCTAGGCAGCAGTGGCAATGCCTGGTGGAGCCTTGCCTGCCCATCTTCCTCCTCCTCCCACCTCCTCCTCCTTCTGTCCCCCTCTCTTCCTTTCATCCTGCTACAGGGAGTACTAATAATCATCACTAACAGTCTGGGTGTTTTCTATGCACTGGATACTGTTGTAAGTGTTTTATATGAATTAACTCATTTATTCCTCATCCCAGGCCTAGGAGGTGGGCACTGTTAGGACATCTGCTTTATAAAGGAGACACCAGGAAACTTGCCCACGGTCACGGGATTAGTTAAGTGGTCGAGCTAAGATGCAAGTCCAAGCTCTGGAAGTTTTGGCTCCAGAACCTGTGCGTTTCACCACCGCCTTCGGCTGCCTCTAGTCCTGGCACAATCAAAATGTAGGGCTGGGTCTCGGAGAGGCGACGCCAAGGGTTTCGTGGCCTTTCATCAGAAGCCTAAATAACTAGGACAAGGGAAGGCTTGCTGAGGTCCAGCCCAGCTAACAGAAATTCTCTGCACCTGATTAGAGAACCGGTCAAGGTCACCATCGTAGAGTATTATTTTCCTTTATCTTGCCACTGTTCTTTGCATGTGAATATTCCTGGGGCGTGGCTTCCAAGGTCTGGTGTGGAACCGGCCCCCTCGCACCCCAGCCCTCACACCACCACTGTATCTAACACACACTGCCCTTTGGTATGTGAGGCCTCTGTCCCAGACCCAGCGCTTTCTCCCCCAGGCTAAACAGCTTCTGTGGTTTCAGATACTTCCCTGTGGGGAGCAGAGCCCCGCCAGCCCAACCCGGAGCTCCGTGCAGCTCAAAGCCCGACCCCGAGAGCTCGGAATGGCTCCTGCCTGACCTGGCCTGCTCCGGGCACTGGGCACGGGGCCTGCAGACCGCGCCCGCCTGTTTCAGGCCCCAGGGCCTTGTCAACACAGGCTCAGCTCGCAGGGGCCCAGAGCAGCCCTCAACGAGCAGTGAGTGCCCTGGAGGAACTCGTGCTCCAGCCTCCCCTCCTTCGGGCGAGTGGTTCTGGGAGGTTCTCTTTGCTTTCCAGAGGTTCTCGCAGAACCAGGTGTCCTTGGCAGTGACCTTAATAACACGCACTCAGGTCGTTTTTTCTTCTCCTTCTGGGACTCCTTCCTGTTCTCTCAGTCCTGCTTCGAAATATCAGATCCTAAATCACTCACTTGGTCGCAGGTTGTCTCAAGCTCTGCTTCTGAAGGAAGGCCCACGGAGACAGTTGATGTCCAGACAGGCCCTCACTCCACACTTCCGCTCAGAAAGCTTCCTACAGAATGCACTGCCTGTTCGTGGTGGAGAGATCCGGGGGTGAGGAAGGCCTTGGCCTTGTGGGGAGCGGGAGCAGCAGTCTGGCCGGGTTAGGGGTCCTGGGAGCCTCTCTCACAGTCAGAATGTGGGGCTGAAAGCAAATGCCAGAAGCACACCGAAGGAGGAGGCCTGGGCGGGTCAGCAGACGTGCCTGGGACAGCTGACAAACTCACAGGCCCTACACACGTACAGGGGTCGCTGTGTTGGGCAGGAGAGGGGCACCAACTTACGGCCGAGATTCCACCTGTCCACCAGCCTGGACCTCAGAATTGCCAGCCCCCAGCTCCACATGAGCCAGTTCCTTAAAATAAAAAACTATGTATCAATCAATCTGGGAAACCCTGACCCATACAGGTGTGCTGATTTCTATTAAGCTACTTTCCCCTTCTATGAATCTGGAGGAGTGGGGAAAGCGATTGGTACATGTGATCGGTCCTGGGCCTCACTGGGATTTCGCTGGGACTGTTGCTGGGAATTTGTTGGCCAATTCTGACAGGTTGCCCTTGAATTCTTCTGCATCAGAGGTCAGGTTTTGATATAGATTTGCTGATGTCATGACCACGTGGCCCTTACTGGCTAAATCAGAGATGGAAACTCAGCAGGTGGAGACTGCCAGGAACCTGATCCTTGCACGGTCTCTGCGTTGGGAAGTGGAGCTCTAGCTGCTGCCTGGTGAACTTGCAGGATGAACTTGCAGGAGGCTCGGCTTCAAAAAAACAACACAGCATCCTCACCCACCCACGGGGCTAAGGCCCAACTCCGGCGTTAGAATTCTTTTAAAGGTTCGGTTCTTGTTCCCATAGTTACGCATCATTTTACTGATGAAACGTGGCTCCCGCACGGGGCCCATCAGCTGGACAGGGTCTCGCCAGCAGCAGGGCTCCCATCTGTGGCCGAGGGACCTGGAGCTCCTCACCTTCCCGTCACCGTGACGCTGGGCTCAGGAGGCACGGTGGCGGCAGCGGGACGAGCCGGGGACTGCTGACTGCTGGGCACAGTCCCCCAGTGGTAACGGATACTGGGAGGTGGGAGGCCAAAGTGGGGAAATGACACACCTGTGGGATTCCTATTTCGTTTTTATTTTTACCATAATTGTACACAAATACCGCTTCAAGAGTCAAATCATTTAAAAGGGCAAACAGTTGAAAGACTCAAAAATTGGACAGACTTATTAAAAAATAACAACGACAACAACAAAGCTATCTACTCCTAACTTTCTCTAGAGAGCAACTACTGAAAATTGTTTTAAAGCGGCTTCTTTGGTGTTTGGCTCCGTATTGCATATCCCCGTGGGCTTTTCAAGGTTAAGAGCCCCTACATTTTATAATTGATTCAGTCCAAGAGGTGGGATAGTCAACGATGGTTGAAAGGCGATTATCCGAATGATGAGAGTTTGTTGCTTAAAGCTTCCGTAGCGGTTTTCCCTGGAGCAGATCCAAAATGTCAAAGGCAATTTCCAGGAAATGTATTTTTTTAAGTTCTTTCTGAAAACATTGCCTCTTTGCAGACTTACCTTGCTACCTGCTGTAGTTTTTGTCCTGAGAAAGGCCCTGTGCGACGGTCTTTGCAATACTACAGCGAGGAAAGAGGGCAGCAGGGCGCGTGGGGGCAGAGACCCTCCCCGCCAAGAGGTCAGTGTCCTGGAACACAGATTGCAGGTACAGGCTTGAGAAAATGCAGACCTTCCAAGAGACAGCCAGGCTGGTCTGGGTTTCTGGGCTCCACCAACGCTGAGGGAAGCAGTGATGCAGGACACAGTCAGGCTAGCGGAGGTTGGGCGTTCAGTATGGAGGTTTCTACGACATGTCATAGATGGGCTCGTTGTCTAGCATGAAGGCACAATCAGAGCGCTCCAGGGTGGCGTGGGTTGTGAGGATAGAGTTGTAGGGCTCAGCTCGGTGTTGAAGGAGTCATCTCCTCCCCCGGGGGTCTTGTCACTTGTCGTCTGACCATCGGGCTGGATGCCGCCTTCCAGGCAACAGAGCTCCCAGCAGCCATGCCGATCTGGGCCCCAGCCCGGCCGGCGCGGTTGTAGGTGCACTCACGTGTGGTTGCTGCTTTGCGGTTGGAAGGGGAGAGAGCTTGTTGCTTCTTCCAGCACGACTCGTAGGCGGGTGGATGGAAGAGAAC
>CM052887.1:89303280-89365305 GCA_028534135.1 Potos flavus | reverse complement strand
GGCTAGGACGGAGAGGACCGAATTGCAGGAACGAGTCACTCGGAATTAACTTCTGGTGAAAGTTATGGGAAGCGCGGCCATGGACACCAAGAAGAAGAAAGATGTTCCCAGTCCCGGCGGGAGCGGCGGCAAAAAAAACCCCAGCCAGAAGAGGCGTTCTCTGCGAGTGCACATCCCGGTGAGTGCCCACAGCGCGGTCCCCAGCTCCCCACCCTATCGTCGTCGTCGACCCCGGCGCCGAAGCGGTTAACGCGGGACGCCCCGCGCGCGCCGTGCGTGCCCCTCCTGTCACTTCGGGCGCTCGGGGATGGGTGGCGGCGCAGGGTCGAGCTGGGCCGCCGAGCCTAGGCTCCATCTCACTCCCCAGCTGGGTGCGGCCGGCCGGAGCTCGGCGACCGACTGCGGGGGGCATGCGGGAGGGGGCGCAGGGCGCGGCTGGTGGCGAGCTGGGCGTTGCCCCGGATCCCGCCTGGTGCGGGTTGCTGGGGGCGGTGCGTAGTGTTGTTTTGTTGAAAAGGACGGTGTGGACTGCGCTCGGGAGAGGTGGAGCCGCGCGCGGCTGCCGGGGACGCAGGGGAGGGGCGGTGGGCGGGGACAGCAGGCGGGTGTGGGTGTGTGTGGGGGTGTGGGTGTGTGTAACTGCGCCCCCAAATGGACCTTCCTACTCCCCGGTTCCCCTCGGGGTGTGCGCGGGCCTGGGGCGGGGAGCTGCTCTGCACCCGCTCCTTTTGCCTGCTCCCTCCCGCCACCCCCGGGGAGCACATTTCGCGCTCCTGGGGCCTCGGCATTCCCTAACGCAGGCGGAGCTGCTGCGAACTTCAGCCCCGGCCACGCCGGCAGCCCCTGTCCGGACTTTGGCGACATCGATCTGTCTGCGGTTCGACTTTGTCCATCCAGGGCAGGGAGCGCGGGGCGGGGTCGTGCGCCCACCCTGGGGTTTGCCTACCCAGGTAGCCCTTGGCCTTCCCCAGCTTCCCTGTGGACGAGTCAGGGGGTTGGACGTGCGGCGCGGCCCTTACCTGCACCCGAAAGAAACCCCCGACTGGGTTACGCCCCTGGTCTCCACCAACCAAGAGAATGTTCAAACACATGTACCCGCAGATGCACGCGCACAGACACACGAATGCGCAAAGAGCAGAGGGCTCCAGGAAGAATGTGATTTTGTTCTCTCTGTGGGGATGACTGGTCCTGGACCCAGGGTGGGAGCGCACAGTTGAGTCCCACCCTCCGAGGCCTGCCTCCCAGGCCTCCGACTGGGCAGGACTGGGGTGGGGCTGCTTGCGGCTCACTTCCCAGGGCAAACCGCAGGAGGCCCTTTCCCTTGCATGTGTGCCCACACTCGGATGGAGAAGGTCTGCGTGTCCTGGAAGGAGCCAGCCCTCCCTCGGCTGCAGGAAGCTCAGGGGGCAGGTAACCCACTGCTACAGGGCCGGCTAGGTGGTGACCCAAATATGCAGGAGTAAGCATCTTATTTTAGAATGGATTATTCTTGTTTATGTGACTAACATGAGACTTTTTAGCCGTATTTGTAAATGAAAAATTGGACATTGGTATTACCAGTCTCCCTGGAGCGGCGATCCCTTGAGTGAGCCCTTTACTGCTCGCTTTCTCCCGTTTGTCAGAGATAATAATTTGCTTTGCCTACCTTAGAGGGATGTTGAAATAAAATAGGTCATGGGAAAGCCCTTGCAAATTTAAAGTGTTATAAACATGTATGGCTATCGTGTTGACAATCAGAGCAACTGCTTTAAAAGGAGAGACATGGAGGAAAGAAAGGGACACTTTCCAGCCTCAGGCCATATTATACTGAGGCCGACTGCGGTGTGGGGTATGTGCTCGGGGCCGCTGGAGGGGGCTGCTAGTGGTTCTTGTGGGGCAAAATCCAGAACCCAGAAAGGGACTAAGAGGCCACGCTGTGAGAGCGGAGCTGGAATACTCTGACACCCTTCTTGCTTGCTGGACGTGATTTTGGCTGCTTTAAACAACCTTCTGGCATGTTCCATCCCTTGCCGAAAGTGCCGTTCACTCGGTTATTCCACAACATGCGTGCCGTGCTCTGGTTGTTGGTGAGATCTAGGGGACCAAGAGAGGGGCTCTGTCTCCCTCCTTATAGGACTTGCTTTTGCTGGTGGGACCAGGGGTCTTCTCACTGACTATCTAGTAATGGTCTATTGATCACTGTGTTGGGCTAGGTGAGAGCTATTCTCTAGTTGGGAAAATAAGGTGTTCAGACAAACGTTAGCCCGTGTCCCAAGGACATCAGACGACCGGTGCTGGCAGCACCTGCTTTCAGAGGGGACAGTGGGAGAGGCGACAGCCAACTGACCTGTTCACAGAGACATCAGACCCAGAGCCGGTGGGCAGGACGGAGGCACGTGTCAGAACCTGGGTCACTCCCGCCAGGGAACCAGCTTGAGCACCTCCGTGAGTTGGGGGTTGGATGACTGCTTTCAGGCCCAGCACAGAGCCCCTTCTCGTGGAAGAAAGGGTTTGAGAGTCAGGGTACTCAGAAGTGGATTGAGGCCCGATCAAGGAGGACGCCGAAGCAAGGTTGCCAGGTGTAGCGAATAAAAATACTAAACGACTAGATAAAATAGGATTTTAGATAAACAATGGATAACTTTTTTGTGGCATGAATGTCCCATGGACCCTTTGGGAAAACTTACAGTAAAAAACCATCCATTGGGGGCACCTGGGTGGCTCAGTGGGTTAAAGCCTCTGCCTTCGGCTCAGGTCATGATCTCAAGGTCCTGGGATTGAGCCCCGCATCGGGCTCTCTGCTCGGCAGGGAGCCTGCTTCCCCCTCTCCCTCTGCCTGCCTCTCTGCCTACTTGTAGTCTCTCTCTCTGTCAAATAAAAGGAAAAAAAAATTGTCCATTGTTAGCTGAGATCCCGATTGAACCGGGCGCCCTGCTTCTTACTTGGCAGGTCTGCCCAGAAGGCAGCCTGCGGGAGTGAGGGCTTCCTCCTGGAGGCGCCGAGAAGCTGCCGTGGACACGGTCGATGGCCGGCCTCGCCCCCGGGGCTCACCCAGAGTTCGTGGAGCCCCTCTGGACAGCTCTGCTGCACGCCACAGCTGGCCTCTGTGTTCTGGCCTTCAAGAACCCCTTGGATGGTGCCAGTTTGCTCAGCCCCAGTGCAGGCTGGGTGGGAGTGTGGGACTGGGATTGTGCCCTAAGGGACGACCTGCAGCCAAGGAGGGACGTGGGTGGGATGGTGCCCCCGCCTCCCCTTTCCCCAGGGACACGTGTTCCACAGGAAGCCCCGGAGGGTCCCAGCGGTGTCCAGGCAGGGTTGCCCACACTAGTGTCCATTCATTAATGTACCCTCAATGGCTTATCTGGCTCTCCTGCCTAGGACAGACTGCTGAATCGAAGTCACTGTCTTGCTCTCTTGGAGGGGATCCAAATTAAGAAGTAGTTAAAGTTGGGGCGCCTAGGGGGCTCGGTCGGTGAAGCGTCTGCCTTCAGCTCAGGTCATGATCCCAGGGTCCTGGGATCAAGCCCTGCATCGGGCTCCCTGCTCGGTGGGGGAGCATGCTTCTCCCTCTCCCCCTCCCCCTGCTTGTGCACGCGCGCGCGCTCTCCCTCTCTCTCTCTCTCTCTCTCTCTCTCTCTCTCTCGCTGTCTTTCTCTCTGTCAAATAAATAAATAAAATCTTTTTTTTTAAAAAGCAGTTAAAAGTGCTGAAAGCAACATCAGGAGAGTTAGTCTGGGAGCAGCGCACAAAGCAGCTTCGTGGAACGAGGGCTAGTGGCCAGGGGACCAACTCAGATGCTCCGGCAAATATCCAGAGATTAGGGTTTGAGGGGCTGAACGCAGTGCTGATAGGAGCAGACAAGGGAAGAGAAGAAAGGATGGGCGAGCTGGCGGGCCTGATGGCTGGGGAGGAGGACGTGGATTGAGTTAACTTTAAGGCTCCAGGGTAGTTGGTATAAGGAAGCAAGGGGGAGGTGGGGAGTTCAGTCCCAGCCATGCTGAGCCGAGCACAGCGGACTCCTCAGCCCTGGCCCCAGCTGGTCCCTGATGTCCCGAGAACACTGTTGCCAGGGATGTTTGGGATTCTGAGGAGTGGCTCCTGGGACACCGGCAGTCCCGCGAGTGGGTCATTCGGTGGCGTCCAGTCCACTGGCAGGGAAGAGGCCTCCCGAGGTCTCTAGTGTGTCCACACAGCTTGTCCATGCACTGAATTGGATTGAGTCCCATTTGGACACGATTGGCCTCTGTCTCTACAGAGACATAAGCGCATAAGCAGAACTGTGCCCTGGGGTGTTAGGTGTTGGAACACTGCACACCTCCGTCCCAGGCTCTGATCGTCTTAACCATCTCTACCCTCCTTGCTACCAAGAGCACCTGCCGTGCCCTGAGACACCAGAAAAGAGGGGTCCATTTTAGGGGAGACCCTCGGGCCCATGGGTTGTAGCAGGTCCTGGGGACCCGGAATTGCCCGCTACAGTAACCGATGAATTGAATTTCAGTGAAGGGAGAATGGCCATTGGGCCTAACGGAGGCCGAGGCCCGACTTGGTGTTAGCCTCTTTCTTAGGTAGATGGGATGACCTTTCTGGGAGAATGCTCTAGGGTCTCGTCGGGGGGAAAGGGAAGGTGGGAGTCAGGAGAGGAAGCGGAAGGGTGAGTGTGGACTCCTTTGGGGTTGCACTGGGCCTTAAAAGGAACGGGAGGCGCGCCATCTTGAGAATCCCGGCAGCTTGGCGTCTTGCCCTGCTTCTCTTCCCTTAGCCTTCATCCCGAATGTAAAGCAGGAATAACAATGAATCTGGTGGGAATGGTTTTGGAAAGTAACTCTTCAGAAGCCTGGCTGGGTATGGCATTCTGCCAGAACTTTGCCAGAGACACCGTTGCTCGGAGCAGGCGTGTTTTCCTTTTTCTGTCTCAGAGGAAATAGCTTCCCTATTAATGCTGAGATTCATATATGGCAGCCGTATTTTACTTGCTGACCATTGGCCAGCGTATTGTGGGTCTTTGGGACCGTTTACAAGTCAGTAATGGAGCAGGAGGCCATGGGGAAGGGGAGGGCTTCCGAGAGAAGGACCCTGCGGGAGCCTCTGGGGACACAGAGGCAGGGGCCGAGGAGCTCGGCCTTGAGGCAGTGGCCCCATATTTACCACGGACGGAGGGCACTTTTCCCTGGGCCTCTCGGGAGAGGTGCTCCAGAAATCCTTCGCAGTCACTGTGGACAAACTAAAAATAGAGCCAGGAGGAGCTGGCTGGTCCCAGAAGGTTGTGGAGACACCACTTGGCTTGAACAGTCCTGTCGCTAGTGACGACTTTGCCCGTGGAGTCCCCAGAGGGAAGCCTTGCGCTGCTCGAGGCCTGGACCCCCCCACACCGGAGGTCTCCTGGACCAGCAGCCTCCATCCAACCAGATCCACTCTGCCTCCAGGAAGGAGGGGGAACGGGCGGGCCGCAGGTGGGAGTGGGAGTTGTCCTGCTGCCCGTTGGGGCTGGAGGACCGAGTGCCGAGAGTGCTCACTACCTGTGGTCACATCACCAAAACACCCTGGACTGAGCCTCAGGGAAAGGAAGAAGGGGTGCCATGCAGGACAGTGAGGGAATCAGTTTCGATCTCAGCCTTGACCTTGGTCAGTTCTCACCCCCTTAAACAAGATTTGTGGGGTGAGGATTTCAAGCAGGGTCTTTCAAAGTGTGGGTCCTGGGCCAGCTTAAGTCCAAGTACCCAGTGTGTGTTTGAGATCTAAAATTCCAAGTATCAGCCCAGACCTGCTGGATCAGAATCTCTGAGGAGTGGGACCGTGGTTCCCTGTTTCTGATAAGTTCTCCAGGTGCTTCTCATGCCTACAGTGGTTTAAAAACACTTAGTTTCCAGCTTCCCCAGTGGAATGCTGATCTGTTTCTTCTGCCCCCGTGAGTTATTCTTTCCACCTGTCTGCTTAGGTATTCATTTATCCATCTGTCCATCCATCCACCTACTTGCGCATCTGCCTTTCTATCTACCCATCTATCATCACCTACCACATGCACCGTTTCAGTTGTCATTGAGAGGAGATGACCTTGGCTACTGACCCTTGAACAGACGTAGGATACTGCTGGCTTCCAAATAAAGACGGGAGCCTGCCTCAGCCCCCAGCCAGGGCAGCCCCGTATGGGCCAGCCTGTTAGGCCCCACTGTCGTGTTTCTTGATTCAGCCCTGTGGTGCATCTCGGGTGCCCTGAGTAGGCTCATGTCAAGCCCAGAGTATGGTATCAGGACCTTCAGGCTTCAAGTCAAGCTCCTTGATCATGGAGCCCCGGAACCGTCCTGTGGTTCCGGGGTTTATCATCAAGGACTGGGTACGCCTGCACATCTCGCAGGATGTGAATATCGCAGACGGGCGAGCCGGCTTCCCGAAGCGAGGGCAGAGCTTGTTGGCAGAGTGCCAGGAAAGCGCCGTACAGCCCTGAGCCTCTGGAGGGAACAGGCAGGAAGAGAGTGAATAGAGAAGTCCCCTTCCCTGAAGGCTGTCCCCTGCGTCCCCTGCCGTCCCACGGTTGGACGACCTGGAGGAAGCGGAATGTGATCTTCATTCCAGCCTCGCCTGCCCCGCCCGGTTCTCGCTCTCAGGACCCGTCGGTAGAGGGCTTCGAGACCCTTGGGCAGAGCAGGCTCGGAATACTGCCTAGCGCCCTAATGCCCACTGCCGACCCCATGGATCATGAGCTCTCCCAGAGGACATCCCTGGCCTTCAGGTAGCAACACCAGAAGCAGCCGCCCGACACAGTTCGTGTGCTCAACGTTGCATCTTTCCACGTACCACGTTAAGATTCCCGTTGCTTTATAAGTATCTCTCCCTTGCCTGTTTTTTGTTTGTTTGTTTGTTTGCTTTTTTGAGCTGCCCTCCTCCAGCGAACCCCAGCAAAGCTACATTCTACAGCTCATCTCCAGCCAGCGGACGCTCTTCTGAGTGTCCTCACCACTTGCTGGACGGGAGGACCACGGGGGCACTTTGGACTCACGACCGCCTTCCTGCCCGCTCAGACTTCATCCCGTGACATCTGAGTCGCTTTGTATCCCCTAAGACCATTCCGACACATACGTGTGCTTTTCGATGATGCTGTTCCTTGACAATTTTCTTTCGCTTCTCCGGCTTTCTCGTTTTGATTTGTTCCGCTCACGGCCCACGGCGTTCCGTGTCTGGGCACCATTTTACTTTTACGGGGCCGACTCAGGCTACCGAGCCGGGCTGCGGACACTCTTCCGGGCTGGGTCAGGATCCAGTGCTCTTTTCCCCGTCCTCCTCCGGCCACCCTCCCTCTGACCCTGAACGGTGAATATGATCACACGCGAAGCACCGCTCGTTTCCCGCTTCTTTCAAGCCGGTGGACCGACCCACCTTGAAACACCATGACACCAACCAAATGTCAAAATGTTACCGAGTCTTTTAAAACGTAGGACCAAGGCCGATGAGATGCCGAGCAGGCAAGAGCTGAGGCAGAGTCCTTAATTTGCTTGGTTAGCTGACTGTGATCTCGCTCTGAGACGGACAGAGGAGTCACGAGAGAGTCGGGCTGTGTCCCTGAGGCTCGGACACGGGGAGCCCTTCGAGACCCCAGGGCGCCGTGTGCAGCGGAGCAGAGGAAGCCGTTGGATCTTCCCTGCTTGCCCTCCAGCCGGTGTGGCCCGCGGTGGAATGGTTAATCCCAATCTCACTCTCTCTCTCTCTTCCACTGCCTACTTGGAAAATAATTTGATCTCCGTTCTTTTCCTTCCTGTTGACAGGAAACTCTTCCCTGCCAGCTCACGGCTTGTCACAGACCAATCAGATATCCTCCAGGCTTTGGGGTTTCTGCCAAGGCCTCTGTGTTTTCATATACTCTGACCTGACAGCGACGTTGCTGGTAAATGTACGAGAAAGACCAGTTTGCTCTGGGTAACCCGCGGGGTCCAGCCTCTTTCCCATGAGGCCGAGGCTGTTGGGAGCCCTGCAGCTCTGTGACCCTCCTCCGGGGGAAGGGGGAGCCGTGAGGGGGCTGGGCCTGCTGCGGGGCAAAGCCCAGGGCAAGCACGGAGTGACCCCATTTGTGCCGGGGGGTACAGGGGTGGGGGCCGGTGCACGCAGGAGGAAGGACGCAACCGAGCCAGGGAAGAATTTTAGAAAGTGGAACACCAGCTCCTCCGTTTTGAAAGAAAAGGAGGGCTGGGGAATTGCTGGGAATCATATTTTTAGGTAGGCGGGGTTCAAGCTGGTGCTGGGAAACCAGTCAACTCGTTGCCGTCTGTTTTCCAAGTGAGGCGGTGGCCCCGAGGATACAGGGATGGACGGGGGTATGGGTCGAATTATGTCCCCAAAAAGGTAGAAGTCTGAACCCCTGATGTCGGTGCCTGTGAACGTGACCTTCTTAGGAAATAGGGTCTACGTGTGTGTAATTAGCCCAGTTAAGATGAGGCCACGAGGTTGGGGCCCGAGTCCAAGATGACTGGCGCCCTTCTAGGCAGAGAGCTCTGTGGGCACAGACGCTGAGGGACGGTCATGTGAGGACAGAGACAGGGACTGGAGCAGGGCAGCCACAACACTGGGGCTCCTGAAAGCTAGAAGAGTCAAGAGTGGATCCTCCCTTCGAGGATCTGGGGGGAGCATGGCCCTGCAGACCCGTGGCTCTCAGACTTCTGCCCTCCACAAGTGTGAGAGAATACAGCTGTGCTGTTTGAAGCCACCTTGCCTGCGACACTGCATTGTGGTGACCTCAGGGACCGAATACAACAGGGTCTCTGCCTTCGAAGCACGCTGGGGCAGCAGACCAAGAACTGCCACTCGTGTCGTGGTAGAGTCACGTGAACGGGCACTTCGAGGGGCCAGGACACCCCAGCACGGCCCTGGGGAGGGTAGCCCAAGGCCCGCAAATCTGTCTCACTTTCTGCTCTTCCCCCCACTCTTTGGCCGAGTTTCCCCCAGATCTGGGTCTTGCATCCCCTCCCCTCTGTGACCACTCCCCTCTGCTGGAAATCTTAGTGGGGTGCCTGGGGCTGGGCAGGGCGCCCCGGAAACGGAGGAGTAACGGGGCTGGGGAGGCAGCCCCAGGATCCCACTTGTCTGAGCACCTTCTCTCGGACCTAGAGTGGAGACAGCGGGAGAGGGTGCTGGCAGCCCAGCTCGGTCTCTCGCTCAGCTTCCAGAAGACTGGCAGCTCTCTGCCTGTTGGGCTGACGGGGAAACCCGCGGCCTAATTCCATACTGCCTTGCAGTGTGGGCCACGCACACAGCCTTAGGGTCACGGGCCTGAGGCTGTCATCACCTGGCCCCATGCGTGTTTACAGCATATGGTGTAAACAAACACCCCTCCAAATTCAGACACCCCTCCATGGGGAGTTTCATTCATAGTAGCTATGATTGATCAGTATCACTGATTATCAGATCGCATCTGGGATGGCATGGTTTCATCAGATTTAGCTAATATTGGCGGAGCCCTTGCTCTGTGGCAGGCGTGTCCTTTTACATGAGCCATCTCTCCATCTCAAAAATCAGCCTGTGGAATAGCATTAGTCTTATTATCAGTGTTCTTGGCCTCACCGCAGACAGACATGCGTAGGCTGTCTGTGGCCCACAGCTGTTTTAGCCCAACTCACCTGGAAAACTCTCGGCTGTGTTTTAATTGGGTTTTTGATGTATCTGCTTGGCCGCACCCCAGCCCTGGCTTCTGATGTCCCGTGGCCAGTCCGGGCAGTGTGGGGGCGGGAGGAGACGAAACCCCTGGTCTGGCCTGCTGCCTTCCAGCGGTTTGCCCTTGGGCTCGACTAGGTCTCTGTACTCTTGACGTGACTCCCACATTTTTAGATGAAGGTCATCGAAGGCCATTCTTTATCCTTCTCATCTCAAAAATAAATAATCTGCCTTATATAATTTCATCGGTCTTATTCTTTAGTTCTTCCTCATTTACTCTTTAATTAACGGAATCTTAGTATAAGCGCTAAACCAGGAATCGGGAAATCCTGCATTGGGTCTTCGGCCAGATACCTGCAGAGGCTTTTCTTACTAAGTTAGCAAACCCTTCTCGAAGGCCTGTTGTGTGCCAGGCACTGTGCAAGGCTTAGAGAGGACAACTGGGACCCTCCCCTGACACGGCTTAGAGTCTGCCGGGGGGCGGGGGGGGGCTGGACATCCGTCACTGTTCAGTTCACCTTTGCTGTCAGATATCAGAATACCCCAAAACCTAGCGACTTAAAACAACACACATTTACTCTTTCTCAAATATGTACAATGTATGTAATAATTAGTATTATATAGGATGAATGTGTTGATTACGTTCTTACATAAATATATGTTAAAATGTAGCTATATATAAAGATAACCTATTAATGTTACTAAATTATAATGTGTAATGATTAATATAGTAACATCTTAGGTTTATATGGGACATGTTATTAATAACTAATGTTATGTAATTAATACATGCTTATTTTCATATAACATCTAGAAATATATATAACAATATATACACATAATTTTTAAAAAGATTTTATTTATTTTAGAATGAGAGAGAGAAGAGTGTGCAAGTGGGGGGAAGAGCAGAGGGAGAGGGACAAGCAGACTCCTCATTGAGCACGCAGCCTGACATGGGGCTCGATCCCATGACCCTGAGATCATGACCTGAGCCAAAACTGAGGGTCGGATGCTCAAATGACTGGGCCACCCAGGGGACCCTGCATAATTCTTCCATTCTGAAACTGTAGAAGAGGGTTGCAGGCTGTGTCTCCACGGGGCTCGGGCACCACGAACGCAGGGAAGCTGTGCCTCCTGAAGGACGGGTGGGCTTCGAGGGGCTGTGAGCGAGGCAGGAGCCGTGGAGCCGGGGTCCTTCCAACGCTGGGCGCTCGACAGTGCCCCCCAGCCTTCCACTTCCTCACCGGAGACGGGCCAGTGTCAGAGATGCCGTGTGCTCCTGGGGCGAAGCCAGTGCCAGGAGAGTGGAAAAGCTCCTTTTCTTGTCACTTTTCTTTTCTTGGCTCGTTAAGTGTATTTTGAGGTTCCGAAATGAGCGTGGGGCCCGGCTAATAGGATATTCTCAGCTCCCAGACCGAGGGAGATGCTGGGCAGCGGCACCAAACAGGTCCAAGGGAATACCTCCCCCAGGTGACTTCCCCGCCAGGGGCCAGAGAAGGCGGGAACTCACCGGGGACCCCTCATCATAGGAGGCAGCGTGGGGGGGGAGGGAGAAGGGACTGGCCAAGGGTCACAGGGTTGGCCAGGGGCAAGGCAGGGAGGACAAGGGTTTTCTCCTGGAGGAACGCTGGGGCAGGCAGCATCGACGGCTACGGGGGAGGGAAGGCTGCTGGGGAGCCCCAGTCCCATCTGCTCTCTGCCGGAGATGTCTACACCTTGCGTTAGAGCCGAAAACAAATCCAAAGCAGTTCTGTTTTCAGTGGCTCAAAACCAAGGGCCGTGGGCGGCGGCGAGTGAGCATATAGTCCTTCCAGAGTGAGATCCCTGGCTCCAGGCTTGCAGTCTGTCCCTTCCGCCTCCAGCCCCCTCCTTCTCTGGATGCCGCAACACCAGCTTTCAGGAAAGGCTCAACGCAAAGCTCTCTAGGCTTGGCCTACAGACAGATTTTACTACCACAATAAAATAATAAACATAGCACAACAACTTCAGGTCAAATGGACCTATTTGGTTATAGTCCTTGCTTAATGCTGAGCTCCCCTCTCATGATCTTTGTTACCGTCACCTAAAAATTAGGTCTCCCGGGACGCACTGGAACATTCTGGAACTGGGATGGTCCTTCAGCCTCGTCCCGGGTTGGGGCAAGGGTGACTGGACTTTTGTCTCCTTAAGGAAGCCACATGCTCCTCGAAGATGGGCTGCCTCTACACCTTTCATGTCCTTGCCCCGGGGAAACCTCCTCCCACACGGCCAATTCTGTTAATAATGATGGCGAGGAAAGGCAAAAGCCCAACTCACTGGGGGAAGGAAGAAAATATAGACATTTTCTGAGAATCTAAATGCTTCGTTAACTCTGTGAACTAATTTTGAAAAATCTGGATGAGTCCGTTATCTGCAAATCTTACGAAAAAATAATTTTCAGGGATACCATGTTTTGTTGGTTCAGCAAAAGAGCCATCTTAAGGAACATTATTATATTAGTGGGTTTGTTTTTTTTGTCTCCCATGTAAGAAAGTTGTTTGGGCTTTTTGCTTAGGCTAATTGACCAGTAAGAACATCATAAATACACTGGGGTATTTTAGGTGGGGTGATAATCCTTTGCTTAGAAACCGGTCTAGCACCTAGACTGACCTCAGACGCGGAGCAAAAGCGGGGAGGGACAGGATGGTTGGCCCAAGGCCAGGCGCCAGCCCCTTCAGCCACAGGAGGGGAGAGCACCCACCCACCCCCGGCGCCGACGTGGACCCGGCTGTCATTCGTGCGAGAGTCTCTAGAACAGAATCGTTCGCCGGAGCAGGGAAGACGTGCTGGGTGTCCTGTGCCCTGTGGAAGGGTGATCTGCGAGGGGTGTAGGTCTGGACATCACAGGCCAGTATTGCTGTGTGCTAATGTCACCATTGGCTCCCGTGTCTCTTGGCGGTTCCCCCATGTTTGCTGAGCCTCAATCTCCTCACCTGTCGGAGGTGGGTAGTCATCCCCACCGCAGAGGGCTCGGGGGGACTGAAATGAGATACACCGGGGGGGGGGGGGGAAGCAGGAAGGTGGTGATCCGGGAATGTTGGTTTCCTTTCCCCCGCAAAGGGGCCCCTGGGAAAGAACCCCCACTAAGAATATAGCCCGGCATCATCCCACTCCAGGTAAGACAATGTCATTCTTTTCAATGGAGGAGATTCTTAATTTTTTTTTTTTAAAGATTTTATTTATTTATTTGACAGAGAGAGGGATCACAAGTAGGCAGAGCGGCAGGTAGAGGGAGAGGGGGAAGCAGGCTCCCCGCTGAGCAGAGAGCCTGATGTGGGGCTCGATCCCAGGACCCTGAGATTATGACCTGAGCCGAAGGCAGAGGCTTTAACCCACTGAGCCACCCAGGCGCCCCAAGATTCTTAATTATAAATTAAGACGAGAACTCATTTTTATCCTTTGCAATGCTTTGGCTAAATACATTTGCAAAACTGTTTTGCAGATTTCCTTATTTACAGGCAGATGGTCCACAGGGCCCAGGGCCTGAGCCCAGGGCGAAAGCCATTGGGAGCCCCTGGGAGCCCCGGGGCTGAGGACACGGTTAGACCTGGCCTCTGGCAGGAACTGGAAGGCCGAGTCTGGGTGGGGCAGCTGAGAGCCTGAGGGTCCCCCCCCCCACCCGGCACCTCCGTGGACCCCAGCAGGCTCCACCTGGGAGCGGAACCCTGCACCTGCCTGCCTCTGTCTCCTCTTGCCCCGGAGCCAACAGGGCCCAGAGAGTCACTCTGCACAGAGACGAAGCGGGCCGGCTCTGGGGGTGCGAGTGCTCCGGTGGTGAGGATAGTAGAGTCTCGAAGGCAATCCGCAGCTGGCGTTGCTGGGAATTGGCGTACCTGGTGCTTGCCTTCAGCCCCGCGGGGCATTTGCCATTCAGTAGGCAGAGAGTGTTATGGGGCTCTTGGGGGGCACCCAAGTCCTGTCCCCTCTAGTCCTCAGGGGGGTGGGGGTGGATTGCGCTCTGCCCATGAGGTGAGACCAACACCGGCTCCCCCGCCCCGTGTGTGCCTCTCGGGGACAGAGTCTGCGTTGCTTCTGTTTCTCATCTCCCGCTGGCACGGGAACGGACCAGAACACACTCCGAGCAGCAAATGAAGGGGAGATGGTCACAGAGCCGGGGCAGGGGTGAGAAGGCTGTGGGGAGGGAGGGACCTAGTGGACGTGCAGGCAGGGAGCGGAATGGGAGGGACAGTGTGTTTTTGCAAGCTCTGCTTATCTCTGTCACAAAGAACAAAGGGGGGGGGCCCTTGGCAGCCTGTTTTTTGCCCTCCTGGCTCCCCAAGCCTTTCCGGAGAGTTGCTGGCCGGGCCTCCGGGCTGGGGGAGCCTCACAGGCTGCTGACGACTGGCTCTTACTTAAGGGAGGGATGAAGGATCTGATGGGGAGATAGGGCCTCGACTGGGATTGCAAGGGCCGCCGCCCAGGCCTAGCATTCCCCGATTTTGTGATACCTGCCGAACCGCCTGCTGCGCCTCCCAGCGCGCAGCCCCAGGAGGCCGGGGGCCACCGTGGAAGGCATCTCTGACCACATGATGGACGGAGGGTCCAACTCCAATCCCACATCCGTCCGCCAGCTTTGCTGACTTGGGCAAGTCCTGTACGTAGAGATGTCCCTCTGATATCGCCGGTGACTTCTGTCTAAGGGGGCACAGGGCTCAGTTACTCGTCACCCCTTTCGATTCTGGTCCCCCCGGGGCGTTCACGGACAGTTCTTGCCTGGAACAGGCGAGTCCGGCGGGGTCAGTTTGGGAGGCCAGGAGGATGCCGGTGGGGCAGGCGGGAGGGGGGCCCAGAGGGATCCCACTGAATAAACGGGGACTCCCCCTCCGTGAGGCCGCCCAGCTGGTGGGTGTCTGAGCGAGTGCGAGAGAGACGCGGGAAGTGTCACAAGCCCCTCGGCTCTGACAAAGCCAAGGGCAGCTCCGGGCACTGGCGCCAACTGTGGACCCGCTTCTGGGCACTAAGCCTCAAGTGCGCGGGGACAGGAAGGCGATGGCCTAGCCGTGGGGCAGGTCACCCCTGGAGTGCCCTTCCCAGTGGCTCCTGCTGCAGGTCAAGCTTCCGTGAGCCACGAGGGGGCCCTGCCTGCCCACCGAAGACCACGACTGGCTCCTGCCCCCCGTGGCTTCTCTCTTTAGAGAATCACACGTCTTCAAGGGGGGCTCTCTGTGTCACCCCCTTTTCCACACGTAGCGCTTCTGTTGAGAGCAAGGGAAGGCGGGGATGACTGTGGCTTGGTCGTGCTGCGGCCACCTGCAGTCCCTGCGGGGGCCACTCAGGAATGGCCCGGCTGTCACCGTCCCCCCAGTCGGTGGTCCTGGGCGGCACAGTGACGCTGCCCACAGACCCTCTGTCCTCTCCCCGCAGAAGCCTCAGGGGCCTGCTTTTCCTGCGTCTGTCTGTGGCACATGGGAGAGGCCTGGCCTGCCTCCAGCCGCTCCTCAGAGGACTCCGGTTCTCTCGGTGTGTGTGATCTGAGAGCTTTTGAAAACTCCCCTGGAGCGATGGAGGCCAGGGGCGGCCGGACCTGCCATTTGTGCCTCAGTCTTGCAGGAAGGGGGTCCCTCTTCCCCTGCAGCTGGACGCGTCGGTGGAATTGACGTGCCCGTGGTTTCTCTGGTCCCTCACGTGTCCTGGTCGGGCTCTGGGATGAGCGGACTCAGACGCGGGGATCAGAGTCGTGCGGAGTTAGTCATTCATCTGACCAGGGCTGCCCGGGGCCTGGGCACGGTGGCCTCCTCAGCCCGGACACTCCTCTCGAGGGGCAGGCTGCCGAGGGCCACCAGCCCGCGGGAACAAGCCCTTCATTCCCGGGAAGGGACCTGGGAGGCATATCCAGACGCTGGACCTCCTCGGGGACCTCCGAAGGGCCAGACCTGCTAACCCGCGTCTCCTCTGTCCCATTCCTTCCTGGGGACAAACAAAGGGCAAAGTTGTGTCCAAAGTGGAAGGAGCAGTCACGTCTGCCCTGCGCTGAGCCGTCTGGATGCCATTTGGCTCAAACGATTCTCAAGGTCAGCCTCGAGAGAGGAAGGAAGAGGAGCAGTGGCTAAGAGAACTGGCTCGTACTCACCGGGCCCGCATGCCCGAGCGCGCACGGGCCTTCGCTCACTTGAGCCCAGTGAGTCAATGCTATGATCGTCCCCATTCTACAGGTGGGAGGGCGGGCACGCAGAGGCCTGGCTCCAGGCCCCAGCTGCCTGGCACCCGAGCCCCGCCGCCCCAGGGTCTGGGAGGCAAAGTACCCCGAAGACACGCATGGAAGGGATGAGCGTGTTTACCTCCAAGCACTGTTGTAGGCTGACTGTGGGCGAGTGAGTCCGAAGGCTTTCTTTGGGCCTGCTGACGGGACCCCCGGGGCACAGCTTCTCCGCGGCAGACGGCCCCCCCAGCACCGAGCCTGTGCGCCTCAGCGGTCTGCAGCAGGGAGCCAGCCGGCGAAGAGAAGATGCGTCCTGAGTGCCAGCCGGGCAAAGGAAGTGACCCACCGCGTCCTCTTGCATGTGGTGCTGTCCTTCCCCTGCCTCTCGTCTCGGCCCAGGACGGGCCCTGACTCCCCTTCGTGGCCTCCGTCTCTGACCTTTCTTCATCCTCAGCAAACATCCTTTACGGCAGTGACTGCTCCATGGCTACTTGAGAATCGATGAGTCGTGGGTTTGTCCTAACGTAGCTTTCCACAAATGACACGGGTTGGCGTCTTTGGATCCGTGAAAGGTGCCCTTGTTATCAAAGTGGAGAGACGCGGGCGGGCGCTCAGGGCTCAGGCTGCCCTCCAGTAGTTTCTCTTGTCATCTGTTCCCCCTTTTCCCTCCTTTGCTCTATTTTCTGTCCTCCTTTGTGTTTCTTTTTCATTTTTTCATTTTCTTCTGTCTCCCTGCCCTGAATCTCTTCTCATCCTTTGTTTTGTTTCTTTGGAGCTAGGTTTCACCAGGCTTGAAAAACCTGCCTTCTGACCCAATTCTCTTGCCTTGTTGACCACACCCGCCGAGAGACACTGGCGAGCCAGGTTCCCGTGGGGACATGGCCCCTGGTGCCGTGGGGTTTGTCGGCTTGTTCCTCTGACCGTCAGGTCGCTTTTGAATGAAAACGTGAGATACGTGTTTATGGGGGCACTTTGACGGCCTCGAGCACATATTTTATCACTTAATTCTTCCTCAGTTTGGTCAGGTTCGTGTTACTGCTCCCATTTTCACAGTTGGGGAAACTGAGGATCAGAGAGATGGAGTGATTTGCCCATGAGACACAGCCGGTGAGAGGCAAAGCCAACGTTTAAAGCAGGTGTGGTTGCCTCCAAAATCTTTCCCTGTTAAGATTTCTTCGGGGGGGGGAGGGGCGCAGAAGGTTCTAGAAATGCCTGCCTAGGAGCTGCAAAGATCACAGGCTCGGTGTTGGCCTGTCACTTGCGTATTTCCCAAGGGCCCTTCCTTAGATTACGGGTCTTGCAAAGATCACGATGAGGAGATCTGGGGACTGGGGTTTCCCACCTGCTGTATCTCTACCTAGATGAACCCCTTGGCACTGCTGCGTCTAAGTTGCTTCGTTTGTAAACCAGCAAAAAAAAAAAATGCCCACTTGAGGGCTGTTTTGAGAATAAAATGACATCGCACGAGTGCCTGGCATGCAGCAAACGTGATCAGTTATCATTATGAAAGTATCTTCGTCGTTTGTTGGCTGTGATGTTGGAGAAGCCCTGAGAGCAAATGTGTGGCACGTATCTGCCAGGCTGGGACTCGCGGCTCTGGGCGCAGCATCGCCCGGACCTGCCCCGCTTGGTTCTTCTGTGGCTGCCGTTGTCCTACTTAGAACGTGCCGTATCCTACTGCATTGCAGCATGCTTTTGGTAATGAAGGCAGGCTATAAATAAGTATCATCGGGACTTGATAAACTCTTTCTTCTTCTTCTTTTTTTTTTTGATAAATTCTAATTAAGCAAGCAAACAAACAAATCTCCATGGGGCCGTATGCCAGGTGGGGGTGTGGAGCTGTGCCCTGTTCCTGGTTCTTTTTATTTCTGCCCTCCCTCTTCTTCCCTCCTCCCACCCACCCCACTTCCCTGATGGCACATCCCACATGCACCGATCTTCCTGCTGTCTCCTTGGATGGTAGAGTATAGACCCTGCGGTGTAGACAGTGGGATGTGTGCAGTGGGGTGTGGATGGTGGGGTGCATGGATGGCAGGAATGTGGATGGCGGGGTGCATGGATGGCAGAGGGGTGGATAGTGGGGTGCATGGATGGCGGGGGGGCGGATGGTGGGGTGCATGGACGGCGGAGGGGTGGGGGTGGGGTAAGTGCAGTCAGGTGGCTGGGATTCCCCATGTGCAGTCTCAGCCCAGGAAGGACAGGGTCCCACAGCCGTCTCCAGCTAGGCGGAACGGCTGTCCCCTGCTGGAACTCTGTCCTTTCTTGCAGCATGGTTCCATGGGCTCCCGTGTGCTCATCTCTCCCTCAAGCCAGGGCACGCACACAGGCGCTCTAGAAAGGCTGCACTTCAGGCAGGGGCTCTCCGGGCCCAAGCCTCACACAGCCCTGGAGGAGGTAGAGGACCGTGTCACCCTCAGCCTCGAAGCCGGCGGCATGGGCACGTGCACTTCCTGAGCACTAGAGGGTCACATATATGCACGTGTGTGTGTGTGTGTGTGTGTAGATAGAGAGATTGAGAGGGTCATGTAGATACAGACCTATGCACATAGACCAGGAGACAGAGAATGTCCCGGGTTCAGTTTTCTGGAATTCGTAAGTTAAATCAAACTGCTTGGAGGTTATTTTATTTTATTTATTTATTTTTTTTTTAAAGATGTTATTTATTAATTTGACAGAAACACAGCGAGAGGGAGAGTACAAGCAGGGGGAGTAGGAGAGGGAGAAGCAGGCTTCCTGCTGAGAGCCTGATGTGGGGCTCGATCCCAGGACCCTGGGATCATGACCTGAGCCGAAGGCAGATGCTTAACCCACTGAGCCACCCAGGCGCCCTGGAGGTTCATTTTAAATATGACGTTTAGAGGAATAAATGACAGTGGCCAGAGGGACAGGAGGACTTTATGATCGGAATTGGGCACGCATGGTGATGCTGTACAAGGAGAAGGGAGCTGGGGTAAAAGAAGTGGATTTGGGCTTTGGTTTTGTGGCTGATTATCAGAGTGTCCCCAGGCAGCTGGCTGGGCCTGGCCTTGAGGCTGCAGTTTCCGTGTCTGTGACGTGAGGGGGCCTGGATTCTGTCACGGTTTCGGGGCCGGAAGTGATGCGATGGGTTCTCAGGAAGAGCCTGGATTGGGAGGGGAAGTCTTGGTTTGAGTCACATTCATCCCTTGTCATCTTCGTGCCCCATGTCCTCGGCAGTGAGAAGCTGTTGATTATGAGATTCATCCAAATTAAATATCTCATATTTGACCATGGTTTTAACCTCAAAAATGATCATCTTAGAGTTCACCCTAATATCTGGTCCATCCATCATATAAAATTGTTGAAATCGACATACAAAAAAGTATCCAAGATTCATTTTTAAATACAACTAAGACTCGAAACTGCAAATTATTTTGTCGCCAACCCTGGCATTTTGGTTTTCACCTGCCTTTGTTGAAACCGACTGTTTCTCTTCCTTTTTCTGGACTCCTGCCTTGGGGCTGAGCTGCAGCCCTGTGCGTCCCGCCCCCATCAGATGCCCGCATCTCATGGCAGTGCAGGGCGGCGGGCTCCTGCTCTGAGGGGTGGGAGAGGGGGTTACACTCCTAAGGCTGCAGCCGTTCCCAGCCCCAGGGGCCAGTCCCCCACCAGTATCTTTTTAGGCACTTAGCAGTCTGCAGGCTTTGTGCAGCTGTCTGAGTTCTGAGGTATCCATCCACTCAGGATCACTATTGATGGACCCTTTGCGTTGAGGTAGGTTTTCTAGAAACAGGGGAGGGGAGGTCAGCCCCCGACCCAGGCCGACATAGGGCCCGGCCCCGGTGCCCCTTCATGTCTCCACCCCTGGGGAAGCCGAGGAATCTGAGGATCGAGTGAGTTTCAGAGGTGATAGGGCTGAAGGCGTGCTCGGTTTACAGAAGGTAGTAATACAGACTAAGACATTCGGACGTGAGGTGTGGAGGAGGATCTGTGAAAAGTGAGGCTTCAGTGCTTATTTCCAGAAGCACCCTCCTCTGGCAATCCTGGGCCCTGAGACCTCCCAGCTTGGTCAGCCGCCCAGAGCCCCAGGAATGTGCCCCAGGCTGTTTCCTTGAGGGCCCCGTGGGGTGTCAGGGGTTAATGGTTAATGGTTTGACAGTGATGATGAAACCAAAGCCTATAATTTCTGCTGAACAGGGGAGTACGGAAATTTCCACTTGTAGCCGACTTTGGAGAGAAACATCAACATCAGAAAAAAACAACTCGCCCACAACTCAACTGTTTATGATGCATGTCCCGGAGCCTGGCCAGCGATGGAGGCGGGCCCCCTGACATTGAGTGGGGGAGCAGTTTCCAGAAAAGGGGAAGCCAGCTTTGGCAAAAGCAGAAGGGACTTGTTTGCAGAGGCCCCAAACTTGCCAGCTTCAAACGGGGAAAACTTGTTCTCAGCCAAGCGCTCAAGCGCATTATGTCAGCAGGAAGACACACTCCCGCTCCGGAAAGTTGTGGGTTTGGCCTTTCACAACTGATTGTCATAACCAGCCTGAACTCCGGCCTTCGCTTTTGAGTTGGTTTTTTTTTTTTTTTTTTTTTGGTGTTGTTTTTTTTCTCTTTGCTCGGCGTGTGTTTATTTTGTGATGTTCTCCCCCCCCTCCCGAGGCCATTAAAAATCTGCTACACGACGGTTGTCTTAGGAGAAAGAGTGTAAGTCATTTGTTTCTTAGAGTAAGGCATTCGGGCAGAGAGAAGAGAAAGCTTTCCGCAGCCTTCACTGCAGGAGGAACTTGAGCCCCCGGTCTGCAGCCCCACTCAGTTCTTGGGGTGGAAGCAGGTGGGGGTCAGTGGCCTTGGAGGCTGAGAAACGGGCTCATCCAGGACTTCTGATTGGCTGTTGTCAAACTCGGCTTCCAATCAGATTATTGTCAGCCTCTGCGGGACGCGATGGGGGCGTGTCCTTTTTCTCCTTGGCACCGAGTGTCCTCCTGTGCTTTGCTGGCAGATAACCTGGCGAGGTGGGGGGGGGGGGGGGAGGGCAGGGATGGGCATTTTTCCCGGACACAGGACAGTGGCGGCGGGGTGAGTGTGAAGGAGCTTGGGAAATTTGGAATCAGAGCACCCGAGTTCAAATCCAGGCTCGAAATGCTTCCACTGGCTGTGAGGTTGGGCTGGTTTATCCCAAGTGGACGATTGCTTCTCTGAGCCTCAGTTTCCCACCACCTCGGAAAGAGAGGGAATGGGCACCATGTCAGGTTATTCTGAGGCAGAGCATAGAGCAAGCCACTTTGCGCCTGATGTCCATTTCCTCCCTTTCTAAGTTGAAGTACTATCGTGTTCTAGCAGTTATTTTGCAGTTTAAATAGACAGGCAAATCGAATCTCTTCTTCCGGGAGAAACCTTCCGGCAGGGTGCCTTCCAGTTAAACACGCGAGAAACTCCCTAGGCAAGGGGACGGACCCTGGTTCGTCCTGGACATGCCTGGTTTACTCCCACTGCCCCAGGGTAGTCGTTCAAAGCACCCGGTGTGGACCACAGTGGCGTGTTTCTGGGCATCTTTCTGCCTCATTCTGCAGTCACTGAGCTGCCTGCGTCCAGGTCTCCTGGGTCTGCGGTGCCAAGGGTCTCAGCCTCACTGGCACTGCTTACCCAGGGTCCGTGCACTGCCCTCTGGGGCCCGGGGCGCCTGTGCTGGGCACCCTCAGCCCAGCGGCGCCCCCTTCGCGACTGCTTCGCTGTCCTTGGAAAGCGGCAGAACACTGGGGTGCGACCACGGTGGGGTTCCCCAGACTGGCCACGCCCAGCAGTAGCAGGTGCTGCGGCCCAAATCGTGTCCCCCAAAACGATATGTCCAAGGACCTCAGAACGTGGCCGTATTTGGAACTAGGGGCATTGCGCATGGAATGGGTTGTGATGACAAGGTGGGCCCCTCACCTGGTAGGACTGGGTCATTTTGAGAAGAGGAAGCACGACCAAAGAGACGAGGAGGCAGAGACAGAGTGCCGGCCACTATTAAAGGCCGGAAGAGGCAAGGGAGGGTTGTCCCCTCCAGGTCCCAGAGGAGCTCTGCCGACACCTGAGTTGGGCCTCTCAGCCTCCAGGACTGGGAGATAAGACGTGTCTATGGTTTGGAGCCTCCCCTCCCCCCCAACCCCAAGTGTGGTGCTGGGTTGTGGCCGCCCCAGGATGAGGGTACAGCACGGTTTATGTTTCTCTTCACCCTCCGTCTTTGGCTCTCCTGACCCTCTAGACAGAGGTGAACAGAGACATGGAGAAACTGAGGCAGGCAGTGCTCTGACCCTGAGCTTCCCCACCCATCCTCTGGTATCTGGAGATTCCTCGGACTCCAGCAGAGGAGTTCCAGGAAAGCCGTGCGTGGCCAGCACTGCCTGAGCTGAGAGGGTGGGCGAGTGCTCTGACTGCCAGAACTTTCTCCAGAGACGCTTCGTCAGGAAATCCTTTCCTGAAGCAGCTCGCCTCTCAAGGCCCGAGAGCGCGCCAAGGCGGCGGAGTGTGCCCGTGCCCACGCCTCTCCCTTGGACCGGCTCAACTCCCCTGTTTCCATCAGGGATCACAGACAACTTCCTAAACAGTAATTAGTTTTTATTCAGGAGCAGACGCTGCTGGGAAGAGCACCGTGGGAGCCGGCAGCCAGGCCCCGGGCCTGCCCAGGCCAGCCCCGTGCGGCCCCGCCAGCCGCCCCCCTTCCTCACCTGGGACCGGGTACGGAGGACACACGATGTGTGCACACTGAATGAGAGCTTCAAGTTATGTATGATCCTTCGTTTTGTTTTCTTATTTTGCGATGATCCAAACACACAAGGTGTTTGTCCGGGGTTTCGTCCGGTCAGGGCACATGAGTTGTGTTGGGAAGCCTGGCCTTTGCAGTTTGGCTCCGCGGCCCCGGATGAGGGTAGGGCGCATCCTCGCAGCGCGGTCTAAGGGCCAGTGGGCCGCTGGTAAATGGCAAACGCCTGGCCGAGAAGAGCCGTCGGATTTGGAGGGGGCTGGTGAATGTCCCGCGAGAGTGTCACCTCGCCCAGTAGGTTCCTGCAGGTGTGACGTTGGAGGGGTGCACCGCCTTCTCTCTTGACCTGGAACCGCCGAGGGAGGATGCCTTGTGTCCGGAAGGAAAGCCGCTTGAAAAGACCTCCCCCGTGGGGCAGGCGGAGGGTCTGCTGGGGGTGAGGCAGGGCCAGGCCAGCGCTCACGGGGACACACCGTCGGCCCTTTGCCGGTCAGTCTGGCCGATTAGCTCACTGTCGCTTTGGAAGACCTGTATCTTCAGAGGAGGGCAAAGGCCCAGGACAGGGATGGAGATGCGAGGGTCTGAGTCTAGGGGGTGCAGCCTGATCAGGCTTCAAGGGCCTGAGAAAGACTAGATCCCGGGCAACAGGCAGGTGGGAGGCGCTAGGGGGCCACTGTCCCATGACGATGTGGCTTAAAAAAAGGAACAGAGCCGACAATGGAGGGAAGGTCACCTAAGACCAGCTCACCTAACTCCCGTCTGCACCCTGGCAGCCCCCTCCCTCCGCCCCTACTGGTTAACCCCACCTGACCCTTGGCTGGCGGGAAATCACCAGCAGCCCAGGGACTCCCCTTCCTTGCTTTGCCAAGAAGGGGTATTTCTGCCAGTCCCAGCTTGGCTGCCCAGCACGGCACCAGGGAGCCAGAGGCCCCAGCCGAGGGACACGGTCTTCCTGCACGGTCCCGGCGTTTTCCCTGCGAGATTCCGTAACCAGCCCACCCATCTTCCCTCATAGGCAGCCCCCCGCAGACCCTGCACAGGGAACCTCTGCCCAACATTTTATTGCCGTGACCACTTTTGTTTTCGGAGCCGTGGCGATTTTGCAAGAGAACAGTCTAATAAGCAGGTAGGGACTCACATTTGTGTCATCGAAACACAAATTCCCTTGCAAAACAGCTGGATCCCATTCCCAGCTCTGGGCTCTAGTGGGCCTCCCCCGGCTGTGACCGTGGTTCACAGAGCAGTCGTGGAAACGTCCTCAGAACAAACTTTGGAAAAGTGCAGATATGGAAACGGGATAGGTTAGCTCCAAACTGCAGTGATTCACAGAACCTACACAGTTTATATCCTATCTAAGAACTATTTTTTAACTTAAATCTACATTTTTTTCAAGGTTTATTTGGGGGGGGTGGGGCACGAGCGGGAAGGACAGAGGGGAGGGAGAGAATCTGGAGTGTAGGGTTGGGTCTCACGACCCTGAGATCGTGACCTGAGGCAAAACCAAGAGACCCTTAACTGAGCCATCCAGGCACCCCTCTTAAATCTATTCTTCAAAGAAATACCCTAGGATTAGCAGAAATGGAAAGCCCATGTGGCTCACTGTAAACTGTGACAACAAACACAGAAGCATTTGGGTAAACTGAGTCTGGCAGCCCCCCCCCCCCACCCACCTGAAATCACCACTGGGGCCTGACGGCTCCCTGCCCTCAGCTGGCCGGCCTCTCTCCAGAGACCCCTCCTGGCCCTCTGCCGGGATGACCTCCCGCCTTTGCTCTGCTGGCCAGGCCTCTGGCTTGTGGGGGAACCTGGCCCCAGAAGGGAGGCAGAGGAGCCCGGAGCAGCAGACGCCGTCAGAGAGGGGCTCTGTGCCGTGGGTGAGCTTGGGAGTCCTGCCGCTGGGGAGCTGGAAGGACTCTGACCTCCTAGGTGGGTCCTTGGCCCCGACACCGTTTTGGCGAATACCCACCCCCGGCTTCCAGCTCTCGGTGCCCAGTAACCTGGCCGCCGCCTCCTTCGCTGGTAAGGAGGGTGGGGAGGCGGGCAGAAGCCTAAAGATGCCCCACGCCACCTTGCCTTTTATTTCTCGCTCACCTCGTGGGCACCCAACTTGCCTCTTCACGAAACGATACTGATCATCCGTCCACACACGTATGTCTCGGCGTTTAGCGGGTGCCAGCCCCGTTAGAGATGCCGGGGCTCTCGGGGACCAGAGCTGTCGGAATCCCTCGCGCTCGGGGCTCGCGTTCCGGTGCGGAATAGACACGATCGACAACAGCACACCTAAGTGTACTCTCCCAGTGAGTTCATGCTGTGACTTTGTTCAGACCGCGGCCTGCAGGAGAGAGAGGAAGAATGGCGTACACTTCCATTGAGCTTACTTTGTGCTCGCCACTGCGATTGTCCCTACTCGGTTGTGTTTCATTTTTTAAAAGCTGGTGGGGGATGGCCCAGTTCAAAGACTTTTAGGATCTACTAGAGGGGCCGGCGTTTGAAAAACACCGCTCGGGGAGGGAGCCTCCCCTGGTTGGGAGGGTCTTCTTGCCTCGTCTAGTCATGCCCCCGTGTTAGACGGCAGAACTCTTCCCTTGTCCTCCAGGAGGCCCACTGACCTCACAGGACCACGGGAGCTGAGAGCTGGACTGGTGTCAGAGATGAGGGACAGCCTAGTAGCATCTCCCCATTTTACAGAAGAGTAAGCTGAGGCCCGGAGCTCACCAGCAGGCGGCAGACCCAAGTACTGACCTCTGAGGGGAGCTGCCTTAACTTTCCCACGGCCCCACCACACCCCTCTCTGCTTCCCCATCCTACACGGGGTAGGCCTGGTGGAAAGGAGCTAGGGAACGCAAGGATTGATTTCTGCGCTTGCTTCCCCCCTGACCTCCCTCCACCTGCATCCCCCACCCTCCCCACCCTGACCAAGAGTCGAGGTTCAGGACGAGGCCTTGGAATCTGAAATGTCGAGAAGCTTCTCAGCCAGTCTGTCCGAGGGCAGACGTGGAGCCAAGGCCACAGATTGGAGTGCCCCCATGGCCCACTGCCGCCCCCTTCGTGGCCTGCTCTCGATGGCCCCCTGTGAGCCTCCTGAGGCCCGAGGCTCCCCGGCCCTAGGCTGAGGGTGTCGGCACCTGAGGTCGTGGCTGCTCAGTTGATGGAAGATGGGAAGAGGGTAGATTTCCATCTGTTCTTAATCAAAGAGGAGCATCGGCTGTGGCCCAGATGTTTGAATGGGGTCCAAGTCTTCCTGACCTCGAGTCTGCTGATTCCACAATTTATCTTGTTAATTTGTTTGGTAATAAGTGGTCTCACGCTCCAGTCTAAACTTCCTCGGGAGGCCTCGCCCCACCGTGGATGGAGACAGGCCGTGCGATCCCAGATCCTGGCAGGAGAAGGACAAATCCATTCATTCTCTTTGGAAGCGCACCAGCGAGATATCACTTCAACTTTGCTCCACAGATTTTTTTTTTTTTTTTTGGTGACATAATTTATTAAACTTTTAGGAAAACAACCACAGGGCAACACATTCGAAAACCCTAGCAACGGCCAGGTCATAGTCCAGCCGACTTGGACGACTTCTCCGTGCCGCAGTCCTTACGCAGGGCAGGCCCGCGGGGCTGGGGTGCGGTGTCCGACGCGTACAAGCTCCGGAACGTGACAAAATGAACTACAGCGCTGCTGCCGGGCTCCCTTTGCTCCGGTGTCAGCTTCGTGGTTTCTTCAGGTTCCAGACGTGTGGCCCACCTGTTGTCCATGGGCATGACCTGCGTGTGCGTGGCCCTGTGCCCAGAGCCCTCGGTGCCCCGGAGCGCTGTGTACAGAAATCCACGCGCACGTGCGGAGGCGTCGACGCCGGTGTGTTTGCACACTCCGGGAAGGATCTGCTTGTACGGACACGCATGTTTTAGGTGGCTGGCGTGTGGGCTCCTACGCCCGCACAGAGGTCACCAGACTGGTCGGTCGAGATCGAGCTGACTCCACGGCACTGCCCAGAACTGGACGTGGAAGGGCATCCCACCACTGGCCTGCTCTCTGTCCCCAGGGAGCACCTGCTCCTGAATTCTAAGACCGACGACTCGCTTAAGAAGGAAGTTGGTGCGGAGAGTGCTTAGAAGTGAGCTTTGGCAATGTGAATAGCCCATGTGGGCTGGATTTCCCCCCCTCCCCGCCCCCATCGCTGCACTGTGCCCCAGACGTTGCCCCACACGCCCCCTCCGGGGTTAGGAGCCACTCTTAGCGCTGACCCGAAATCTCCGAGTCCTATGCTCACTTGCATTTATTAGGCACTTTACATTCTTTAACTTAATGTTCGCATTTGGGTTCTGAGGACCCTGAAGTTCAGAGAAGGTAGGCACCTGGCCGCCACGCACCGCGCTGGGGGGACGTCAAGTCTCCCTCTCGGGCCCCCCTCCCCGCCCCATTTCCCGGGGTCCTCGGGCGAGTGCACTCGGCCTGCCCTCCCGCGGCTTCCTGGCCCGCATGGTGTTCCGGGCTCTGTGCAGAGCTCGCCCTGGGGTATGAGCCACTCTCCAGGCCCAGTGACATCACAGGTGTGACAGACAGCTTGGGGCCCCGCACCTGGGGTCTGGACGGAGCTCCAGCCGGTCAGCCGGGACCAGGTCTTCCATCGCCTTCCTCCCCGAGGGGTCACCAAAGCCCCAGGCGGCGCTTCTTTCACAGCCTTATTCCCTGGTTGGAGGAATAACGGTGCAGGCGAAGCGTGTGGCAAACCACAGAGCAGCGTCAGAACATCAGACGGGAGCGGGTGCGCCTCAAGCTTCTGGAATTGCAAACACTACCGTTCTTATACATAATCAGCACCGAGTACGACTTCACTGAGTGAGAAAGAACAGAAGGAGCGGATTCATGGACCGTAATTTTCTAGGTCGGGGAAACTGAGGCCCAAAGAGCTGGGGCAGGGAGTGTGTGCCCAGAGGGGCAGACAGTTCCTTAGCTACAAACCTGGGTGCGAATCCCAGTCTGATGGCTTTGCCCCACAGCTCTGCCTATCCATCAGTCAGCATTGATTTCTCCTTTCTTTCTGCCTCCTTCCTTCCCTCCTTCCTTCTCTCCTTCCTTCCCTCCTTCCTTCCTCCCTCCCTCCCTTCCTTTTTCCTCGTCAGTCTCTGTAATTGGCTCATGACTGAGAAAATTACTACCTTTTTGATCCTCGAAAAAACTGTTTTCCTATGTAGATTTTGGTCTGGCGAGCGCTGGGTGGCTGGGGGATGGGGGCCTATGAGCACATCGTGTTCCACTTCTAGACGATTAGGAAACGGCCTGGTTCGCGTATCTGGTGGCTGCAAGTCTACAGACTTGGCACTGAAAGAACCCGCTCTTTTTTACGTGGACCTTGCCTCCAATTAAGTCAAGCGGGGCATGTCCAGGAAACGTGCTTGCCCGAGACCAAGGTGACAGCCTGAGGCAGCTCAGGGGACAGACGGAGGCCAGCCGGGCCAAGCCTGCCGGAACTGCGGTGTTGCCCGGGACCAGGGGACACCAGGCCTTCTGCAGGCTACAGAACAATGTCACGTGATTGTGCCACGTGATCGTGCCACGCCCCGGCCCTCGCTGACCCCAGCCCATTGCGCCCTAGAGCTCGGAGTTGGCCTCCAGGCTTCTAGTCTAATGCGTCACCATTGCTGCTTCTAGAAATGGAGGCGCCACCTGGAAGGGACAGAAAGGTGGATTTCAGTCTGTAGGATTTCCTGCTCCTTAAAGCCCTCTTGCCTTGGCCTGTGCTCACCCCCGGAGCCCCAAGCCTTCACGGAGACTCCGTTCCTAACTCGCACACCGGCCCTGCCCTCACCGAGGTCTCTTCTCCGGCCTGCTTTGCCAGGAGCAGCTGCCCTTAGCACCCCACGGGCGGGGCTGGTTTGGCTGCGGGACACCAGGGTCCCTAACCCTAACCCCTCAGAGGGGCCTTCTGCAGAATGAGCAAAGGACCAGGGCAAGGTCGCTAGAAAGAGTGCTTCATAGATCATTAGCACCTTAAAGGGAAGTGATCAATGTGTAAATGCTTAAAAGCTCACTGCCAGCAAGGTGGGCAGAGCTGCACTGAGCCTAGAACCTTCTAACTCCTCTCTTTCCCCGTCTCGACGTCAGATTGCCCCTTTCTCAGGACAGCTTCCACTCTTCAAAAAATATTTATTTTAACTATTTCTGTATGCCTTAATTCTATATGGATTGTTTCTGTATGATTATGAGCCATTTTCTGCTTGTTTTGGAACAGGCACTCTCCTTTGGGATGGTGTCCGGGAGCAGATGATACTGGGATGTCACTGTGTCAGAGCCACTGCCCCAGGACCCCGTTGGTTCCCTCCCAGTTTTCTTCCATGACTAGGCCCTCCTGTCCACTTTTCCTCTCCCTCCCCATCACCAGTGGGTTGGCTCCAATCTGCAATTGATGGCCTTCCCCATCTTTCCCCCCAACTATCTGGGGCTGGAGTGATTGTGTTGCAATATGTCAGGTCATGTCTTCCCTGATAGAACCTTCCAGCGACTCCCTGTTGTGTCCAGATGAATATGGTTTCATCGCCTTTCTGCCCCATGATTACCTCAACCCCACGGGCCACTGCTGTGCTGCGGACAGGCCTGCCTCCTCCTGCCTCCGGGCCTTTGCACTTGCACTTCTCAATGCTGGAAACCTCTCCTGAAAGAATCCACCTGGTGAAGTACAGAGAAGACACAGTCTCTGACCTTAGGGAAAGGCAGAGCCTCTCGTGGCCTTCCCCGAAATCACAGCCCATCTTCCCAAACACCATCCCAACCCCTTCCTCCTTCAGGCTTGTCTTCGTTTCCTGTTTTTCCCTTGTTTTCTGCATGACCAGGGCTGTGGTCTGTCTGGTCCCTCACAGCCCCCGTGATTGGTATCAGTGACTCAGCCGAGCTGGTGACGTGCCGGCCAGTGGCAGGTCTCCCGGGGACGTGGAGCCAAGCCCATTGGGCGGTGTGTGCCGGGGAAGACAGGGCCTGGGCACGTTCCGTGGCCCAGACGCAGACACGGATGCAGACCGGTCCTGTGTGCTCACGTGCTCCCACGCACGCTCGTGCACTTCCGTGACCTGTCGCCAGATTTCCCTCGGGGAGGGTCGTGTCCATTTGCATTTCCAACAGCGACATGTGAACACGGCTGTGGCCTCTTCTCCCGCAGGCTGGCTGCACAGAACGTGTCGTCCTGCTTCATTGTTTCTGCCACTCAGATCGGTGACACACGGGTCTCGGGGTCGTTGCTGTGCTGCTGTTCTGCGGGCCTTCACACACCTTCTCTTTCTTTCAAACAGCCTTACTGAATGCAGCTGACAGAGCCACCATGTACCCGTGGAAAGGGTCTGATTCAGTGGTTTTTAGGATATTCACGGATCCGTGCAACCATCACCACAGTCTGCTCTAGAATACTTTCATCCCCTCTGAGGGCACCCCGTGATGCCCAGGCCATCACCGGCGGGTTCCCTCGTCCGCCCCCTGCCCCCCTACAAGCAACCACGACAGGACTCTCTGCTCCTGTAGATTTCCCTGCTCTGGGCTTCCGTTAAATGGAATCCTATAAAACGGTCTTCGGCCCTGGCTTCTTTCACTTACCGTCTGTTTTCACACTTCACCCATGTTGTAGATCTATCAATTCTTCACGCCTTTTGGGGGGGCTTCACACTATTCCGTGGTGTGAATACACCTCGCTTGGTCTGTTCATTGGTTAAGGGACCTCAGGGGTCAGTTCCGCCTTTTGACGTTGGGGACTCACGCTGCTGCAACCATTCGCGGGCACGCGTCTGGGTGGACGCGGCTCCCGGCTCGTGCCCGTCCTCACCAGTTCCCGTGTGTCTCCTCGCTGTGGCTGTCCTCGCGGGTGGGAAGGGGGGTGCCTCGTGCTCTCGAGCTGCATTTCCCTCGTGACCGATGGGGTCGAGCAGCTTTCCCTGGGCTTTTTGGCCATTTGTAAATCTTCCTCGGAGAAATGTCTGTTCACACCGCGTGCTTGTTTGGAAATGGGGTTGTCTTTTCACTGTCGAGTTTGAGAATTCTCTAGGCTTTCCGGACACAAATCCCTTATCAGATACGTGATTGGGACATGTTTTCATCCATTCTGGGGGTTGTCTTTTCACGTTTTTTTTTTTGGTGTCTGTTGAAGCATGCCGGTCTTGAATTTTGAAGAAGCCCAATTTATCTCTTCTCTTGTCTTTTGTTACCTGTGCTTTGGCTGTCATGGCCGAGACTGTGCACAACCCATCAGCGTGTAGGACGTTTCCAAAATCTGCAGAAATTCCTTTTCTCCTCTCACTTTTGCTTTTCCAGACTTTTTTCCCAGTCGCTGTCATCTTAGTGAGATGAGCTTTTTGTCATTTTTTTTTCCCCCAGACATGATTCGTTCTCTCTCTCAACAAACATTTGCTGGGCACGTACCGTTCATCAGGCCCTGTACGAGGCCCGATGACTCAGATGTCGGCCCTGCTCTCGAGGACAGCCCCGCTCCCACTCGTGTGGCTGGTAGTTGCTGTCCATCCCGACAGCCTCCTCTCAGGACCGCTGCCCGCCCGCCCTGACCTTCGGGTCCTGCCTCAAGGCTTCATGGGAGGGAGATGCAGGCCTTCCTCACACAAGTGTGGCGATCCATGGACAAGGAATTGCACTCATTTCAGGGCTCTGGGCGGGGGCTCCCCCTGGAGCAAGGGCTCGTTACTACCTGTTGAATGAGTAGGTGGTACCCAGAGTCCCCGATCCTTGCGCGATCCCTCCGTTCTAAGAGGAGCTCAGACCCTAGGCTCGTGTTGCCCTGCATCTCTCTGCTGGCCTTTTTCTGGGCGGGATGAGCAGGGCGGGGTCAAGCAGGGTGAGGCAGGTTCACGGCCTCTGCTTGGGCTCCGAGGAGCATCGGGGAGAAGCAGCGCGAGGATGGGGGGCCCTGTGACCCCCCCCCGGGGCTGTGCTCAGGGGCCTACGGGGCCTGGTGTCGGAAGCCACGCCAGGAAAGGCTACGGTAATCCAGGTTTTACTCAAAACCATCTCCAGAAATCTCTACAGGAACGTGTGTCAGGAAAGCCCCCGCTTCTTACCCAGGAACTGGTCTATTCTCTCTTTGCGTAAAATGCGCACCTGTAGCCCATCGTGTTTTTATTTTCCTTGGTCTTAACCGCCGTGCGTCTCGAACTTGGCTGCATGTTTGAGCAAATCAGGCTCACCTGAGGGGCATTTAAAATTCTCCAGTGCCCAGCTGCTCCCCGGGTGAATGTAATTAGAAACTCTGATGTTGTTGTTTTTAATTCCCCAGATGATGCATGTCTGAGGTTGAGAACCAGTGGGATGGGGGCAGTTTGGAGGCAAACGTCTGAGTTGACTTGAGTGATCCCCCTCCCACCCCTGCACTCCCCCCCCACACCCTGCTTTCTCTGGTTCTCTGGTTTCCATCCTAAGCTATCTCTGATCCTCGTTTCTGTTGGCTGATGGGCAATAAAGTGGTCTTTGGCTTAAACATGGCCTTTCATGGCGTCATCTCTGCCATCACGTGGCCTTGCGGTGCTGGAAACACGCTCTGCTGGGTGAATGGGGCCGTGGATGTAGGAATTAAAAAGCAAGAGGCAAAATGGAATTGCAGTGGTGTTTTATCTCTAAAGCTGCATTTTATGAAAAGCGGGCCTGTTCAGAGGAGGAAAAAGAGCTAAATAGACAACGTTACAGGAATTCCAAATCCTTCTAGATATCCTCGATATGACCAGGGACATGAGGACCCTGATATTTTGGTTTAATTTCACTTTAAAACTTTTGTTTTCACTTACAGTAAATTACTTTTTCCTGATGAACACAAGTCCCTGGCTCTCTTCTTAGTCAATGATTAGGGCTCATTTTTACCAAATAAATGAAACCCTGAAAGGAAGGGAAGGATGTTTCCTCTGTTACCAAAGGGCTGGGACGTGGCAGCGTTCGTGGAGCTGGAAGTCAGGAGAGACAGAAAGGAAGTGGGCACGGGTGTCGGAGGCCCGGCCGGTGGTGGGACAGATGCGCAGAGGCACATACTGCCTCTGGGGAGGGGGAGGTCTGCGGGGGGCGCAGGGCAACTGCCTCGGAACCCGCTGTCTGGGTTCACCAGGGACTGAGGATTTCTCGGAATGGGGGGACTTTCTGTTTTAAAATCTGATCAGTCCTGGGCAAACCAAGACTTAGCCGGTCACTGTCATTACTGGCAGAGGATATACTGGTTGCTTGGTTACTCATTTTTGTTTGGAGGCAATCGTGGGCAGGAAAGGGAAGGGAAGGGAAGGAGTCCTGGGGCGGGGGCAGGAAGTGAGGCCTGGCTAGCAGGGGCATGGATTTGAAGCTCCAGGGTCTCTATTCCGGGTCGACCGCTACCTAACCCATTTGTCCCAAGGAAAGAGTAACCCCCAATAAATCCCTCTGGTTGAGGGATGGACCCAAGGAGAGCCCCACAGAGAGACAGATGGCTGTCTGGGTTTGGCCTGTCTCGTATGTCTTCTTTTCCCCAAAACTAGGACCTGCTTAAGGAGCTGAGATGTGGCCCTTCATCTTTGTACCCTGGTCACCCGTGGGCCTGGTACACAGCATCTAGTACACGTTTGTCGGATTAAACCCAGCCAAGACCGAGCACGTGTTTTGTGTCTGGTTCTACTTTAAGGGTTGTGAGTATTTACAGAAAGATTGTCGTAACCTTGTGTTAAGATATCACAGAGGACACAAAAACCATACAATGTATTAATGATTCGAGAATAAGAGAAAGTGAATTTGTTGAATCGTGTTGTATTTGGGTTCGGGGCTGTCTCTCGGGGGCCCCTGTGATCCAGACTTGATTCAAATGGTGTAGCAGGGGGATGGGCCGAAAAAAGTTCATTTCCGACCCCAGCAAGTTTTGCGAGCTGAGCTTCCGTCGGGAGAGCGAGTGGGCTCTGAAGAAGGACGGAGGGGCAGTGACGGTGTCAGCTAGGTGACGCTGGGCCAACAAATGACCCCAAATCTCAGTGACGAGCAATGAACAGAGGTTTATTTCTCTCCCAGTCGGTCTGTCCTGTTGGTTCCGGGGACCCAAGCTGCAGGAGCCATTGTCCCTGAGTCCTCGCGGTCAGAGGGATGAGAGAAGGTGTTAGAACATAGGAGAGCTTCCAAACCTTCCCTTGGAAAGTGACGCACATGCCTCCTGGGAAAAGCCAGCCACGCGGCGGGGCCTGACATCAGGGCCGGGGGTGTGCGGCAGGGGTGTCCGTCGGAGGGCGGGGGCCAATCAGGCCACCGTGGTCTCATGACAAGTCAGAGAACGCTGCCCATCCGCAGCTCCGGAGTGACCGCTGTCTCTCCTGTCAGTCACGGCCCCGGACTCCTTGGGGTCCTCTGCCGCGATCGCACACGCCTAGAGTTAGCACGGTCCGCACAAGCCAAGCACATCTCTGTCTCCTCAGAGTTGGGATGTCAGGAGACAGGCAGAGCGACCCAGAGCAAAGGGCAGCGCGAGCTGGGACCTTTGACCAGAGCCAGTTAGGAAGCCTTCTAAGTCATTCTAAACATTCAGGACCGAGAGCGATTCGTTGCACCGCCCTTGAGCACCCAAAGTCCACGCGATTGCTTTTTAGTTGGCCTTGATTCAAAGCCACATTCCTTCGTGAAGGGAAAGCTCCGGTTCCTGGCTTCCTATCTCCCTTCCCAAAGGCATCTTCGATTTTGAGGATGAATGAACTGCCGCATTATTTCCCTGCCGTTAACACGAGATGCTGGTTCTTAATGCGGGTGCATTTCGGCCCCCTGAAGCCCTGTTCTCAGCCCTGGAAATTCTGGGCAGTAGTTCTCCAGACGAATCTAGGCATCTAGGTTTTGATGAAATAGTGCCCCCCGGGGCCTCTGATGGTCCCTCCAGGTTTGGAGCATCAGACGAAGGATTTCCCAGGAGCTGACTTGCCCTCCCTTCCAGCTCCCACCCACTGGAGTGGCTCTGGGCCCGCCTCTGGGCCCAGCCCTGGTGGAGGACCCCGGGATCAGGCCGAGGAAGCTCGAGGAGCAGACCGAGGGTGTCCTATCTTGCCCCCTCCTCCCCACCCAGCCTCTGACATGGCCGAGCTGTGAAGCTTCTGCGGCAGGCGAGGCAACCGATAGTCTGGTGGTCCCAGAGGCCCTCTCGTCCAGTTCCCGGCAGAGGGCCGCATGCTCAGCGCTGTGCCTGGTGCACGGTGAGTGCTCACCGACCGAGCCGGAGCAGCACCGGGACTCCCGTTTTGAAGCTTTCCTGCAGCCGGCCTGTCTCTCCCGCCTGTCACCGCGGCTCCTGCCTGCCCCTCAGGTGGCCTGTGTGGGTCACTAGGCCCCGTGATGGCGCTAGGGCCCCCCAAGAGTTGCTCTTCTCCGTCTCATCAGCGGGGCCTGCAAGGCTGTGGGGAGACAGCGAAGTTCCCCATCATAGAGCTTGTGGTTAGTGCCCCCCCCGCCCCTGCTAACGAGCAAGGGAGTGACGAGCTGGTCACAGACGTGTGGATGGCGGTCAGGCTTCTTCTGCAACAGGGCGGCAGATGAGACGTTTCTGGAAACGAGAATGTCTTTGGGGGAGTGCCTGAGGGGCTCTGTCAGGTGGGCGTCCTTTGGCTCAGGTCATGGTCCCGGGGTCCTGGGAACACGCCCCGTGTCAGGCTCCCTGCTCAGCAGGGAATCTGCTTCTCCCTCTCCCTCTGCCTCTCCCCCTGCATGTGCACGTGCTCTCTCTCTCAAATAAATAAATAAAATCTAAAAACAAAACAAAACAAAAACGGGATACGAGAATATCTTTAGAAGCTCAGAGTGAAGAAGGGGCTGGAAGAATCAAGTCGAAACAGCAACGATCCATTGTGTGCAGAACCTAGCACTGGGCTACCTGGCAGAAAACTTTTTTTCATCAACTGTTAGGAAAGCTCCGCACATTTGGGGAATTCCGTGGAAGGACCCCTGAGGCCCTACTTGCCCGGTACCCCAGTGCCGTCTCTGCGGTAAATGACAACTTTAATAAAGTGGCAATGAGTCTGCAAGACATGAGGAGGGGACTAATGTGAATAGAACCCGTGCTGGCAGGCCCGCCGCCCCCAGCCCCCCGCAGATGGGGGAGTGGGGGGACTCTGGGTCGGGCAGGCGAAGAAACCCACTTAAGGGCACAGAGCGATTCAAACTCTGATCCTCGGCCGGCGGGTTTCACCCCAGAAGGTACTGACTCCTGCTTACATACCTAGGCTTGTTCTGGTTTAGAGAGTAAGAACCCACTCACAGAAGACCGCATGTGAATGATTCCGTTTATAGGAAACGTCCAAAGCAGGCAAGTCCACGACGCAGAAAGGAGCTCAGTGGTGGCGGGGGACCGGGGAGCGCCCAGGGGAGTGGAAGTGACGGCCACAGGCATGGGCTTCCCGTCTGGGGTGACCAAAATGTCCTAGAACTGGCTGCGGTGATGGCCGCACGGCCCTGTGAATGTACTAAAAACTGTTTAATCGTGCACTTTAAATGGGTGAACTTACTGTGAATACGTTTGTGAGTTCTGTCTTAATAAAGCCGTTGAAACACGAAGGGGGATAAGAGCACATGTGTTCGTTTCCAGCGGTGGTTGTAATAGCACCTCACCCACCGGGGGGCTTGGGGGTCACATCACAGCTCTGGGGGCGGGAGTGTGAAACGCAGGCGTGGGCAGGGCTGTGCTCCCACCCATGGCCCTGGGGGTGGGGATCTGCCCGCAGGCCTCTCTCCTCGGTCCCTAGTCGCTGTCTCCCCCGTCCCTGGCTCCTCCCTCTCTGTGTGTCTATGTCTGGATCCAAATTTCCGCTTTTTATAAGGCCACCAGTCCCATTGGACCAGCGCCACACCAGGGCCCTCGCTGTAATGCCATCCCCTCTGTAAAGACCCACTTTGCAAATAAAGTCACATTCAGAGGGATGGGTCATTAGGGTTAGGACACAACCCGACCCACGACAGCAAGGAAGGCCATAGTGCGTTCTGAGAGACTTCTTGTAACACTGTGAAAACGTTTAAGACATTGTAGCTGAAGTTTTAGTGCTCATTCAATTTTCAGAAAAGACCGTTGAGATGGAATTCCTTTAGCCGACAACCCCAGAGACGTGTACCTTCCCGTTCTTCCGTCTTCCCTGGGGAGGTCTGCGGGCAGGCGCTGTACCAGTACCGCGCCTGGCCTCGTGGGGGTCCTGCCTGCACCCCCTGCCCCGCGCCCCTGGGGACTCGGCTCGGGCCCTGGGCTCCTGCCCGGAGGTGGCGCGAGGTCAGGGAGCAGGCCCGGTGACTGAGGCGCGTTCCTCCTGCTGTGGGCATGGGAGGGAAAGGGGTGACCAGGTTTCCCCAAGGTATCCCCAGGACACTTCGATGTCCACAGCGATGCCCCGTGCTGGGCAGAGGCTCGGCTTCCCCGAGGCCGATGCACGCGGGAGGGTTGTTTTTCTGTTCTTGTTTTTTTAAATCCAGGCTGACGTTTTTCTGTTGTGGATTCCTTGTTCTCCCCGTCCCCGATAGCCATTAGTTTCTGAGAAAGAAGGAAGCCTGGCCGCGTGGCGTGGTGGCTCTCCCTGCCCCTGGGCACTCCCCCAGCACCGACCGGGGCGGCGGGTCGCCTCCTGCCAGCCCACTTCTTGAGCCTTCAGCCCAAAGGGACCCGTCGTCCCTGAGCGCACCAGACACCTGTCCGTCGAGCTCATCACGTGAGCGTGTTCTGCGGCTCCGGGCCTCGTTCCCGCCCCGGGAGTCACAGGCTTCTCCAGGGCGGCGTCTGGGTCTGGTTCCTGTGCGGCCCCGGCAGGGGAAGGCTCCTCGAACGCTGGTCCGTGGGTCCGGTCCAGGAGGTGGCGGGGGTATCCAAGATCTTCTCCAGGCCCCGCTGCCCCTTCTGTTGCTAGCGGCTTCTGAGGGGCATCCCCAGTTGGGCTCCAGCCCCAGACCCGCCCCAGAGGGGATCGCAGGCGTGCGTTTCCGGAGCTTTCTCTTGATTACCTTTCACCACTTTCTACTTGGCCCTAAGGTACAGTGTCTGGGGCTCCGTCTCCGGCGGCAGTTACTGTAGCATGAGATGCGAAGTCGGGCCCCATTAGCACCTGCGTCACCCGTCATTAAAATGGCCCATGCTGTCTCCCCGGCTGCTGGTTCCCATCACCTCCCAGGCCCTGTCCCCCACCCCCCGCAGCCCCCACCCAGCCCACGATATGTGCCAGGCTATGTCTCTGTCTGTATTTAGAAAACAAATGTGTGTCCGCACCTACGTGTGTCTCTCTCTATCTACGTCACATGCGGCAACCCTGTGGGGTAGGTATGGTTATTATTAATCCCATTTTACAGAAGAGGAAATGGAGGCATGGAGAGGTTCCGTGCTTATCCAAGGTCACGGTGCTCGTCAAGGGCAGAACTGGAATTGGAATCTGCCGAAAAGTGGCATCCACTTAAAAGGACGAGTGAAGACTCTTACCCTTCACAGTCCGCCCAGGAAGGTGAATCCAGCCTGAGAGAGGACATGCCTGGCGGCACGGTTGTAGAGGGCAATCTGGAGGAAAAAATTGCTTTATGTCCCAGTGTGATTTGCGTTGGTTTCAATTAAATCGGGAAGCCTGGTGTGTGTTCGGCAGCCTCCTGCCGCCTGGGCGGCCCAGAGCCTTCTGTTCTGCGGTGCCTTTGAGGTGGTTTTAGGTCACAGACGTTCAGAACTGGAGCACCTGCCGGACGTGGCCAAGCTCGGCCCCTCAGCATTCAGCTGTGGCTGCGCCGAGCCGGCTTTGGGCTCAGAGAGAAGCTCTGTGGCCGGGAGCCTTCCATCCGCAGAGTGTCTGGGGAGCCTTACAAGTTCAAGGACTCCTCCACGCCTCTTTTTCTTAACCTGCTCCTGCTTACCTCTCAAACCCTCAGCCTCAACCTTACTCTTTTCAGGAAGCTCTTTTTGACGACCTTCTTCCAAAGTCGTCACTGCTGGAAACTTCTATGGAGGCTCTGTCTATACCGTATCAACCCTCGGCTTGCTTGTTCCTTGTCTCCGTGACTTTCCTCCCAGCCAGGACACAAGTCCCTGAGGTCAGGGCTCTCCGTCTTCTGTTTCTCCGTGTTCTGTAGTTGGGGGCTCCGTGAGTGTTTCTCGGCAGGAGAGGGACCCCCCAGAGGTGTGGAGCAAGAGCCGTGGGGGGCTGCGGGGACAGACCAAGGGAACATGGGTGGTGTTGAGGGAGAAGCCCATCCTGTTCTTAACGACAAAATGGAAAGGAAAATGGGGGCTTACCGAGTGCCGAGGGGTTTCTGTTGAAGGTGAGGACACTGCACCCCAGCTGCTGGACTCCCACGTCTTGGGTCTGAGGAGCGTTCTCCTCGGCCGGCCGGTGACCCTGGATGACACGGAGACCGTGCAGTGTTCAAAAGTGTGTACTCCCCCAGAGCTATGGGGCGGGCCCGAGAAGATAACACGATGGACACTGGAGGGCAGGGAGCACGGGGGAGTCTTTGCGGGGCTGGAGGGGGGCTCAGAGAAGAACCTGAGAGGAGGAGAGGTCCATGCAGGCTTTGGCGGGCAAATACCTAAGCATGCGCACGTGCGTGCGAGTGTGTGTGCGTGCGAGTGTGTGTGCGTGCACGCGAGTGTGCGTGCGTGTGTCTTATTTACCCCCGTCCGCCAGTGCGCCCTCAGTGTGCATCACCGTTTCGGCTGCTGGCACAGACGGCCAATCCTTCGCCTTCCACCATCTGTTCTCTGTCCGTTCCACACCTTGGACTTGTTCAGACTGGGTCTGGAGAGGTCGCCGTAGGGCCACGGGAGCAAGCCCGGCGAGCTTTCCGGCAGGCAGGGCTAAGCCCTTCCTTGTCAGTTCAGGGGCCGAGATCCTGGCCCCCTCAGCGTCCCGCTGTGTGGCCTGGGGGCGCAGGTCACTTCCCAGTTGGTCCCCGGGGATTTAGAGCTTCTCTGCTCACTGGCTGAGCTGCGAGCTGCCACTCCACAGCGGGGGAGGTGGGGGGCCCCAGCGCATGCTCCCCCGGTCTGCACACACGGCGCTTCTGTGGGTGGGGGGCTCGGGACCTGCCCCGCACTCCGGCTGGGGGGAGACGGAGGCCCGAGAGCGAGCGGTCTCCTCACTCGCGGCGCCACGAAGTCGTCTAAGTCTCCGGAGACCTTTGGGAGTCCAGACTTGGCTGCGAAGGATGGAGAGATGGTTACCCTTTGGGGGATTGGGTTTGGTTCTGGTTCCTCTCCATGGAAACCAGGGCGTGAGAGCTCAAGGGCTGCGCGTGAGCTCACAGTCCAGGGGTGGCTGAGCTCCCAGTTCTCGGCTGGCGGGGCCCCGTGAGGGGCTGCGGGGCCCACGCGTCTGAGCCGGCAAGCATCCGCGTGCCCTGGTACGTTGTGACGGCCTCCGGTACTGGAGGTGCGGGAGGCCGTGCGTCCCCCTCCACCCCACACCCCTACAGCCTTGGTACCAGGTGGTACGTTACTGTGAAAGGAAATTTCTGACGGGAGTTTGTCAACCCCCCACAGACGGTTTTGTTTTCTTTATTTGTTTATTTAAAATTTATTTCTTTTTATTTAATTCAATTAACATATAATGTATTGTTGGCTTCAGAGGTGGAGGTCAGTGATTCATCAGTTGCATGTAACACCCAATGCTCATCACATCACGTGCCCTCCTTAATGCGCATTCCCCAGTAACCCCCAGTGACCCTGTCCCTTCACCCGCCGCCCCTCCAGCAGCCCTCAGTTTGTTTTTTATGATTGAGAGTCTCTTATGGTTTGTCTCGCTCTCTGATCCCACAGACAATTTTAGGCGGCAGGCACAACCTAGGTCCTGTAGCTCAAAGGAAATCTTGCCGCCGCCTTGGGTGGATTCTCCGGGTGGTTTATTTGGAGGTGCTGCTGCCTGTGCCGTCCATACAGAGCCAGCCCGAGCTAGCACGCACTTTGAACACCGCTCACTCCACCGAGAGAAAAGAGCTCTGACATTTCTTGGGCTGATTCACAGGTCTCCTGGTGTAGATTTCAGTAAGGATGTTGGACGTGCTGAGTCATCCTCTTTGTTGTCTTGATCCCCAGCTGGGATATTCTAGAAGCTACCAGACTGCCCCCAACATACTGCAGAGTGCCAACAGATGCAGGAAGGGTGGCCTTGGGCTGTAGGAATGGGATCCCAAAGTGAAGTGCCACAACCATCAGCAACCCTCCAGGACATCTGTTTCCGGCGGATGGCTAAGCCAATACCATGCTCACACTGTGCCTTTCCCCCTCTTCCGGGCTGCCGAGTTCCCCACTGAAAAACACATGCAGCCAGTGCAGCCGGGAGCCGGGCACTGGGCCCAGGCAACCCTGTGGGTTCGGTGTCTCTGGCTTCCCCGTGCACAGATCCGGCAGCCCCAGGACTGAGCACAGGGCCAGCACCGGCCACCTGCAAAAGGAGGGAGATAAGGCTTTGCTGAGCAGCTGCTGTCGGTCCTCGGGTTTCCGCGAGCGGCGTGACACACAGGCCCGGTGCCATGGCCAGTGTGGACGTGGGGCTGGGAGTCCCTTTGCAGTTAGGGCTGTGGCTGCTTTCCTGCAGTTGGCGCCTCATCACGGGACGAGGTTGGCGTGCAGCATTTGGCCTGTAGGCTCTCGGCTGAAGGTGGCATGGGGTCCGGCAAAGGGTCTGTGCTGGATTCCTGGGGTGCTCAGAAATCAAACCCAGATCTGTTACCCATGACTGGGGGGAGGGGGGCGGGCACGTGAGGTGTGTGTGTCTAGCCTTCTGTGGCTCTTACACAGCTGAGGTCATGCAGGGAACAGTTTGGGGTTTTCCTGCCACATTTCCCATGTCATTTGTAGCCTTTGAAGGCACTGCCGTGATTTGCTGTCATTTCCTTACCCCGTGGTGCATGACTTCATCAGAGCACGCTTGACAAGAACCCCGTGCTCGCATGTTGGGGGGCGTCAGAGCCCTCCCCACTGCTGCGTGCCCCACCTCTGTGCACAAAACCTCCACTTGCATTTCGGATTTTCTTTGGGACGGACCCCTAAAAGGGAACTTTCCAACTTCAAGAATGAGCCCATCCTCTTATTTTTAATCACGCAATAAACAAGCCTGCACTACAGATAGAAACCAGAAGAGACAGATAAGCAAAAAGAAATAAATACGAGGGGGCGGGGTGTGAACCTAGTAAAACAGTGCAAAACGCAGTCAGACTCTGGAGGGGATGCACCTGTGATTAAATCCTGGCGTTGTCACTGCTGTGCCCATAACCTTGGCAACTCAGCCTCTCTGAGCGACAATTTCCTTGTTGATTAAAAAAAAAAAGTATTATTTTAACCCATTTGCCTGTTGTGCAAGTTGAGATAGCGTTTGTAGATCGCCAGCGCTAAAGTACACTCAAGAAATCAATTCCGGGGGGCACCTGGGTGGCTCAGTGGGTTAAGCCTCTGCCTTCAGCTCAGGTCATGATCTCAGGGTCCTGGGATCGAGCCCCGGGTCGGTCTCTCTGCTCAGCGGGGAGCCTGCTTCCCCCTCTCCTTCTGCCTGCCTCTCTGCCTGCTTGTGATCTCTCTCTCTATCGAATAAATAAAATCTTAAAAAAAAAAAGAAAGAAAAATCAATTCCGGGACAGAAGCCGGGTAGTCACCTCCAGGTGTCGGGAAAGCCCGTTGGGAGTAGAGGGGACCCACAACGACTCTGGATGCAAAACTGCGGAGTCGGTAGCGTGCGGGTGTGGGGTGCCCCGGGGCCCATGAGGACCCTGGGGGATAGCTTTGTGCAAGCGGAGCAATTGGAAGGTGGGGTGGACGTGGGTCAGGCCTGGTTTCCTCTACCACAGAATGTGGCTTTGTTGGGCAGGCAGCGTGGAGATAGTGTTCTGGGTTTTGTTTTCTTTTTGCTTTGTCTTTTTTGGTCTGGTGAGGGTGCTAAGGGCAATGCTCAGAGAGCCGTGTTTAGGAAGATTAACTAGTGTGGGGGAGGCGAGTCAGAGGGGATGTCCCACAGGCAGGAATAGCCCCAAGACCAGAGATCGGGGCCAACGGTGGTCTTGGCTGTACGAATGTCTTTAATGTCCGGGGCCTCTCCTTCAGGGGAGCGGACCTCCACCCTCTCGGGGGAGTAGGTGGAAAAGCTCCAAGCCTGAGGAGGAAGTGGGGACGCAGGGGACGCAGGGCACAGTGGAGATTTGGGGAGCGGGAACGATGCAGGTGAAAGCAATAAGCATATCTGGGGTCGGTGGCTTGCAGGCTCGAGTGGCATTGCTGATGCTCCTCGAGCTCTGATGCCAGGTCCCCGACACGTGGGGTCGCTGGCAGCCAGAACTGCAGGAGGTCACTCATACCCCGTCAGTCATCCGCAGGCACTTGTCGCCAAGTGCGCACGGCCTCTGAACGCTCTGGATGGTGAAGCCCATTTCTCTGGCATCTCCAGCCATTCCAGGCAAAACTAATTAGGCTTTTTCCTCGGGCTTATTTGTATACTTTGGAATAAAGCACAAAATAAAACAAGCCTAGCTAACCCAGCGAAGCGAGTTCCAGAACCAGCGGGAGAAAATATTGTGGTTGGCTGGATCTCTGGTGGACCACTAGTCCCAGAGCCCAGGGGTGGGGAGTGGAGGGGGGCGGTCCAGCTGCAGGTGGTGGGCTCCACTCGTCACTAAGTGGCACCAGCTTTTTGCTAAGCCGCGAGTTTACACTAGCACAGCCCTCTGGTTCCAGAACTACCCCATACATCCCAAGTTGCTGCTTATTTTTGTCTAGATGTTTGCTCGTCCATTCTCCTAGCAGCAGCCCTGGGAGATGTGCAGAGTGAGTGTTTTCACTAAGATTATTTTCTCGGAGGACCTGAGATTCAGGGAAATGGTTTGGACCTGAGCTGTTGTCACAGAATGTCTGCGTTCTGGTCCCAGAGGGCCCGGAGGTCCTTTAGGTGACACGTTGCTCATTCCACAGGCAAGAAAACAGTGTTCGGGTCCAGGTGACTTTCTCAGGGAGGCCCCAGGATTCCTGGTGCCTCTGATCCCTCCTCAGACCTCAGAATGGACCACTGGCTTACCGCTACCAGCCCGTACCCTCTGGGCGGAAAGGAACCTTAAGAAAGCCAGACGTCCAACCGTTAGCAGTTACCCGAGGCCTTTTGGTTCATGAGCCATGGAAGCGGAAGCCGTGCAGCGTTCCTTTCTCCCTATGAAGCGTCCTGCATACCTCATTCCCAGCTGTCACCCTTTCCTGAACCACAAATCTGCCAGCTAAATCCCGTCATAGGATGAAAGAACAGATTCTTCGAGGGAGACTCCGCCCTGGCCTGCGGACCTGCGGCCGTGAGTCACTCACTCAGTCTTTCCAACCAATTTCTCCACCGCTGAAAAGTTCAAGTCATTAGTGAGTTTAATAGGGAACCTTGCAGGGTGCTGAAGTGAGGATCTTCATTTTCTCCCCCCCCCTTTTTTTTTTAAGATTTTTAAATGTATATTTTAAGTAATCTCCACACCCAATGTGGGGCTTGAACTCACAACCCTGAGATCAAGAGTCATACGCTCTTCCGACTGAGCCAGCCAGGAGGTCCCCCCACCCCCATTTTCTCCTAACTCATTTTCTTCCCAACCAGCTTGCACACTCCCCAGGGAAGTGTGTGACCGATGTAGGGAAGACGTTAGGGTTCGAAGCCGACCCCCGAGAAAGAATTCTTGAGACGTCTTTGGTGCAAAAAGGTGATTTTATTAAAGCATAGGGATAGGCCCCGGGGGCAGAAAGAGCTGCCATGGGGTCATGAAGAGTGTCCCATTAGGTACTTTCAAGTTGGGAGGGGTTTAGGGAGAGCATAAGTCTCTAAGGAATTTGGACCTCCAGGTTTTCAGGACCTGGAGGGAACCAGCTATTGTTGGGAAAGGTCATTTATTACCGTCTGATAAAACCTGAGTCCTGAAACCCTTCAGATGTACATCGGTGGGCCATATGCTTGGGGGATGATGGCCAACACGTATCTTGGGGTGTTTAGAGATAAAGGAAATTTCTAAAGGAATTTTTATACTTTAAAGTAGACTTACAGGATCCTGGGGTTGGGCTAGGATTGCCTTTTGCCCTTAGCAAAGTATTAACCTCGAGGCAGTTGAGTCCCTAGAGGAAGGTCACTGCTTGTTGCAAGGACTTGTCAGTGGGTTGTAGGTGGTAAGGAAATTGAATATAAATGTCTCTCCTGCCTTTGTTTCCCACATCGAACGCTACCCAGGATTTGTTTTAATCTGGAATGGTAGGACATGCGGACACCAAGATGACTCTCGTGAAGGAAGAAATTGACCATACTCGCAGGTCCCTAGAGACGGGGCTCAGCACGCCAGACGGGGCTCAGCACACCAGGCGGGGCCAGGCGGAGAGGCACGGGGCTGGGTCAGGAGGCGCAAGGCAGGAGAGGACGACGGAGGCAGGGGCCTTTACTGTGGTTGCCGCTGGAAGGCACGGGTGAGGCAGGGCAAGTGGGTTTAGGATTGGCGGGTTTGAATCATTTCAGCGGGGCCGTGAGCCCGGAGGGAGGAGGTCAGGGCCTGTGAGCTCCCGATGGGCTGTTTTGCGTCTGAAAGGCGTGCTCCCAGGTGAGCCATTCACTCTCTCCAGGGAGGGGCTGACCCAGGGCGGGCGGTCCCGCCGGGGTCAGAGAGGCCACAGATGTCAAAGCATCAGAATCACGGAAAACAAGCCGTGGTTCATACCGGGAGGGGCCGTGTTGCCTTCCAGACGCTGCAGGTTGTGTGGGCAGGGTGGAGGGCCCGGGTTTCCGACGGGAAGTTCCCCAGCAGAGCCTTTGGGAAGGGCCTCCGCCAGGATCCTCATCCGAGAGAAGGCTGCATTCTCCGTATTCCAAGCGCAGGGCTCCCCAGGGTGGGGGCGGGGGGCTGGGGTCCGGGCCGCAGCAGCCGCCGGGCCGTGTCCTCTGAAGATGTGCCCATGGGGACCGAGCAGGGCCCCTGCTGCATCATCGGCCCCGCCTGCCTTCATTTGTCCTGCTGCCTGTCTTTTTAAGAGCCCCGGCTCAGCCCTCCCTCCTGCTCCCTTGCCTGTGTAGTAAGGAGTTGCCGCCCCAGCAGCCCCTGGCACAGGTGGTAATGACAGTTGGCTGCGGGCCCGTCACGGAGGGGATCTGCCCGCGCTCTGCCTGCGTGTTGAGCAGCACAGCAGCTCCAGCCAACAAGACTGTCGCCTGCGCTGTCTCGGGCCAGCTCATGCTGTCTGCCGTCCGCCCGGTGCGCCGCTCGGGGGACTGCGAACACGCCCAGCCCCGGTCCCCATCTGTTGCAGACGTGCGGCGGCGGCGGCGGCTCGGGGAGCGGCCGAGCCCCAGAACTCGCCTGTGCTGAAGGGGCAGGGAGACCCCTTCTCTCATGGGCCTCCGGAGCCGGCTGCCGGATTTGTCGGAGCTGGGAGCGCCGTGCCCGCCGCACCAGCATCCCGACGGGCAGCGTCCTGCAGCCGGGCACCTGCCGTCCGCAGCTGCAGCCGCAGGCAGAGACCTCCAGGACCGCTTGGGGCTGAGTAAGCTGACCCCCGCCCCGGGAGCCGGTCCCCGAGTGTGAGTGCGCGTGGTGACTGTGCGTTTCCATGTGGGCGGCTTTCCCCCTTGGGATGCTTTTGTCTCCTCTCTTTGCCAGACCGATGGCGAATTGTGGCTTTGTTCTGCGGGGGCCTCTTATTAAATTAAGCACCCCCAGGTGGAACTCGGCGTTCTTTCCCTACCTCGGAGCTGTGTGTTTTCTCCTTACGTAACTTTTCCCCGGGATTTAAAGAGGCTCGTCGTGAAGGTGGTATGTGTGTGGGGGCGTGTTCGTGGCTGTTCCCTCTGTGTCTTCTGTCTCTCCCCCCCCCATCAGCTGCCCCCCCCAGCCCGGCGCTCCGCCCCCCTTTCTCACCTTGGCTTCAAGTTCCCCGCTGACATCTTAGCCGACTCCACATCCTCTGGCTTTCTGCTCCCACTTCCCGAGTCATCACTTGTTAAATTTGTCCTGAGCAGAAAAGATCGGGGATGATGGGGGAGCCTGTGGTCACCACCCGTGTTGTCCCTTGGAAGGTTCGTGACCACATAGTCGACTGGTCTCCTGCCTGACGAGGGCGAGCTCCGGGAGGCATACTTGTTGCTTTTGATCTTGCGGAGAATACGCGGAAGAAACAGAAGCTGGGGGGAACGGGCAGGAAGGGAAGAGGGGAGAGGGGCTCACCCAGGACTGAGCGAGGCTTGTCCGTTCTCTGGGTGGGAGGGGACGGGTGGGGGCTGAGAACCTGAGTCTCCGGGGGGCAGCGCTGCCCCTGGAAGGGGCTGGATTCGGAGGCCGCTGACACAGGGCCCTGCTGCTTGGAGCAAGCTGCTGAGCTTTTGGTCCCCACCCCCCACATCCCCGCCATAAGACAGGGGCTGCATTAGTCGTGTGTGTGACCGAACTTGAGCTCAGAGTCTGTGATTGGTACTTGAGGCCTGGTGATTTGGGGGGGGGGGGGCAGTGGAAAAGAGAAGAATGAGGCTTGATTCTGTGCTTCTGGACTTATAATCTAGTGGGGAGAGAACAGAATATTAGACAGATCAAGCCTTGGGGAACAGTAGAGAGTCAAGCACGGGATGGGGGCAGACGCCAAGTGCCGAAGGCAGGGGCTGGTGGTCTGGGGGCAGGTGGGAGGGGGCAGCACGGAGGGGCTGGGGACGGCGGGACACAGGCTTATGTCTGAGTGCAGAGAAGACCCCAAAACATAAATGGAGGGCCCTTCGGGGGCTGTCAGCTGTGGCTAGGTAAGAGAAGCGTGGGGGCAGATGGGAGGAGTGCGAGCGGTCGGCCCAGGAAGCTTCCTAGGGAATGATGCACAGATTGTCGCGCGATTGGACCAGTGCCCGGGGCCCGTCCGCCTCTCCAGGCTGACTGCTGACTCCGAGAACTGCCCAGCTCGCTTCCCGACCCCAGAGGACGGTAGTACATACAGCCTCTCACCTCTCCTCTGCTTCTGTAGTTGGCCGGGGAACTTCCAAGGGCTGGAGAAATCTAAGGTGGGGTCTTTGGTTTGTTTTTGGTTGTTTTAGCCCAAAGTGAGGCCTAGGAGGCAGGCGTTAACTCCTTTCTTATGCAAGAGGACACTGAATGTAGCATTCATTCAGCAGGGGTCATTGAAAAATCTAGCCTTCTTGCCTCACCTACAGTCACAAGGATTGCACTGGGAAGAGAAACTGGGTGGCCCGAGGCCCAGCCTGGTCGTCACTGAGACAGGCGTGGGGAGGAGGGGTGAGTAGACTGAGGATGGCTGGGTGGATGGCCCCTCTTGTCATGGACTTCTCCTGAGCTCTGGTCCCCAGGCCAGTATCAGAGTCAATCCTTTCACTGAGACAAACTCTTGAGTGCTGTGGGCCGGGCAGTGTCCAGCCAAGGTGAGCGTGATGATGCTTCGTCTTGACCTCAGCCGTCAGTAGTACTGGCCAGCCGGGGATCCTTGAAAATGGACGTTCTAATTTTGCATCCTGATTTCAGCTCAGCTGTTAACTAATAGAATCCCTCTTGGATTTTTCCAACCTCCTCGCTATTCTCTTTCAAACCATATACTTTTTTTTTTTTCCTTTAAAAGCCACCTGGGTGGCTCAGTCGTTAAGGGCTGCTTTCAGCTCTGGTCATGATCCCAGGGTCCTAGGATCGAGCCCCACATCGGGCTCCCTGCTTAGCAGGAGACCTGCTTCTTCCTCTCCCACTCCCCTGGTTGTGTTCCCTCTCTCGATGTGTCTCTCTCCATCAAATAAATAAATTAAAAAAAAAAAATCTTTAAAAAGTGTTACAGTCTGTCCTCCCACAGGCTGCCCACACTGACTAGTCTTGACCCGTACCTTCTAGCAAACCCCCTTTTTGTCTAAATTCCTTCATACACAGCCTGTCGACTAAGATGGGTTCATGCCTATACTTCTTGTTCTGTGCATTATTTTATATTCAGTTGTGTTCAGTTACTTCTTGTAGGTGGATTCATTCAATTGGTAATTCCCTATGGTCAGTTAGGGTTTTCATTTCTTAAAGAGATTTGTCTCCGTATCACCAGCTATTAGGTCTTTACGCTTTGGTAAATATTTATTGACTACATATTAGGCACCAGGTGCCACAAATGGCATTTTCATGGATGTTAATTATTCTTTTAGTTCTCATGATGGTCCTGGGAGGTTTGCCTCATTTTACACAAGGGGAGATTGAGGCTCTGTGAACTTGAACTATTTGCCGAGATCACATAGCTGGTATACGACAGACTAGGGTTCAGATTCAGGTCCTGTGATTCTGAAGTAGCGGCCCCCACTCACCACCCCACCTGCCCCCCGCCCTGCACCGTTTGAGCACATGGCAGACTTCCAACAGTGAAAACGTGTGTCTTAGCCGCCGTCATGTCATGGCGACCAAGCAGGACCTCCAAGGACCTACACTTTCCCAGCCCCGAGGCCCCGAGGCCTTGCCGTCCTGCCACCAGGGGTGGACAGCGTGAATGCATGGACTTTCTGTGTCTCTGGCAAACCTTTCCTCTGCCTGGACAAACGTCTTTTCCACAAGCATAACTTAAGGCTGCGGAGCCCTGAAAGAGGTTAATGACAGAGTACAGAGCTCTGACCTCAAGGATGAAGATTAAGGGTTTCGAGAAGGCTGTCATCATAAGCACCTGATGCTCGAGGACCCGGCGAAGCTTCCTCCTCAAACCCAGAGCCCCTCGGCGCTGGACTTGGGAGTTGGACTTGGCCTTGAGCCTGTGTCCTGCTCTTTACCAGCTGGGGACCGTGGGCAGATCATTTCACCATTCTGAGCCCGATTTTCCTTCTGAAACTGGAGATAGCCATACGAGCTCACAGGATTGCGGGGAAGACCCGCTGACAAGGGCTAGTTCCCCACCTGCAATGGATGCTCCATCAGTAGCCAGCCTCTTCCTGTCGGGGTGCCCGCGCCGAGCCCAGCGGAAGTCCTCCCAAAGCAGGGCCTTGAAGTGATCCAGTTTTCCGGTAGAATTCTCCGGGTCTCATCACTTCAGTTATTCACCAGGAAATCAAGGCCGGAGGGCTGCGGGTCCTGTTGGGTTCCTGTAGTTCCCTCGCTGCTCCAGGCAGGCCGGCTGCCAACCTGTCCTTGGAGCTGGTCAAGCTCGCCCCATCCCTCCCGCCCCCCACGCCGCACGCGGACACAGCTGTCTGCTGGCTCAGCGTGGTTCCCTGCCACCGCCGTCTCCTGAAGGTCACGGCGGCATGTCTGCCCCGGCCTCCTTGAATCATACATTCCTTTCTCGATCTCCTTTGGCATCTTTTCGCCGGAAAACAGAGCGATAGAGGGAAGTAGGGAGAAAGTAGAAAACAAAACCAGACTCGGGTTCTTGTTTTGATTTTGCTTTGCGAGCGAGGTGCGTGGTGGTGTTTTATTGCTTCGCGTCTGCTTTTACGGGAGTCTGCCATCTGCCTGGTAAGAACGCCTCCATCTCGTTAGTCGCCCATGAGTTAGAGACGCGCCGTGCAGATTCCAGGGAATAAGGGAACAGACGGCGCGTCGGAGCAGACCCTCCGGCCCGCAGTTATGTCCCCCTGCTGCCATGTCGGGGGGCTCACAGCAGGATGGGGGACTCTGGGCGGCCCGCGGAGGGTAGAATGGAGGATGTGGGGTTGGGGCTCCTCATTTTCTCTCAGGCTGCCCTACATTTCCTGTGGTTTGAGAGCCCCGAGGACAGGCTTCTGCTGCTTCTTGCGGAGAGAACCAGATACAGAAACAGGAGCTGAGGAGAGGGAAGACGAAGCACCAAGCCTCTAGAAAGTTCCACGGGGCTCTTCCTTTTCGCATAACCCAAACAACTCGTGTATTTGACCGTAAATGCAGACCCTCTCCTTCCTTTGCGAGCTCCGTTGGCTGAGTCACATTCAGAGTGACACTTCCATGGCTGCAAGTAAACTTGGGGCTGACACTTGTGGGCCTTTGGGGTTGTGGAGACTTCCAAGGCGGAAGGCTGAGCCGGGACGGCCTGTGTTCAGGAAAAGGTCGTGAGGAGACAGGCGGAATGTGACCCTCACGTAGTGATGGGACAGCGCACAACCCTCACCTTAACCGGGAGCACCAGGCAGAATCTCCCGTGAGCCAGATGGGGTGTGGGACTCTCTCCAGAAGGAAAAAAGATGGCCGAACACAAGGTGCGGAAAGACGCCTTCCCGGAGAGAGGGCGTCGGCCCTGCGCCTGCTCTGTCTGGGGCTGGCGGAGGTAGAGGCCTGGCCCTTCCCACAAACCGTGGCCATCTGACGGTTAGACCCTGCCCACCCTGTGCTCCTTATCAAAGCTTTGAGAAGTGTGAAGACGGTTCTAGAAATATTTTCACCAGGAAGGATAGGAAGGGTAGGGGCGCCTGGGTGGCTCAGTCGGTTGAGCGTCCGTCCGACTCTTGATTTCGGCTTGGGTCATGATCTCAGGGTCGTGGGATCGAGCCCCGTGTCAGGCTCCATGCTCAGCCCAGTCTGCTTGAGATTCTCTCTCTCTCTCTCTGCCCCTCCCCTACTCACACTCGGTCTCTCAAAATAAATAAAATCTTAAAAGAAAAAAAAGGGTCAGGAGGGCGCTTTCTGCTTATCCAAAAAGTCAGGTTAACTCTAAATAGGATCCTGCAAGTGCCATCACTGGTACGTACTGCGCCCGACACAGCTGTGACAGGAGGTGAGTTTTCTGGATGACGGGACCTCCTCACGATAAGGCGTTTCTGCCAGGCTCTGAAGACAGAGGAGTTAAGACTGAGCCAGTAGGGAATCTGGATGTGTCCTTGGAGGGGTGTCTGAGTTTTAGTGGAGAGCAGGGATGCTATGCCTTTAAGGCCTGGCAGACAAAGAAGACAGGGAAACTTCCAGCACCCGGACGCTGGGGGGAGTGCCTGGCACGGCACCTGCACGGACCCCTCAAACACATGGGTTCTGACTTCTGACACAGGTGCCCGGGCTTCTTGGGGACCCTGCTGCCGGTGCTGTGCCGAGTCGCGGCTGGGTAGGAGGGGGCCGCACTGGGCTAGGGAGCCATCCGTTTGAACAGATTTTCCGCTCAGAATCCCAGAGCCCTCTACCCCCTGGTGGGATTCGCCCTTCATGTTAGGCCAAGACCCAAGCCAGGCGCTTACCCAGAACCGGCCAGGCCTGGCTCAGAGCTCGCTGCAAGCATCCGTCACCACCCACTCGCTCTGAGTCACCCCACACTTATCTGCTCAAATCAGAGCCTGGAAATGCGCTTACCGCTTGGTCTTCCAACACAAACTCCGGGGGACACTTGGAAAGAAGGGTGGGTCTTGGAGGGGGGAGGGGCGTGCTCCCTCCGGCCTGGGGTGGGGGAGGGGCTCTGAGTGCCCCACGCAGGGACCTGGGGACCCCTCTCCTGCAGGCCCCTTGGGATAGTGTCAGGATGCCCCTGCAGGCCTTGTTAGCGGCCACCTGGCAGCTCGCCGCAGAAGGACTTGTTCCTTCTCCTGACTGCGTAGACAGAGGGCACTGGGCCACGCACCACATACAAAATTTGCTTTTCCTCTTCCTTCCCAGATCTCTACTTGGTAGATGAGAACCATTACCCACCGCCCACCCCCCCGCCCCGCCTCACCCCCGCCACCTGCCTCCACTGTCTCCTTAATGGGGAGGAAAGCCCTCTGCCAGGGGCCCAGAGCCCCCAGTGTTTCTCAAAGGGTGGCCCTGGGGGCTCATTAAAGTGCACCTTCCTGGTCCCCACCCCAGACTGCTGAACGGGGTCTCAGTAGCATCTTGCTCTCTCTGCGGACTGGCTTTACTGGAGACAGGAATCCGTACTTAGAGTGGATTGGCTTGGAGCCAGCGTTTCCTCTCCCGCTCATGTATCTAAAAAGAAAATTCTAGGGACATCTGGGTGGCACAGTGGGTTAAGCTTCTGCCTTCGGCTCAGGTCATGATCTCAGGATCCTGGGGTGGAGCCCCGTGTCAGGCTCTGCACTCAGTAGGAAGTCTGCTTGTCCCTTTGCTTCTCTCCCTGCTCATGCTCTCTCTCTCTCAAATAAATAAAATATTAAAAAAAAAGAAAAAATTCCAAATCTTTTTTTTTTTTTTAAAGATTTTATTTATTTATTTGACAGAGAGAGATCACAAGTAGGTAGAGAGGGGGAAGCAGGGTCCCTGCTGAGCAGAGAGCCTGATGCGGGGCTCGATCCCAGGCCCCTCAGATCATGACCTGAGCCGAAGGCAGAGGCTTTAACCCACTGAGCCACCCAGGCGCCCCGAAAATTCCAAATCTTCTTGCCCAAATAGACACTGAGTCTAACGGTGTCCCCCCCACCCAAGTCAGCTTTCTCTAGTTTCATTCATGGAAATAGATAAGGAGAGCATTGTGTAATTGCAAAAAAAAAAAAAAAAAAAAAATCCAAAGAGAATTTTTCAATAATTCCAAATGCCTCAGGACTCTGGTTAATCCAGAGTTCTGAGACCTACAGCTATGTCTTATTTGGAATGCTGTCAAAAAAGAGCTCTGTAAAATGCATTTAACAATGAAACAAGCCTGACATCACCCAGCTTCTGGTACTTTTAGGCGCTTGGACAAAATCTGGTGTGCCAGTGAGTAAGGATGTCGGGTTGAGATAAGCTAGCTGTGATCGACATTCTTCATCACATTTAAATATCCACCGTGTTCTTGGTGCTCAGTGATCCCTGCACTTCCTGCTTGGCTGGAGGGATGGGGGTAGTTAGCAGAGAGGTGGTGGGGAATGGTGGCCTCAGCCCATGAGCGCCTCTGGGTATCCCCTCCCCCACCCCGAGGGCCCTCCTAGGGTCCCCACTCCAGTGCTCCCCAAACTGGCCTCATCCAAGAGCTTTTTCTGTCTGAACATCTCTACTGCACCCGAATTTCTCTCTTTTCTTTCCTAGGCCATCGGGGCCTTTTTCTGAGATTAGCTAAACCAGTAATCCTCCAATTCAGAGGAGGGATTCATGTCATGGTTGTCTCTCATGGTTATCATTTAAATATTGCTTTGATCCAAATAAAGGGCCTCGGGATAGGAAATTTAGGATTGCGACACCTCACACTATTGGGGTTTTACCTTTGGGAGAAATTGGGTTTTTGGTGTCCAACACATCTCTCCTAGATCTGTGGCAACTGTGCGTCTAGACTGGGTTCTGGGAGGAGAAATGCCGGAGTTTCAGATCCCAGGAAGGGGAAGAAGGGACAACTGTGCCCCATCTGACAGGTGTAACCAGGTACTTAGTCACCAGGAGGGCGACTGAAACCAGAGCATTTTGCTGGAAATAGAGCATAGCTTTCACCCCTACTGCACAGCTGCTTCCTAAAAATTCCACTCCCACTGCATGAAAAAGCACATTCAGTATTCCAGGATTAATAATGTAGACATCTTCCCCGTGTTCTGTAGATTGTACGTTTTTATTTTTTCTCTCCTAAGGTATGGGGATAGGTGGTGGCTGGTGAGTCACTTCGGGCTCGGATTTATTGGCCTACGGTTTACATACAATAACATTCACCAGTTTTCGGTGTGCAGTTAGATTGTGATACATGGGCACGGGCATGAGACCACCACACTCACGACAGATCACTTCCATCACCCCGTGGGTCCCTTGGACCCCTTTGCAGTCTGTCTCCTCCCCCAACCCCGCCCTGAGACTGGAGGGGAGCGTGTGGCTTCCCTGTGAATGCCCAGTTTCAGACACACAAGGCTCCCTGACACGTGTTTCAATGAATAAAGACATCAGTGGCTCTAACGTATTGTAAAAAATCCTCCCAAGCCTCCTCTGGTTTCCCCCATTCATCCTACCTTTCGAGAGACCGTCTGATAAACACTTGCTCATAAATAGTTTCTGCATTTAGTCATTCCTGATACCAGCCCCCCCCGATCAGCCTTGGACCATCAGCGTCACCAGAGCCGATGAGATGAGAGCAGGTGAAAGCAGGGGCTGGCCGTCCTCGTCGCCCGCGTGGTCTTGGGCACGTGTGCATTTCCTTCCCACCTCCTGAAAGACCGAAAAACACGGCAGGAGCGCCCCACCCTAGACTAGAAGCCCCCCACCTACATCACCGGCCACTTTTCTCAATAATAGCGGCATGCTGCCCCTAAATAATGGCATCTTGCCTTTACAAACCAGGGAAGTATCTTAAGGTAATAGGTAGCATTTTCCTGTAATCTCTTTATATGTTAGCTCGTGTTATGTATTTACATGTTCATATATGTTAACTCATAATCCGATAGGAACTCCTATGATTCCCATTTTATGGATGAGGCAACTGAGGCGCAGAGAAACTAACTTCCACAAGATCGCATAGTTTTCTGGTCATCTGTTGCTGTATCACAAGCCAGCCAGGACTTAGAAATCTAGCTGGGGATCATCGCAGGTCCGGGGGTTTCCTGGCTCGCGGCGGGCCCAGTTCCCACATGGTGTTCCACCCGCATTCTCGGCCAGACGGCAGCTGAGGCCGGAGGGCTCTCAAGGGCTCCTCGCCCTGCGTCAGGTGCCCGGGCTGGTGGGCGCCTGGCTGGTTCTCGGTGCGTCCCCTCCCCTTGGCTAGCGTGAGCTTCCCCGTGGCAGGGTGGTCCCCCGGCAGTGGGCAGTCGGATTTCTAACAGCTGGTGTCCCCCAGGGCAGATTCCAGGAGATCCAGGGATAAGCCCCCGGCTTCCTACCACGTGATCCTCCTGCGGAATTTCTGTTGATCGCAGCGGCCCAGACTCCAGGGAGGGGAGGAGGAACTCAGTTTCTCGGTGAGAGCGCCTGGCTTGTGCGTGCAGGGAGGGGAGCCGGAGTGGCGGCGCTCGGACTACCACGCACGCAGCCCCCTCCCCAGCAGCCCGCGGACAGGGACCGTGAGCCCTGCTGAGGAGCCTCATATCACCGCTAGTCCGATGGACACACCATAAAATGCGTTTCCAGGGGCATCGTTTCTGTTCTGTTTTACTAACAACAACCACAAAGCCGGTTGGGTCTGCACTGATGTCAGGACCTGGGTCGTACCTGCAGGTGGAGAAAGAATGCCCCACAGCTTGCCAACCCAAGTACTTGACTCTGTGCTGCATGGCTCGCCAGAGATGAAATTAAACAGGTGAAACGTAGGTGACACAGGTGCCATTTCTCACCGATCCGGCAAAATCCTGAACTTTGACGGCATAGACAGTCTATGGGTGAGGCTCTGAGGGAAGCAGAGCCTCCTCCTCCCCATAGTGAGGAGGGCAGAATGGCACAGTCCTAAGGAGGATGAGTGACAGTATTGTCTGGAAATCACAAATCCACGGCCCTTCGAGCCACAGTCATGCTTCTGGGAACATAACCTAGAGATATGAAGAATGCACAAAGTTCTCATGACGGCCTTGTCCTGCTGGCCAAAGGTTGGAGACTTAAACCGCCACAGGGGCTGGTACAGCTAGAATGGTCGATCCGAAGGAGTGTGCGCCGGATACTAGAAAAATCTCTCTGTGCCGGTAGTGAAGAATGTCCTGAATAAGCAAGGTGTGGGGCACAGCGTATGCATGACAGGGGTCCCTAGTATTAGATACTGTGCTCGTGCATAAAGAAGTCTAGTAGTACGTGCAACCAAAGGTGGTTTCCTTTGGGGGCACAATATGGATGGGGCCAAGGGTGGGACCCCAACTTTTCCATCTGCATCGTTTTGTTTTGACTTCTGAATCCCGTGAACTTAGCTCTTACCCACACGCATGCAAAAATTAGCTGGATCGCAGAGCTATTGCCCTCAAGAGTGCTCGCAATCTCTACAGAGATGAAATTTATAAATAAATCACAGATGATGCTCGAGGGATTTAAATTCTTAAAACTGTAACTGGAAACTCTTTAAATTCTTAAGGGAGTATGGGGAACTCTTGAAATGCGTGGAGTTAGAGGAGGGTTCCAACTGGACTCGTTAGGAAAGGCGTCACGAATTTGTGGGACTTGAGCTAGTTCTTGGAGGATGAGTAGGTCCTCTTGAGCCTGTGGGTAAGAGAAAGAGGGGGGGTTAGTCCTAGCGGGGGTGTGCTGTCACCTCACACACCTCAGATGGTTACGCAGGAGGAGTCACACGTCCAACAAAGATGGTCGCGCTCTGGCTAGATGAGCAAGGTTTGGAGCGAGAGCCCCAGCGTGGCCGAGGGAGATGGGCCGAGGCACCCTATGCTGTGAGGAGACAACCTCCTGGATTAGAGTTTCTCAGCCCATCTTTAGAAAGATGTGATTTCCCATTTTGCTCGATTGTGTTTGCAGCATACCTTGGCTCTAGACAACAGGAATGAATTATAAAGGCTCTTCAGTTACCTGCACCTAGAAATTCCATGACCATTGAACAAATGTCGAGCCCATTACAATAAAATTGTAATGCATAAAAAAAATAATCCTTTGTGTGTCCTGACCTTCACTGACGTGCAAGGTGCCGGCGACAGCGTGCAGGCCAGTTACACATGACCTGGCTGCACTGGGGTGTGGCGACTTCGTGCTCAGGCAGGAGGGACCCTAAAGGTTTCAGCCAGCAAGGCTCCTGTTTGGCATGATCCCGTTCTCCAAGCTGGGCGCGCGCTCAGACCAGGGAGAACTAGCCTATGTGATCTTTTATTTCTGTCCTTTAAACCATGTAGATGGGGCCGTATACACAGAAGGAGGGGCAGCAGGGAATGTCCCTGGCAGCTCTGGTTTCCCTCTCTGCTTCTCCGTGGACCTCCCCTAGATCATCCCCATGATGGTTCTGGAAGGCCAGAGTCCATGCACTCCGGACACAAGGACTTGTGCTTTGCATGCAGAGAGAGGTGTCCCTGGCCTCACAGATATAAAGGGCGAGAGATTTGGGGTCCGGAGGCTTCCAGGACATACTGGTAGTGACCACAAGTGACAATGAGGGGCTGGCCTGGCTAAGAGACAGATAGTCCCAAGGGGTCCTCTAGCTCTAGGAATGTCCCCATAGGACCTGGTCCAGAATCCTCTGTGCTTTTTCAGCAAGAAATAAAGGTTCCAAAGCACTCTAGCAGGGAGAAGATGAGAAATACAGAGGACATGCTCAGGGACGTGTTTCTTCCTAGCCCTATCCTGGCCCACAGGGGGGCACACGTGGCCTGGGGACACAGGCTACACCTGGGGAAACATCTCAGTGATCAGATCCTCCTAAGAGATGATGGCTTTTAACCCAATTCTTAGGATGTTGGAAGCAGGCTTTTTTTCCTCCCTTGAAAAAGCAAAGCCACAAACAACCCCTGTGTTTTGTACCTGACTTCCTGCAGTGGCAGCAGCTGATCTCGAAGTTTCTGCTGTTCTGATGGCTTTGGTCTCATGTCCAGCATTTTTCTTCCCTCCCCTACTTACATAACGACCCCCTCCAGAAGAGAATGGGTTTATTGGCAGCAAAAAACCAAACAGACAAAAAAACTAGCAAATTCCTTGTTTGGATTTGCTAGCACTGTGATTTGTGGCTTTGCGTCCCCGACCAGGAACCGTGAGTTTCTCTGTGCCCACTCAGTCTCCAGCCTGGCGCTGGGATTTGTCCCCCCACGCCACACATGCCGAGGCTGCCTGGTGGCTCTGGCGAGCACCTGCTTCCATCTGGAGCACGAAGGCCCGCGCCCCACCACTGGGGCCCCACTGGCCGGCTTGGCCTCAAAGAGGGGACCTGGGCTCCCAGAGCTTCCTGGCCCTCATACTGCCCAACCCCACTGGTCACCTTATCTCCTCACTTATCTTTTCTGCCTGGAGCCTTACTCAAGATCCCCTCCGCTCAGGACCCTGAGTCTGGGCGTGGGCAGTGCACCTGCTCCCCTGCATTCCGAAAGGCCTCACTCAGAGCCGTGGATGTGGGGGAAGTGGCCACGCCCCAGCTCCTGTCCCCAAATGGAGTGATGCGTGGGCCTCTCAGAGGAGCTGCGGGCCGGCCCCTCAGCTGGACTCTAGGCTCCCTTCCGTCTCCGGATGGTGACGGCGCAGGGTGGGTGCCGAGCCAGGGGGACAGGTGATTGGTTGGCCCGTGGCACTGAGGCCGGCTCTAGCCCTTTGTTGCTCTTGCTTTTTTCTTTCATTACTAGCGCAGTTTTAGATTTACAGAACAATTGTCCAGGAAAGTACAGAGAGTTCCCTGCATACCCCCTTCCCCTCCCCCCCAGTATCCCTTATTATTAACGCCTTGCATTCTGAGGTATGTTTGTTATAGTCGATGAGCCTTTATTAATACATTATTTTTTAATTAACATACAATGTATTATTTGTTTCAGGGGTACAGGTCTGGGAATCATCAGTCTTACACAATTCACAGCGCTCACCATTGCACATACCCTCCCCAATGTCCATCCCCAGGCCACCCCATCCTCCCCCGCCCCCCCAGCAACCCTCAGTTTGTTTCCTGAGATTAAGAATCTCTTATGGTTTGTCTCTGTCTCTGGTTTCATCTTATTTCATTTTTTTCCTCTCCCTTCCCCTATGATCCTCTGTCTTGTTTCTCAAACTCCTCATATCAGTGAGATCATATGATGATTGTCTTTCTCTGATTGACTTATTTCGCTTAGCATAATATATTCTAGTGCCACCCACGTCATTGCAAATGGCAAGATTTCGGTTTTTCGATGGCTGCATAGTATTCCATTGTGTGTGTGTGTGTGTGTGTGTATCTCACATCTTCTTTATCCATTCATCTGTCGACAGACCGTTACTACATTATTAACTAAAGCCCAGAGTTCACACTGGGTTCGCTCTCGGTGTGGTCCGTTCTGTGGGTTTGCACACACGTAGTGACACGTATTTACCATTTTGGTATCAGACAGCATAGTGTGCCCTAAAGATGCCTGCTCCGCTCCCCCACCCCATGGTGGCTCTGACTTACTCCTGTGTGTCCTGGTGCCTCTGGAGCCGGACCCCCTGCCGGGTGGGTCAGCACGGACCCAGCTATGTAGACAGGAGTCCTCTCGTCACAGGGCTGGGGAAGGGGATAGCCCGGAACAGAGCGGGGCGGTTTGGAGGGCCTCTGGGGTTCGAGCCTGCACATCGCCTATCTCCAGCAAGGGAAATGAGGGCCAGACATGGGAAGTGGGTTTCCAGTTGGCACCATGGGTCGGGGCAGATGTCTGTACCCAAGCCTATCGAGGAAGGGGCATAAGGCCCAATTCAGCTGCTTTTTTAACCACAGGAGCTAAATTAGGAAACAGGACCAAAAAGTAAATTTTTTTTCCCCAAAAAGTAAATTTTTAAAAGAGCCAGTCATTGGCCATTTTGAGTATCATTAACTTACCCTGGGGGCAACTCGGGCCCAGGATGGGGTCCCTGGAAGCCTCTGTGGTCACGAGCTCTGTAAGGTGCTGTTGTCCCCGAGAACTCTGGTTTCCCACGTGGAGCTGCCCGGTGCCAGCCTCGCGTGGCCCTCGGCAGGCCCGGCCCTGGAAGGACGGGGAAGCGGCAGATTCCGTCTCCTGGCCCGCCGGTCTCCACGCAGCGCCTGCGCCGGGCTCTGGGGGGCAGCACCCAGCGGCCTTCAGTCAGCCGGACACAGGTTCCTCTGGTTCCCTTAAGTTCTCGGAGCAGCAGCCCCCCCCCATCGCCGCCCCACGAATGCAGAAGATTCCGGGAATCACACAGTCACACCAAGCTGATGGTTCCAAACAAGGGCGATTTGGAACCAGAGCTTTGTCGCTGGAAGAAGGATGTGAAAATGCCAAACTTCCATCAGAGGATGGCCTTGCGGACCGACCACGACTGACATTTACTGCGCACCCAGGACGGCCAGGCCCACGTGAGGGGCTCACACTGCACTGTGACTCTGAAAGATCATTTCGTTGTCCTCTTCTGTGATAGAAACATAAGCTAGAAAGTCAAAATCAGCTACAAAGAGCATCGTGTGAGAGAGAGAGAGAGAGCCTGGCTAGAAGTTGCAGCACCAGATTTGGTTCATGACTGTGCCGCGCGGCTTTGAGCAACTCGGTCTGATCTCTCTAGACGTCCGTTACTCCACCTGGGCTGCAAGGGGATTGATTGATTTGAAAGATTCCTTTTTTTTTTTTTAGTTTTATTTATTTGTTTGACAGAGAGAGAAAGAGCAAGAGCCCGTGCACAGCAGGGGGGAGGGGCAGAGGGAGAGGTAGGCTCCCGCTGAGTAGGGAGCCCGACACGGGACTCGATCCCAGGACTCTAGGATCATGACCTGAGCCAATGGCAGATGCTTAACCGATTGAGCCACCCAGGTGCCCCACGTTTGGAAGATTTTCCAACTGTCCTATACTGTGACTACATTATTCTCCTGGGCTTAGGAGTCAGGAGACCCGGGGGTCCGCTGCAGGTGTGGGCCAGGGGGCACAGGTGCTGACAGATAGCGCTCTGCAGGGCTGGGTGGTTGCCCCAGGGGCGGGTCCCAGTGCTGGCCAGGGCAGCTGGGGTTGGCGGAAGCCACGATGCCCATGCTGGCTCGGAGCAGCCCTGCCCACCGCTCTCAGGGCCACGGGAGGGAAGCAGGGGGACTCAAGGGCAGGACGAAAGGGGAGCAGGGAAGGACTTGCCCACCTCCTGTGACAGTAAAGAGAGGTGCTTCTCTGTCTCTTTGCTCCGTGCATATTTCTGGGCACGAAATCCTAGCAGAGGTTGGAGGGCTCTAGCCAGGACAGAGGAAAACGGTGCTCATCCTTCTCCACTCTCACGACATCCCGAGGGACCAAGGGTCAGCTCCTCTCCGAAATCTACCCATACCTGCCTCAAAGCTCTTTTGGTGCCCAACTGTTGAGTCTCCTTTGTCCACCGCACAGTAAGACGTGCGTTGTTCTACGTCTGTCTGTGTGTGTGTCAAAAACGTGGCAAAACAATGAAAGGCATCCTTCTTTTGTTCTCGTTCCCAGTATTCTGGTGATTGTGTGACCCACTAAATCGACAGGATGATCCATGGAGGGTTCGGCCTATTTGTTTGAAAATCGTGGCCAGATGTTTCTGGAGCAGGCAGTTCATCCAGGGAGGAACAAAGAAAAGCACCTCTCTTCATGATGCTTAGTGCAGAAAGCCTTTGAATCCTTTCTGCGTCCTTGGCGTTTGCTGCTTCCTCTGAACGTCTTGTACTTTTCAGCGTGTGACGTGCTGGCCCAGAGCAGGTGGGCGGCACAGCAAGAGGGGTTGGAGGAGGAATCCTCCTTTCCTGCTGAAAGTGGGAAGAACCTTCTGATGCATGGTGTTACAAATAGGGACGTTGGCTGTTCTGGAAATTGTGAGCTGGAAAGCTTTGCGGCTCTCAGCTCAGCTCCTGGGCCAAGCCCCAGAGCCACACTGGGGAGGTGGTTGGGAGCAGAAATGAGGTCTCCCGAGTTCGCACGAGACCCTCCCGCAGACTGGAGGGTGTGTCTCAGCACCAGCCAGCAGCGACGCGAACTTATAAAAATGTTCCCTGGCGTTAAGCATCTGCCTTCGGCTCAGGTCACGATCCCAGGGTCCTGGGATCGAGGCCCGCATCGGGCTCCCTGCTAGGTGGGAAGCCTGCTTCTCCCTCTCCCACTCCCCCTGCTTGTGTTCTCTCTCTCGCTGTCTCTCTCTGTCAAATAAATAAATAAAATCTTTAAAAAAAAAAAATGTTCCCTGGGTGCCCAGTTGTACTCTCATTTGCGGTGTCCCTCCTCCAGTTTGCCTTCAAGGATAGACCCAGACTGTCTGCTTTTCCCTGTGGGGCCAGCGCTGTGTGCAGGGCGGGGGGGGGGGGGGGGGGGTG